>JAGSMP010000076.1:1800000-2293493 GCA_029286625.1 Parnassius orleans | reverse complement strand
GCTATGCTCCAATGTGTACCCATTATCTGATCTGCGTCTCAGTCAAGAAGAGTAAGTGCGGCTTGTTAGTCTCAAGGTGGTAGTGGACTGCATTGAGATAACAGTGCAGGCCTCGGTTGTTTGTGTGGTGCACTTTGATGGAGAGGGAGTGCAACCGCTGTATATACTTACTCTTCTTTTTTATTTCTTTAATTATTGGTGGAGTGAATAGGCTGAGAGAGTGGCAGTTGGACGAGGCATCACACATTTAACCTAGGGACGAAAACAGAGTCACAGCATCGATGGTACCTAGCATGGAGATCGCGGGTACGTCCGAACAACCCTGGAAATCGCCACCAGGCCCTCTCCTCCAGTCGCCAACCGGCATGGTGGAGCTATTTCATGATTTTTCGTAAAATCGCGGGGCAGCCTTTCATGAGTGGCTGGTTTTTTAAAATAAAACAGGCATCTAACACTAAGAAACAGCCGGGTCACAACCCGTTCTTATGTGCAACGCATCTGCCCAGACCCATTCACCTAATGGGTTAGGTGAAAGGGTCTCACCTAACATCATACCGGAACACGACTTGCTTCATTTGGCGGTATGTCTTTGCCAGGTGGGCGATAACCAACTCCATGGGGGTGGATTTGCTTCTCGCTGGATGATCCTAACATCGTTGCTGAGTCTGTCGCCGATGTGGTGCTTCAGGGGATGCAAGTTTTCATTCCGTCATCTGTAGTGCCTATCGGCGGCAGATTCCAGCCTTGGTTTGGTCGGCAAAAGCAGGAGAGGTACAAGGCCTGGGCCGACGCATCGGCGTCCCGCGATGCAAACACTAGCGCACTCAGAAAGAAGTACAACTCTGCCTCGAGGTCCTTCAAACGAGTTATCGCAAAGTCGGAGCACATTGAGAGAATTGGCAAGAAACTTTCGGGAATTCGGGAACTCGTGCAATCTGTTTTCTCGCCAAGGGAATTTCTGTAAGCCATCATTACTATTTCTGCGCAGTGAGGATGACTCGCTGGCTCACGCTGCAAAGGAGAAAGCCAATCTTTTCGGTTCTATTTTTGCTTCCAACTCGACTCTCTATGACGGGGAATCTACCACCAGCCATCTCGCAGTATGAATGCTCAAAGCGGGATGTTCAGTTCACACAGTGCTCAGTGTGTAAAGCACTACTGTGTCTGGACGTCCATAAGTGGAGTAGGCCTGATGGAATCCCCCCAATTGTGCTGAAGACGTGTGCTCCAGAGTTAACACCGGTTCTTATGCGTCCTCTCCGGTTCTCTTACTCTTTAGATGTCGTTCCAAGCTCATGGAAGACAGCCTTGGTGTACCCGATCCGTAAAAAAGGTGACCGCTCGGACCCGTCAAACTAACTCCTCGTTCTCCAAAATAATGGAAATTATTAACTGCCAGATCATGAGGTACATTAAAGAGCATCAGCTGATTAGTGACCGTCAATACGGTTTCCGTCGAGGTCGCTCAGCTGGTGATCTTCTTGTCTACCTGACTCATCGATGAGCGGAGGCAGTTGAGACCAAGTGGCAGGCCTTGGATTGGATTTGGCAAAAAGCGCTTCTTTCAAAGCTTTCCTCTTATGGACTTACGGAGAAATTATGTAATTGGGTAAAAGAACCCCTTTGTCGTATCTCTATGACCTCCAATAGATAGCGTTAAACAATAACATTTACGGGCGTCAAAGATGCAAGCGTTCTGGTTGGTTCTGGTACTACAATCAGCAACCTGCCTGCCTGAGAACCTGCCAAGCGTAAAAATTATAACAAATCTTTTCTTCAATGTGAACAGAGGCGGATTATTCTAAAGGCAAACTAGGCACGTGCCTAGAGGGGCGTAAGGTTACAAAGAGGTGCGCGAGGAAATAAATTCCACAGTATGGTCGTGGGAGGCAAAAAATTCCGCGTAAATCGCATCGTAGTGGACCGCTAGCCATCGAGATGATGAGGATGGAATTTCGAGTTCTGATGCAGTGTTAGATGGTGGAATTCAGCAGCTGGAATTAATCCGAACAATTCCTCTGAGCACTCCCCATTGTATAAGCGGTAGAAGATGCATAGAGATGCAACGTCTCTACGCAAGGCCAGTGTATCAAGCCGATCGGAAAGAACTTGGTCGTTGACGATTCGGGCTGCTCACCGTCGAATACGGTACTGCACGTCTCCGAAATGTCGACGCCAAGGATTCCGATGCTGGCTGAAAACAAAATGAAATAGATTTTCGAGCGTTGCGCTCGAAAATAAGCGGGAAGTTCCAGGGATGGCCTGCAAGGTCAATCGTTTTTCAGATTTTTTTAATGTGTGTTACCTCAATACTTTTTTCTAGGTGAACCGATTCTGATATTTTTTAAAAGCTGGTGCTTCTCATGTGGTCCCATATAAATTTGATCAAGATCTGACCAGTAGTTTTTGATTTATCCTCAATAATGCGTATTTAAATTACTTCAACTACATTGATAATGTTCTCATTTTATTTATATTGAAGTCGGTTGTACAAAATTTTTAATTTTACCACTTGTACTAATGTAGAGATAATCTATGGTCTTGGTCTTCTTCAAATGTGTAATTACAAAATTATCTGCACTTAATTCTTGTACTATTATTTATTCTGTGCTTAAACTTAAATAACCATTTGAAACATTTATACTTAGTGTAAAACAATGCATTTACAGATACTAGGTATTATAATATAATATTACTCTGGTTTCATTTGCTATGGTAGAACGTAGAACATATAATATATAAAACGTATTTAACAAATATTTATAAATTGCAATTAACTTTTTAAACAATAATTGTTTGTACTTACTTCAATATATTAAACAAAATTAAAATAGCTTTATCTAACGAAAATGTAAATAAAAATGTAAAGTTTAAAAACAAGACAAAGATCTGCCGCACTTCGTATCTATTATTTAATTTTGGTCCGATCGACGCAGAACAAGCTATTATATTCAAAATCTGAAGGTAGCCGGGCTAACTATGAAATCGGGACTACAAACACATCTGTACCCCCCATGATCATGGGTTCATGGGTGCTGTAAAGCACCCGAAACGTCAGGAATTAAAAATAAGTTAAATAAATCAAATTAAACGCGATAACATTAGTTTTATGCAATGTCGAGTATTCGTGTAAGTATAAGAAATCATTACTTTATGCCATTTAAGAAACCATTGAGAATGCACAAAATATGCAAATCAAAAACAACAATAGATTGTTAGCCGCAGGAACAAACTAGTGATGGTTGACTAGTTTGCATTGTGAAGACTTGTTAAATGAGAGAGATTTTCTATTATTTTGACAAATATTAATTGCAGGTGCAGAGAATGGATTCGAGCAAATGGTCGACCCGAGCTGATGAGTAAGGGTCTGAAGATTCTCAATAAAAGTTATTTGATTTGTGATTTACATTTCCATGCAAGTGATCGCTTCGCAAAGAAGACGAAAAGACACGCAGTACCAAATGTAACGCTACCGAATTTACAAAATGCGCAAGCTAAATACCAAATCAACTCAAACCAGGCCTGTCTCACTCTGCGCTTTAGGTATGAATATATACCTACCTACGCTGCGCGGCCGCCTACAAGAGGCTAATTCAGTGAGGCGTTACGCACGCGCTTAAGCTGACGCGCGCCTTACGTTAACAAAAAAGTATTTTTCTCATAAAAGTATTTAGGCACTTTTGATATTTATTTTTGAGTTTTTATTCAAGTATGGCCACTCAAAAAGCCAAAAGGTACTGCATAGCATACGGGTGCTTAAATAACAATAGGAATGTCGACTTTTCATTCTTTACTGTTCCTAAGGATATCGAAAGGTAAGATATTATTATTTATAGGTAGATCTAGATAATTAGGTACCTAGTTACTGACGCCATAGTTATAGATTTATTATTTGATTAGCGACCCGACCACAGCTTCGCAGTTTTTGATTTTTTTCGCGTATAATGTCAGTAACCTTAAAAAATCGTTTAGTGTAAGTAGACCTCCCAGTACTAGTGACTGCCTACTAAGGGTAAGGGTTGTTAGTCAAACACTTACTTGGTCGATAAAAGAAAGAGATTAAAAATAGCAGCACTTCTCATGGGCACTCTTTCATTAATAATGCCGTCGCGTGTCGCTATGTTTGTAAATAGCAAAAAATGTGAAACAAAAATGTTAAGTAGGTAAATTTCTGAGTTTCAAAGACGTTCACGTTGTTGTAATCTTAATTTTTTCGATGTTTCTTATTGCAAAATGTTAATTATTACCTAGGTACTTACAATAGGTACGTTTATTATTACTGTACGTAGATTCTACCTACCTAAACATGAGAAAACTGACTGATTGACTGACATATCAATGCACAGCTGAAACCAATAATGTTATACCTAGTGCCTACCTTGAGTTTTCAGTTTTTCGTTCCATATAATTTTGTCGTGTCAAACGAGTTGTATAGTCCAAGAACTGATGTAAGATTAGTACTAAGATAAATAATTACTAACGTTTACTTAGGTTTTCCTTTCTTTATTTCTTTATGATTTTGTCGTGTCATACGAGTTGCATAGTCCGACAGCTGATGTAAAATTAGTACCTACTTGATGAATAAGTATGACGAAATATTTAGCTTAATGTGAATAAATAGTGATGTCCTTTTCTTCTAACATTTAGTTTCTTATTTATGAAAGAGTAAACTGACTGATTGACTGACATAACAATACACAGCTGAAACCAATAAAGTTATATCTACCTACCTTAGGTTTTCCTTTCTTTCTTTCTTTTTTAATGATTTTGTCGTGTCATACGAGTTGTATAGTCCGAGCGGTAATGTAACATTAGTACTTAAATGAATAAGTATTTAGGTAAAATAGATACGATATTAAAAAGCATAAACTTACAAACGCCTTTAGCCTTCACTTTAACATTATGCAGATGGTCGATCATTTTATATTACAGTTTGCGAATTTCGTGACGTCTTGTTTTTTTTCAGATGTCAAGAATGGTTAACATTACTAGACAGAGAAGATTTATTAACCAAACCTAATTTCAACCCTTCCAACTACTATGTTTGTTCAGCGCATTTCAACGACTCTTCCTTCAAAAAATGTGGCCTTAAAAGTGGTTCATTGCCAGTTAAAATTTCTCCTAATAAATCTCAAGAAGGCCCATTTTACACAGATGCACAACTGAAAAAACCTACAACTGCAAGTCAGACGTCTCAGACAGAACCTTTACAACAGTCAGAAAAAGAAACACAGACATCCAAATACTTGACAGCTCAAAATCTACCGGCGCACCACCGCAACACAAGTATGACGCCGTTTTTATGTTATCCCCTTTCTTATCTATCTCATACCTATTTCATCTAGTTATAGTTAAAAAAGTTTTGGTATATACCGAAGATATTATCGTATTTGAACAACTATTTTAGAGATGACAAAGTGATGCGTCAAAAACCTTACAATAAATTATTATTGTTTTTCGAAAACGTGCGTTAGCTCCTAGACTATTATAATGTTATAAGTCTTATAACCTACGATACAAGCATGTACCATTTTTCATGTACAAATTATATAGGTACTTAAACAATCTAAAACTGTTGTCAATTTTAATTAAAAATAACGTAACATCATCATCATCATCAGCCTAAATATTGACCCACTGCTGGGACACAGGGCTCCCCTTATACATGGGGTGATGCTATCTACTCTACCGGCATCACACAGCACGTAATAGTAATAGAGTATAAGTAGGTAGTAGAAGTAGGTAATACCTTTAACCTATCTCACATTGAACAATAATGATCTTATTATCATCATCATCATCATTACAGCCCTTCACAAGTCCACTGCTGAACATAGGCCTCCCCCAAGGAATGCCACAAAGCACGGTCTTATTATCTTATTATCAGCAAATTACTAATACATTGCATGACACCTCGTTTTCTCACAACTCCTAACCCACAGTAGGCGCGGCCTTAACAAAGGCGTGTAACGGGCTAAGTGATACAGACTCTCGCACGCGGACGTAAAGTGTATTCTGATTTAATACGCGCGCGGCAACAATCGATAGGTTATTTTAACCGAAGGTCGCATCCGAGGTGTGCAAAATATTATGAACATTAGCGACGATTAAACTCGCAAGTTTGCTATCAGAGAGTGATTCTTCTGTACCTGTACTAGGTACTTTTCTGTGGTTTTAGCGAGACTAAGGGACAGCAATTGATTTTAACCAACTTCAAAAAAGAGACCTCCTCAATTCGACTGTATTTTTTTTGTATGTTACCACAGAACTTCTTTCTAGGTGAACCGATTTTGATGATTATTTTTTTATTTGAAAGCTGATGCTTTTCATGTGGTCCCACATAAAGATCAAGATCTGATCAGTCATTTTTGAGTTATCCTTAATAATGTGTGTTTAATTGACTTCGACTACATTGATGAAGTTCTCATTTCTTTCTTTTCTTCGGTCTTTAGCTATGAAATCATTTTTCATGAAATAAGTTAACGTAATTTTTTTCTTTATTTTTTTTCTCTGGATGAAAGTAATCACCCATGCAATCGATGAATCTTTGCTAACGCAGTGGCAGTTTATTTATGTCCTTCTTGAAGAAATCAGCTGAACAAATTCTTCAAAGGCAAATTGTACTGCCTCTCGGGTATTGAATTTTTTTCCCGCCAAAAAGTTATCCAAAATCTGGAAAAAGTAGAAGTCTGTAGGCCAGGGGTTCTTAAACGTTTAAGGTAATGGAACACTCACCAAATTCATTTTATTTGATGTAACTACAAACCTGATGATTATAAATCAAAGACAGTGCAATTTAAATAAGAACAAGAACTTTAATTAGAAAAATTTTAAAAGTGAAATTATGAAAAAATACTGTTTTGTCTGTTTTATTGATAATTGCTTTATAGTTCGGTATTATGTACAACAGTTGTATGCGCATGTCTGGGTTAGCATCCAATCTAGACCTGATATTTGTTTTCTGTATAAGTGTAAGGTGTAAGCTGAAAAACCTGTTTCAATGTCCTAACACCAACTCAAAACTCACAACCGCGGGTGGGAGATGCAACCAGCCAAACAAAGCACCTGCGCCGAGGCATAGTCCCGAATTCTCGCTAACTACCTACGTACCTACATAATAGTAATGGGTTCTTCTCATCACACATTTTGCGCTATTTGAAAATAATATTTGTACTAACTGTGGAATTGTTTAAAAAGAAAAAAATAACCGGAACCATGGTGACTATACCATGGAACCCTTAATCTCTGCTGTAGGCGCAAGGACGGGTGAGTGCGGCGGATAACGGAGAGCTTCCAACCCCAGCTCTTGTAACTTGGAAACTGTCTGTTGTGCAGTATGAGATCGCGCGTTGTCGTGCAGGAGCAGCGGGGGAGACGCGCGAGCTTCTCCATCATTGTGTTCAGTTCTTCACAGTACACGTCTGCAATAATGCTCATCTCGTTCGAAGCTGTGATAAATCAAACCGGCGCTAGACCACCAAACAAAAACCATCACTTTTCTAGGGGTAAGTTTTCGTTTAGGGCATTGTTTAGGTGCTGAACCAGCATCCAAATCAACTTGCGGAGCGCTTGTGATTATCAAACCGAATTCATTTTTCATCACAGGTAACATTGCGGTTCAAAATTCCTTCGTTTGTGTGCCTGTTGAGCAGTGCAAGGCACGTCTCGACGCGTACTTCGAGCTGGTGATCATTGAGTTTGTGGGACACCAATTTGTCAAGCTTTTTTACCTTGCCAATTTGACGCAAATGAACCAATATTATTTTCATGCTAACGTCGAAATCTGCTGCTAATTCAGCCTTTAATTGAGTATCATCAGCTTCCACAATTGCCTTTAATTCGTCATTGTCGACCAAAGTCTTCAGACTGACCACGGGGTTCATTTTTCAGGTCAAAATTTCCAGAACGGAAGCGGGCAAACCAACAACAGGTGGTGCCTTCGTTTGTAGTATTGGCTGGATAAACGTCGTTAATGTTGCGTGCCGCTTGTGCCACGTTGCTGCCCCGTCTGTACTCATATTCCATAATTACTCGAATTTTTAACGTATCCATGATGACCAAAAAGATTCAAATGCAAAGACATTTAAGTAGTGTATACCTATATAAATCTCTTTGTTCAAATGCGATGAGAACATAACGCTAATCAATAAACAAATGACTAATTTTGAAAAAGAATTCCATGTTTTCTAATTTCAAATTAATTTTATTATAAATAAAATTAATTTGAAATTAGAATTCTTAGCCAAACAAAAATTATTATGATTTGAAATGGCCAGTACTGCAGAACGGCAATTTCATAGGTAAAGATCTTTTATTAAAATCGGTTGTACAAAATTTTCAATTTTACCACTTGTAGTTATTATATATAATCTATGGTCTTGGCCTTCTTCAAATGTGTAATTACAAAATTATCTGCATTTAAACTTAAATTACGGTTTTAAACATTTATAGTGTAAAACATTGCATTTGCAGATACCTGGTACCTATTATATAATTTTGTTCTATTTTTAACGATTTTTATATATTGCAATTAACTTTATTAAAATAATTGTTTCTACTTACTTCAATTAAAAATATTGTAAGGTAATAGATATTAAATATATTAAACAAAATTAAAATAGCTTTATCTCACGAAATTGTAAATAAAAAATGTAAAGTTTAAAAACAATATAAAGATCTCCCGCACTTTATATCTATCATTTTTTGGTCCGATCGATGCAGAACGAGCATATATTCAAAATCTGAAGGTAGCCGGGCTAACTATGAAATCGGGACCTCAAACACATCTGCAAAGCACCCGAAACGTCAGGAATTAAAAAGAAGTTAAATAAATTAAACGCGATAAAATCCGTAAAATTAGTTTTATTCAATGTCGAGTATTCGTGTAAGTATAAGAAATCATTATCTATTATCATTACTTTATGCCTTTTAAGAAACCATTAACAGTGCACAAAATATGCAAATTAAAAAGAACAATAGACTGTTCGCCGCTGGAACAAACTAGTGATTGTTGACTAGTTTGCAGGTGCAGAGAATGGATTCGAGCAACTGGTCGAGTCGGCCCGAGCTGATGAGTAAGGGTCTGGAGATTCTCAATAAAAGTTATTTGATTTGTGATTTACATTTCCATACAAGTGATCGCTTCGCAAAGAAGAAGAAAAGAAACGCAGTACCAAGTGTAACGCTACCCAATTATTTACAAAATGCGCAACCTAGATACCAAATCAACTCAAACCGAATCTACTTTCATTCATTTATATTTTACATCTCAAACTAATTATTTTACGATTAATAATATTAATCTCAATAAATAATAAAAATAATAATAATCTTAATAAATAAAAAATAAATAGGAATCTTTCCTAGCACTTCATGTGCCACTCAAACAACACAAGTTTTGTCAACAATTTTACCTCGGGTACCTACTTGTTTCTTTGATTCTCCAGTACAATGTATCTAGTACTACTAATACTAAATACTAATAGTAATTATAAAATTTAAAATAATTATTTTAATATAAATAATATTATGCATGTACGTATTAATATCGATGCCGCCGCTACTAGGTTTTTACCGAAAGCGCGTTGCAGCACAGAGGCATCAATTTGTGTATGTCAAATGTCAACCATCTCTGTATTCTGTGATGTTACTGCTGTTATTCAGTTGGCTTTTACAGTTTTATTGGATTCAAGGCTATATAAAAGGGAGACGGATGATGATGATGATGATGATAATGATGTCTAGATTGACGGATGATGTGATTCCGGGTCGTGTCCGACTGTCACATTTTAGTACAATTATCAACTAATGGGCATCGGATTTTGTTTTGCGATCTGTGTCTGATATATATATATATATATATAAACTGAGTGTGGCACTGGCAGTGCAGCAGTGTGGCAGTGTCGCTAAGCAAGGAGATCGCACGGACGGAGCGCGCGAAAACATGCAATGTCTCTCAAAAAGTAAATTAAAATGGTGCCAACTGCCAACCTTGAGCATTTCCACTTCACTTACATCATAATATGCAGACGTGGTAGGAATGCGTATATTTCATAATGTGATAAGTATTTAAAATATCATCATTCAATATAGCCTATCTAAAGTCCAATGCTTAACATTTGATATAGTTGCCAAGCTTGGCAGGCGGGTTGGAAACCGCAATTTTATATTATTTTGAGTTATGTTCAGGAAGATGCTACTGCCCATCTCCTGTTTCTTTTCCCACAGACGCCTCTTACGATACCACCATAATATTATGTGGTAGTGAATTCCTTGCTACATATCTGTTTATCTATGGTGAATTCTCTTACGTCGCTACCCGCTACTACAAAGCGAATTTATAACAAAATATGTTACATTTAATAACACTGCCATCGCGTGGCTGATTAAAGAAACAAGATTTGACCTTGAATAGCTTGAATTTTATAGTTGAACAATTTATACGGAAGATGCCATTTGTAGCGAGATAAAAGAATTAATGTAACGTAGGATTTAAACAATATTTTGAACGTATTTTTTATAACTATAACACAAAAAGGAATACAGAGAAAAACTTAAATGAAAAAATTATTCTGTTTGACCGTTGTTTGTAACTAAACTAAAGTGCACATGCACAGCAAAACCAGTTTTGCAAACACTTCCTTAGGTCTACGTTTTATTTTGTTCTAAAATTTTGCATATTTAGGTATATACTAATTATTAATACCTGCTATACTGTTAACTTTATGTAGCATCATTTTTATTAAAATTTTCTGATTATTATGGGACACATGCCAAACGCAAATCACACTATAATAATTATAATATGTATACGTATAATAATAATAATTATTATCTTCTTGAAATATATGGAATCAATCAAACCTAATACAATAAGCAAAATTAATATGTATCTATACTTTGAGGTTAATATTGCTAAGAAGAGAAGTATCAAAACAAAGAACAGAAGAATTACCTATCTTTAAGTCCAACGCGACAATAAGCGAAAGAGTCGTATAGCACTATCTCACTTTAACTCATGAAATAATCTACTACAAAATGGCGTACACCACCCGACCGCGCGAAACGACCGTCGACCGAACCGAGGTCTCTGATCTCTGTATGTGCATTCGATAACTCTCCCTCCGTTGAGCGGTTAGCCTCGCGGTCAACGTACTGAAAATCTGCAAATCCATTACACCTGGAACTACAATACTACTCACAATAGTTTGAGCAAATTAATATCTTCAATTTCTGGATATCGGTAAGGTCCATAATTTTATTTTTTTGCATCCTTAATAAGGTAGTACTAAAATTAAGATTCTATATTTCTCTCTAACCTACCCACTTGTGATTAAAACAAACGTTTTAATTTATTTCCCGAGCAATCACCACGTATTTCAACATTCTTTCTAGAAGGAATAATGTTTATTTGAATTTAATAGCTACTATTATCATCAAACATTTCTAATTTTCTTATATTTAGTGTTATTTTAGATGTAAGTAAATAATTCTCTAAGTAATTCTTGTAACAATTTAAAGGTATAATAGTAATAATAATAGTCTAGTAGGTACATATGTATAATGAATCTTCTAGAATAAATTATAACATTTCAAACTATTCATTTAAAAAAATATATACATAGGAAGACAGAACCAAGAACTTAATATTATCGTCATCACCTTATTCATAGGTAATATTATTCTCATACGACATATTTCAAGTATTAAGAGTCAAAGTAAATTTGTAGAAATATTACCTACGCCACATTGGATTCTTCATTCTTTCATTGACATTGACAGATCTCCCACCATATCCTACACTAACTCATAACCCCAGCCCAACTCTGCTGCTCATGCCAGACTAAAATACGAATGAATGTAGTAGTGCGCATGGCATTGAGATCAAATTGTTCTAGTTACAATTGTGTGCGTGCGTACAGGACAGGTTTACTAAGAACACCAAACTAAACAAAATATTGAGCAGCGCTGCCGAACTTCTTCTTTTGTTGCGAATGTTTCTTTTTTTTATGAATATGAGACATTTTGTCTTCATTCTGTAGGGATATTGTGATCAAATAAAGGCTTATAATTATTTATATTATTAAAGAGTGATTGTTATCATTTTAACTCTTCAGATTTTTATTTATGCAGTTTTCTGAGTTTTGCGATGATAACGATTAATAAAAGTCCAAAAAATACACAAAAGTGTGTGTTCTTTAGTTCTATAGGTAATTTATTAGATTTTCATACTAACCATCGATTCTATAGTAATAAGTATATGCGCCATCCGCCATTTTGTTTTGTCGTGTCGTGCATTTAGCGTCATGGTTCGTGACGCAACCAACGCAGAATTCTTTGACCCATTCACTCCTGATAATATTTCCATATCTCAGTGCCTACTGCCTATTCAGACTGTTTGTCCTTGATAAGTCTGGATGATTATCTAAAAATTTAATGTTAAAATAAATTAATAGGTACTCGGCTGTTTTAGCAATTTTTATTTCTCGAACATCTTGCAAAATTATCTACATTATACGCAAATCTTTTAAAATTGCCTTAGTATGTTACCGCCTAAAATTATTCTTTACCTACTTCTAGACTTTTATTGCCTGCCGATAATCTTGTTCAATATTCTACTACCTATACTCGTTTCCTCTTGGTCATACCTATGCATATTATGCATATTATTATGACCTAATGTTAAAAAATCTGTCGGACCACAATAATACTGAAGCTTGTTAACGGGATCCTGAATGTGATATCGATTTATAAAATAATTGATACCTAATACCTGTAACATTAATATCATAATATTCAGAAATCTGAACTACACATGTTCGCTAACCATTTTTCAAAACTATCTTCATACAAATTGATAAGAGCTTTACAATCATCGTTATTAGTTTACGCTTGGTATTCGTTGATTTCTCCAAGTTGGAAAGAAACCTCAACGAAATTGAGTCATTTATTTCAATTGTCTAGGTACCTACAATTATTTCTATATATTTACTGATTATAAAATGAAATAATTTTGTACGATAACACAAGTGCATACCTACGATTGATCGTTAATGGATTCTTTTATAATATTCAATTTATTAGGTACAATGATCAAGAAATATTAATTTATAATTTCTTACAAACTAAAACATACAGCATTAAATACATTGTATCTTTGTCATATAAGACTAATATTATTTGTCTATTTTAGTCATGATCATGACGTATAAGCTGCTGACATGCACAGTTCTTCGAGCCGGATCGTTTCTGCTTCGGCTAACTTCGGGCACGATCGCCGCCAAGCCAAGCGGCCTACTCACGCTCATCGCTCACGGGCTCACGGTTATGCGACTCCAAATACGTTTCATGTAAAAGTGGCAACGTCGCATGAATTCGATAACCTAGATTAATACAATATACATTATACAAAAATCTACTTTTAACCTCTACTGTATACTTAGTACATTTAATTTTTTTTTCTATGTACTTAAGAAGTGGATTTTTCGGTACTTATCTTCATTCTTTAGTAAGTTTTTCCGTATTTTAATGTAACTCTATTTTTAAATATGAGCCAAATATGGTTCTTGAAATTATTTCACTATGCGATAAAGTAAAAACAAAATTAATTATCGGGAGTCATTAGCAAAAGTAGAACGCAAGAGAATGAGACTACACTTGTGCAGTAATGTGATCAGAGTTGATACTTTACTTGGTACTATTTACATAGAGTAGTAAAAACATGAAACACTACACGGCGCAGCTCATTATTTAAAGCTCGCTATCCCTGTCACTCATACGGTGAACTGCTTAAATGTTTCGTGCTGTCGCAGATAAGCGGAGCAATTTAGGGCGGCAATAGAATCTCTGTACACCTCTTACTCTGTGCGTATACAATGCTCGTTTCGTTACGTCCGCCATTTTCTTCTCACTCGTTCTGCTTAATGTCAGTGCCGCTAAAACCGTGTTGCGGGTCGCTTGTATCGTGTGTATTCATATCTTCTTAATCACTCTTTTACTTCTGGATTCTCTTATCATTAAATTATAGGTAGGTAATTTAAGTTACTTTCTCTTTTATAACTTTAATGACATTTATAAAGTAAAGCTTCTTAATTTCGAAGTTTATTATATTGCGAAGATTATGATTAATTCTTCTTTTTGCGTTTAAAATTATTCACAAAAAATCGTTTTATTTTTATTGCCATTAGTTTAAAAAAATATTTTTTTTTATTTTAAAATCCTAAAAAATGACACGGTGTTACATTATAATGTTTTTGTTATTAATTTTGATTTTTTTGTATGTAGGTCGTATGTATGTATATATATATATATATATATATGTGTGTTTATATATATATATATATATATATATATATGTATATATATATATATATGTTACTTGTTCTGTATGTTGGTATTGTATTAATATGTATATATATTATATACATAGTAAGACCAACATTTTAATAGGAAATAATTTAAACTTTCTGGACTTACATATGCCGTTCGATAACACATTACTCTTTGGATAACACTGTTCGACTTCCAGTTCCAGCTTCACCTTGTTTTTTGTCGTTGAAGACATAGCTCTGGCTATTTCACTATCTCGTTCATTCTCCCGACGTTCGTTTAGTGACCGAAGCGATAATGTGAAAGCTGTCTGTATACGCTCCCTATTCTCTTCGTCGGCGGCACAGCTCTGTACCAAGCGGAATTAATTCCGATATTCGACTCAACAGACCGTCGGCCATTTTGAATTTTTGTTGTTATGACATATTGTTTATTATTGAGATATGAAACTATATAAGCACTTTAATTTTTCATGTTAATTGAAACTGCAATAGTAAAATTGTAAACATTATGCAGCAATAATATTATGTTCACACACTTATTATGGCGGTTTGATGTTTATTACTAATGAATGTAATATATTATTTTTATGTATATAGTATTTTTCATGAAAATTAATAATTTTTTTTAAAGTTGAATTTCAACATTGCAATTAAAATAAAAAATTGTTTCTACTTTTTTTAAAGACATTATTAGTAGAATATATTATGTCATCACTATTTAACATAATATATAGAACCTATGTTGCCTGCCTCGTTATTGTAATGTTTGTCTTATTGATTGCATCGATTCATGCTTACGTTTTTTTTATATTTTAACACTGATTTATTTTAGTATATATATTTGTATATATTCAGTTATAATTTTTTAATCTTGAATAATAATATAAATAATAATAAAATAAATAAATAATCATCAAAAATCATCAATATCATAATCTGTTCACTCCATATTTACACACGTGCAACGTGTACGTGAATGCATGCATTGGTAGTAGATATTATTTTATTGATTTACTTGTAAATTAATATCTATCCGGATAAAGATGATCATGCAACTAAAAATTATGATTTTATTTTTAAATTCGTCTAAACGTGATCTGTTTTGTTTTGTATATCTCATTTTCTTTGGAATTTGTTGTTTAGCGAGAATTGTCTTAATTCATTGCTTAACTTAAATTGTTACGTTTTACGTTTGTACCGCTTTATTTCTATCAGTAAACTGTGTTTTCCTTTTTATTATTATTTTAGTATTTAATTTATTATAATATTAATTAAAATACTTCATATTGTATTAAAATTATGGAAACGCCAGACGAAGTGAAGTATGTAATTAAGGCGTTGTGCTCATTTTTACTAAAGTACCTACTACATTCAGTTTCTTGACTCCTCAAGCCAAATAAAAAAGAACAGGAAACTTGTACGCTAAGCGTGAATTCGTCAAGCTATTATTTTCTCAACAACAACAATTAATGAATAATATATGAAAATTAAACAATATTTTTTCTCATTTTCAGAATCAGCACTCCTTAATAACAGCAATCCTTATTGGTCATGTAATTACAAGACAAAAACAATGCAATTGATTTTGGATGCGGAATCAACTACCATAGACATTCAAAGTAAGATGTCAACTGTTGAGCAAGAATCTTTTAACGAAAAGTTTGCTAATAATATAATAGAAAATTTTTCAAATGATTCTGTATCTAATAGCGATGAGAACATTACACCAGCACAAACAACTGTGATTTCTGATATAGAAGAAGTTTTCGGACAAGACAAAATAAACAATGAAACTCATAAACCTGAACCTAATAATATATCTATTAATGGAGATTGCGATAATAATAAATCGGATGACATCACGTCAAGTGAATCTAATGAAACCTTAACTAAGATATCAGACACTTGCATAACAGAAATAAATGAAAGTAAGGAAAATGCAGACCATGATATAAATATTAGCCAATGTTATGACTTCGAATCTCAGTCTGAATCAAGTAGTCAAAATTTAGAAGAGAAACCAAATTTATGTCAAAGCACGCCAGGTGATTTATTAACTAAGGATATAAATAAACTAGAAGTAAATTTAGCAGAAAGCTCAGAGTCAATAAAAGAAAATGCTTGTTTTAGTGATAAAGACACAACTGATGTTAATGAGAAAGCTACTGAAAGTGGCACTGAGAATGAAAAAATTAATAATTCAGAAACAGAAGTTCCAAAAAATTCACAAAATGCCGATATGTTAGAAAATTTTAAAGAACAAAATGACAATGTATTCACGATTGAACCAATTAATAGCCAAAACGTCAAATCAGTTTGTTCTACTCTTAATACTAAGGATTTCGATTCAACTGTGGAACAAACACTTAATACCGAAGATATCTTAACATTATCTGAACAAAATGAAGTGTCTTCAAATTCCACTATGGGAATTATTAGTGAAAAGAATTTAAAGTCTGCTTGTGCTAAAAATTGTAATGAATCTATTAATGTTGATGAAGCATATCTGAATGGGGAGCAGGGCGTGGAAATAAAACAAATTAGTTTAAAAAATGATCCTCAATCAGAAACTCAGTTTATTGAGAAAATAGGGGTTCAAGGAAATGTAGATGATTTAAAGAAAAACAATGTGGTGGAAGGCAACAAAAAAATTGATGAAAAAAAGATAGAAGAGAAGAAAAAATCATCACTGATATGCAAGTTATCTAACACTTTAGATATACTTTCTGATGATGAAGATGAGCAACCTGAGGTACCACAGAGTATTCCAAAGCCAAACAATGACAACCAGTGTTTAAGTGTTGAAGACGATGATGATATTATGTTAATAGATGAAGATATAAGCGCTAAAAAAGATTCCGTTAGTAAAACTTCTCATATAGGAAAAACATTGGAGCAAAATGATACAAGTATATGTAATGAAAATATATGTTCAAATGAAATTGTTGCAACAGACATAAAAAATGAATCAGGTATGTTTTCTATTTATGTCATTTTTTGTGTTATAATTACTCATTTTAATTCCGTCGCAAATGTTGTCATTTTCTTTCAACTTTTTATTTCATTTTATTTTCCAGCAACTGAAAAACCCGTAGAAAATTTGGAAAAAAGTGATATGTGCAATGAAAACAAAGACCTTAATGAAAATTTGAATATGAGATCACTGTTGCCATGCAATTTTCTTAAAACTTGCAAAAAAAATTTAGCTGATATGACCAGAGAGGATCTGGAAGAATTTTGTATTTTAAAAATTGTTGAAAGTGTTGTAGATAGAAGTAGTTTAGGAGATATTAAAACTCAGCTTAAGACTATGGCACTTACTGTTGAAGAATACAAGAAGAAAGCTATGATGTTGACTAAGCAAAATAGAGATCTGCAAGTGGTTTTAAAATCAATACAAGAAGAACAAAAAAAGGCACCAGGGTATCCAATAACACCTCTAAAAATAACAAGATCTGTTGGTATGCAAGTTTTGATGACTGATAAACCCATTAGCAAAAGAAAAAGCATACTAGGAATAAATTCAAGCCCTATATTAAGTTCTAATGTCGCTACAGAAAAATTAAGTCGCAATACACTTCAGAAATCTCAAAAGAACACAAGTCAACAAATTCCTGTTCCTAGATTAGTACCAGCTGCGAACAATACAGCAACTAAATCAAACACAACACAAACAAACACTATTGCTCCTGGAAAACCCCAACAGACAAGCAATGCATTACCAAAAAGTGTAAGCAATTCCCCACCAACACAGAAACCTGAAAAAAGACCTAGGCAGCTATCGGTAACTGTAGACTTAACTGATGATGAACCCCCTACAAAGATGGCTTCAAGGAGCTCTCCTGCTCCACCTGTTCGATTAGTACCACCACAAAATCTAATGGCACCTCAACGCCCACAATTCGGGCCAATTATGAACAGTCCTCGGAAAGTTTATATTCCTATTAGTGGTCCACAAGCACAGAATGTCAGACCAGGTCACACAATTATGTTAAAAACTGTACCTCCTAACTCGGGTTTGTATTTTTTTGTTTTAAAGTGCATACAGCGAATAACTTCAGTTGTTTATTAATTACGAAATTGTTATTACAGGTCCAAGGCAAAAAGTTCCCCCTACAAATAATTTGGCTAAAATACAATCAAATACAATAAGAAGAGTGCAGTCTAATAGACACCCAGCACCCCTTCCCGATGCTATGAAGCAATATCAACCTCCTAATTGGAAAGCTTTGCCACCAGCACCAGACTTGAAACTATCAAAAGTCGAAAACGGAATTGTTATTTCGTGGAAAATAGATGGCTACCAAAATGATAGTTATGAGGAGATAGCAAGTTATCAATTATATGCATATCAAGAAACAACTTCACCACCTAGTACTGCATTATGGAAGAAAATTGGCGACGTAAAAGCTTTACCCTTACCCATGGCATGTACACTTACTCAATTTATGGCAGGATATAAGTATTATTTTGCAGTGAGAGCCGTTGATGTTAAATCTCGACTTGGACCATTTAGTTTACCTGGAAGTATACTTCTTCTTAATAAAATGTAAGACTGATTAATTGTGGGACTATCCTTATATAAGTGCATATATTATATCAAATGTTGCCGTGATTGTGCAGTACATAAAATAATTCAGTGATAGGTTTTGTTTATTTTTGTATAAGTATTTATTCCTTAGAAAAAGTACACAACAACTATGTTCCTTTACCACATTTAAGGGGTATTTCACTTTTGTAACCACATTTTTATACATTGACTTAATAGGTGGTGATTTACTCCTTCCTAAATTAATACGTGTAATAAAAAGGATTAATTAATAGCAAATTGTTTGTGATTAGCTAGAGAATGGGTAAAGACCCGTAGTGTGCTTGTAAATATCTATTATTAACAGCTATATACGTTAGGTTATTCAATCTTGTAAAATATAACTGTAGTGAACAATATTTGATTTGTCTGCTATTTATCTGAAACAATAAGACTTTCTGTGTTCCATAGTTGTTTATTTATAGGAAAATAAAAGCAGTCCACATTTTTTTTTTACCAAAAGATGAATGGCCAATAATGTATAACTAGCAGAATTCGTTTTGCCTTTTTCGGTAGATGACTCGATTGGTTTTGCCCTGTACTTTTTGAAGTGTAAAAAATTGTTAAATAATTCGACTACAGCGCCACCAGACATCGGGTACACATTTTCTGAATGTGCGTTATTTTGGTCATTGTTAAATAAGTGGAACATAGAATTTGTTAGGGCTAATTACTTGATTACAGCTCCACCTATTGGATCCTAGCATAGCTTTGAACCATCGTCTCGACAAAATTGAATTGTGTGAATATGACAATCTGAACATTTTGTTTCTCTAGGAAAATGTATTTATAATTATCACTTAGGATGATTTTAAATTACAGCAAATAATCTAGTAATAGTAGTATTTTTTTAATACGAATGTATTTTATTCCTCGCTGCTCCACATAAATTTAATATGGATTTCATAAAAATATCGAAAGATTGATTCGTAAAATTAAGGTGACTAATGATATTATTTTTAATAAGTCACCTATGGAAAACCCATATGCTCTTATTAAAATCAGTACCTAATGAACAGTTTAAAAAAAATACAATTTAAATCTGGCACATTTAATAGGTAAGTAATTATTTTAGTATCGAGTTTATGACTTATTAAGCGTAGATATACATTTTTCGATGTGAAATGATAAACAATACTTTTTAAAGCTTGCAATGTTTTTTTATGATAATTTCGTGCAAGTGTTAAAACTTGGATTTTGTGGTAATTTTAAATTTTGTATGGGAAACACGGGAACCATTAGCTGTCAGTCGACGTGTGTTTTTGTTTATTTTTGTTGCATTGGCTACAAGGCTTTCACCCAAACAAAAAACATCAAGCGCTGCATTTTATTATACAAAAAGGGATTCTCATACTCTGAAAGATGCATTGTAAATTATAACCTGAATCTGCGTGACTTAGAGACACGTTGCACCATTTGAACTGGGTAGAAATTCAAAACACTGTTGCGTTCACGATATTCGTATCGTCGCATCGCGTCCGCGCGTCGTTGATAAAATTAACGTTGACAAAATATTTATAAATTTTTCATGAAAACGTTCATTCAATTAGCTGTTGCTTTGATTAATACACAAATCAAAATTAGGTTGATTTAACGCCCATCGCTAGTTTCTTCGTTGAAAATAATTTTGTATGATTGTTTGAAGCCTGCCCTACTGACTCCAGAAAGCGTGACGCGATCGCGGTGATAAGCAAACAGGTTCATCGCTTGAGGAATGCGCACGTCTCACAAATGCTAGTGTGTTAACGCCCTAGAAAATCTCATGCTAAAACAAATGTGATATAGTGTAGATTAACTGCAATGACCTAAAAAGAAGAGGACATTAACTAAATGATCCTAACGGGTGTCAAAATAGAAAGTAAAATGGCGCAGTCTCCGCCCTTAGAGTAATTACATACACATGTACAGAGGATAATCCATCTTAGTATGAAATCCGAGAAATTTGCACACGATCATAATTTTGTCTATGTGTTTGTTGGGCGTCTAAAAATAAAGTGAGAAAAAGATATCGCTGTTTCTTTCCTTCACGTTGTTTCAGATTGCCATTTTAAAAATTAAATACAAAAATACATATATCGGAAGAAGTGAAAATGTTAATTCTGTACTAAATTTTTTTGGTTTGCTCCTTAGAGTATAATTAGACACTCTGAGATTGCACAATTTATTCACCTATTAATTGATTAAAATTAAATATTAGCTGAATTCTATCAATAGAAAAAAAAATTACAAATGTTTGTTACAAACGTCTTTCTTATTAAAAATATTTCCTAAAATTTATTCAAATTCATTTCATAGGTTTATATTTATTATTGCTTTTTGTTTAAATTCAGTTATTATCGGTTCAGAATACTTCTTTCCGTTTGTAGGCATTTCCTCGCGATTGTGTATGTAAAGATTTTTTGTGAGATATTGACTATGTATGAAATATTGACTATAAATTAATGCATTATTTTAAAACTTTATGCGCGATGTGTGATCAGAATCGAAAGTAAGTTAAGTGTTGCGCAAACAAAAAGCACAAAATCACCATATCACTTTCCGCAAGTTTCCTTAGACAATAGAAGAAGAAAAACTTATGACAATATTGTGGTAAGTCTTTAAACATTTTGAATTTAATGATCGTCATTTGTAGGGATTATTACTATATTGACTCGATTTTTATCTGTTTCAGATCATGTATTTGGGCTAAGTTTCCACTATGAGAATTTTGCTGATTTAAATTTACGTTAATGTTCTGTGAGGAATAACTGTCACAATAACATATATTATATATCAATAACATGAGTGGAAATACTGTCTGTAAAAGCAATAAAAAAACATCAATAATAATGTATAATGTATAAAAGAATCTGTCTTCAAAAAATAAAATTATACCTATTTTAGTTTTATTTTATCCCATATGCTCCTCTAAAGTAAATTCGAGTGATTTTGGTGCAACTTCTCAAATGTATGAGAATTCATCCAATAGGTTTGTGAGGCTTTAGCCAAAATTACTCGAATTTATCTTAGGTAAACAAAAAGTTTAAAAGTTACAGAATTCCCGCGAAAAAAGTTTCATATTGACGCCCACTGTGGCGCTACTAGTATATACTCAGACGCGTGCTACATTTTTTTAGTTTAAAGATAGCGTTCTCCTCTCGGTAGAGAGAAGTGCTTGGCCAGACTGCAAACGCGGACGCGGGGCGCGGCGCAGGTGCGGGAACGGGAGCGACGTGATTGTCCGCAGTCGAGTGCGGCTTCGTTCCGAGTATTGTCGAGTCTAGTGTTTATCAAAATATAATATGGATGAAGAAGAATTATTTTACCGGAAAGTTCTTACTTTAAATGGCAAATTCTACAAGTGGAAAATGGAATTTATGAAATCAATTTAACCAGAGAAAATGAAGGACAATTTCACACACTGTATGTAAAATTGCGAGCGCAACCTTAAATGTTGGAACAAAGTTCCTTATCGGACGGTACGGATTTGGCGGATGGGGGCTAGGCGAGAAAATGTGTTAGATTTTTCCGTCACGACCCCTTGTGACGTAGTGTAGACGGCCTTGGCGGCTGTAAGGAAGTGAGATGGAATAATATCCATCTCCCTCGCACTTTTTCTTATCTTGCCATGAAAGAAATATTATTTTATTTTAAATGACGCTTCATTTTAATAGACGCTAGTAATTCATTTATTTGTATTTGTTAATCAATAATATTATACGTTTATCAATAATAATATACTACGAAAGGAACTTCGTTCCAACTGAGTGTTCCACGACACTCACGTATGTTTTTTTAATATACGAGAATGTCAATAGATACGTTTGATTACATATTAAAGAACATAGAAAATTGTCTTAGAAAATGAATATTCTACATTTATTTCGGAAGACGCCATTACAACGTGAGCTGTTAGCTAAAAGTGGTTTGAGATCCCCGCTCCTCGCGCGATTTGGCACTTGCCACCCGCGCACTCACTGCGGCCACTTGTATGAATAAGCTATGGCTTGAGTTGCCCGCGCGCTTCCCGCGCCCGTCGCCGCGTCCGCCCGCGCCCGCGTACCCACTATGGATACTGAAATGTAGACTTTATGTTTTTTATAGAATATGGGTGACAAACGAGCACACAGTCCACCTGATGGTAAGTGGTTTCTGTGGAGCTGTGGCCCATAGACATCTACATCTATCTTCGTTTGCGAATTTAAATGCAGATGCGTTGTCAGCCGTGAGAACTAAGATAGAATGCCTCTTTTCCAGTAAAAAGGGTCTCCGGTTCTCTACACTCACCATACGAAACACAGCAGCCTTAAGCTGCTATTTTACGCTGGTATTCTGTGAGAGCGTGGACCTTCCCCGGTCGAGCCGACCCATTCATGCTACAACTATACTATTAATATAGCTGCAGCATGGCTCTACCACGTATAGAAATGTTTGAGAACGACGCGCCGCACCTGCCCCGCGCCTGCGTTTGCAGTCTGGCCAAGCAATAATAATTGTGTTCTGTGCACAGAACACAATTACTCTCTACCGAGAGTACATATGTGTTCTACGCCAGTATGTTCTAAGTCTATGGAGAGAACATAATATAATTCTACATAAATTGAGTCAATATACTTGTCTCGCATTGTCTAATTTAATTTTATATTTGTAAGATGTCAGATGAAGCTTCTATTAACGTTTGATTTGTTTTAGTATTACGAACCGGATTAATCAAAATTCTTAATTTTACTAAGACATACACTAAATAAATTTGTCGACAACGTTTTTTCTATCGCTAATGGCACATCATTAAAGGTGTCTATGGAATGGAGAAATCGCAACAACCCTGTAAAAGAAAGAAAGTAAGAATAATATTGCTATCTTTTTTAGTACCACGTAAAACGTCATATGCATAAAGAATTCAGCTACAAGAATTGTGTTCTTATTTTAGAATTCCTATGTTTAGGATATTCTAGTGATTACTCCGAGGCTCCATTCATCACCTAGTGCTGTCCATGACTGTTCATTCATTGCAATACTATTGTTAATCGTATTATATAATGTATCGCATACATTAAAATAGTTTTTGATTTTAGGACGGGATTCGATGTGTGGCTCATTTTGCAATATGAACCACGACCAAATTCAAAATCTGATTACATAGGTGAAATGAAGATAAGTAATTTGAAATGAATAATGAAGTCTTCATTTTGGCCTCGTCAACAATACCTTATTAATACAGGTATGAATGGTTTAACGAGGGAGGTATTGAAGTAGGGAGTTATTTGATTCTCGTTTTAAAAGTCACAGTAGGAATTAATTATAAAAGCCTGTTGGAGCTCAATCTGTCTGTCAAAATATGCGAGTATCATCAAATTTTGCGGTCAAATTGGTAGTTCACAGAAAATTTTAAAATTAATTGTACTTGATATTTTTAGCAATATTATAATTGCGCATTTTACTTTATGAATTATAGTTTCTTATGATAACCAAGCCAGAGGAAAACAGTGCATCAATCTTGAATTGCAAGGAAACAATTAAAATAAACTGAAATTACAAAACAATAGAAATCCATATTATTATATACACAGGGTTATTTTTAAAGAGTGGCCAAATTTAATAATTAAGTTCAAAATATAAATACTGATATACACTTTTTGCAGTTTTTAAAAATACTCGTAAATTAGGTTTCTAAATTTACTTGAAAATATCTGGAATTGAATGTGATTTATGCGAAACAATTACAGCATACGCACGCTCGTGTGTGTATGAGTTAATGCACGGAGCTTTTACCTACTATTTACTTCTACGATTCCAATACGAACTATGATTTCAATTTTCCCTTCATACTTGAAACGGGCTTAGGACCGTCATAATAAATAAAATTAAAAAAATACATTTCAACGACGTAACCGATGACTGGGTTTATTATGGCGTATTTAAACAATTGGAATCAAGTATTTACAACTATTAACAATTTAAAACGATTAACTATTAACAACAACGAACTATTTACAACTTAAATATGCAATCACTTAAAATAACAGTAACCATTCACAAAAATGTATTCGAGGTGGACCATTGTTATTATTCAGTGCTTGCACACTTTGGTGATGAAATAGATCACCCATTTCATCACCAAAGTGTTCCCATCCAGAAGAATTCAGTAGTTTCCACACAAAAATAATTGGTGCTAGCGCAGAGGTTTCACTCGAAAAACTCGATCACTGCGTTTTCGACACTTCTATGTGACGGAGTGATGAATTGTCCAATGTCTAACAGCCTTTGATTAGCTGCAAAAATTGTACTCCGATTGGGTGGTACACGTGCGTTAATTCCTTGTCTTTGCAAACGCGGTAAAGACTAATTTTCGTATAATCTTTGCACACCACGAAAACTTTCATTTCTTAAAATGTAACACCGTAATTTTCGTAGTATTCGCGGTTCCAATATTTTCGTTGCAAAATTTTAAAAATAGTGCAATGGTACAAAATGAGGTCACGGTCAAGCGAATACTGTCGGCCGGAGCCGGCCGGGGGAACGTACCTAGCAGTGTAACGGCTTACGGAAGGGTTGGTGAAGAGACGCGCTAAATCTGTAACCGAGCGCGAGCACCGAACTGGCCCAACACTACCGACTGCTTCCAAATTCAACACTTCCTTCCGAATGTGTGCGTGCTAATAAAATAGTAGGCGCTCCATATTTATGAATGACAATCGGTTAAAATAATGCATTTCCATTTTCCACACATTTTGAATACAAAAAATAAAAAATAAAATGTTTGAGATTTTGTTAAATGTATTTTTTTTTTCACATTCGCTTATACTACCTATTCTGAACCTCCTCAGCAAATTTGGCCTGTTATTGCAAAGTAACCCTGTATATAGGACAACTTTAACCTTTTTTATTTATAAAGTTATATATAAAATCATTTTTTCAGGTCTTGTAAAATGTTTCTGAAATCAGCAAGCTACTTTGCTTGTCTTCTGCATTTAAGCATTTATTTTTTCACATTTAGTCTTTAACGTCTGGAGCACTTTGAAGCCTGGATTGGTCGAAAAGAATGGAAAAATAGGTATTAGGTTTTAGGTATTTAATTACAGATTATTTTAGAGAAAAAGGTATTAGATAATTTGACTCTGGCAGGCTCTTTTATTGGCTTAAATATTGATTTTGTTTATTTAATCTTAATTTTCCATAATGTTATGTGTGTATAACTCAATATGGACCATAATGTCGTTTGGTCATTTATGTAAGATACTAACAGAAATTGTATAGAAATAAAATTACATATTTTTTAGTTGTTGTATCCTCGTGAGTATTAGTTGTCATTCTTTAATGTGTGTAATTCTTTCTTGTGCTAAATATTCAAACGAAATGCTTAATTTAATTGTTGCAATGAGTTGGTATGATCGATGCAAAATCTATTCATGTAAACAATTTAGCATTTAAACAATAAATTTACGTAATAAACCATAGACTTAGAATATACTAGCGTATAGACCACCTGACAGCCCGAAAACCCGTGACCAATTTTGATTTGTCATTGTGTGCGTTAGCTAGTGATGTATATTTTACTTAAAAGGACTATCGAAAATGATTATTAAGGAAGCGGTAAAAAGATTATAAAAAATTGTTTCGTGCATGAAGTTGAAAAACTTCAAAACTTAACTGAATATGATAGTTCTAAATTAATTAAAAAATATTCATATAACATGTTCCTGGGAATAAGCTGAACCTACCTGCCTTTTGTTGGATTTTAATTCAAATGTATAAAATCCCAGGTGACTTTACCGAAAAACCTAAAAAAACTCCCCAATAATCAGATCAGAATGTTGTATTTTCGAGCTATGATCTTTGGAGAAAAATATTTACTGCCGTGGGCAGTTTCCCCGGAATTTATTTTTAACATATTGTTAATATAAATAGGTAGATACTTAACTAAGTATATACCTATTTATATTTTATATATTTTATAAAATGTTTTGATGGGGAAACAAAAACGGGGACACGGATTACAACATAATGGCTGCTTTATTTTTCATATAAGTATTACTTGTGATAATTACAAACATTTAATAATTAATAATTAAATAGATTATAGAAGTTTATTTTAACATTCGACTTAAGTATGAATGTAAACTTAATAATTTAAGGAAGAAAACTTGTAGGAATCAGTTAAATAAGACTGCTCTGTTTAAAGGCCAATATGTTTATGAGGCTTCATCATGCTTCATGTTTATATTCTTTCATCTGTCCCTGAAAAGTATAAAGTAATAATAAACTTATTATCATTTTAGCTGCATGAATTTTAAAAACATAATGATCTTAACACAGTAAAGTGCACTAAGTGTCTGAGGATACAGATGCACTCTCTATTTTCTCAATCTCGGTATGTTAAGAAAATGGTCACTCATTCATGGACTGACCGCGGCAAGTGCAACTTAATTTCGCAGATCTATTGATCTGCGCAGCTATTACTTAACCACGAGTTCCTATTCTCTACGAATAACGCTGTAGGGGATAAATCACGCTATTTAAGCCCTCGCGACAATTTCGTCGGCCATCAAGCATGAATCGGGCATTGACCGTTGTGAGTATCAAATACTATGGAATTTATACTATACGTCTCATGCGCGGTCGTCTAGTAGCGCTTGAGGAGCATTACTAAATATCTATACCTAACTACGCTAAAAGTTTTATCGTTATGATTTGGGAATATAATCCGAAGTTCCGAAGCTCCGCTCAACCCCTTGGGGAAAATAGCATGATGCTATGAATATTGTACTAGTGTGACCGTGAGGCTGTGCGGTTGGTTGCTTAGGTTATACATTTATTTTGGTTGATAAATAGATACTTAGTTGGGTTCGCAATGGCTTAAAGAGGATAAAGAAGAGATAAAGAGGATCTCAAGATTTTTTTGTCTTTAATGTACTACAGTTTTATAATGTATGAAAATCTGTCTCTATATTTATCTAAAGTTTTGAAAGTTATATTTTTGAAGTCTTATTATAACAATATTTTACTTACTGGTACAAATAATGTAGAAATGACTCCTTTTAATAAAATTGTTTTATTCTACTTTTCTTTTATACTTCTCAAGAAAATGTTTGCTGCAAATTATTGAGTTCTTCTTTGCATTCCACCAACCCGTCCAATGAACCTTAACCACTTTTTCTAATTATAGAATCTGGAGGAATCTGTTTGAAAACGACAAAATAAAATTACATTTTAGAACGCAAACCGAGGTTATTTATTTTCTTGTTGTGTAGGCAAGTCTATCGATTCATTATAAACATTCAAGATAAATATCGACATTAATTTTGATATAGTTGAGTCAATCCCTAGCGTACATGTAAAATATTTTGTATAAAAATGTATTTACCAAATTCAATTCAACAACGTGACTTTTTTCTTTGCAAAATATCAAAATTAACAAAATAATTGAATATATTCTATATTTAAAACAGTATGTAACATAAATTTTAATCAAAAATAAACGCGTCATAACATTGACGATGTCTTGAGAATTTACCTGTGATATGTGAAATTATCAGGATTATATCTATTATTAACAGCACACTCACTCACGGAACAATTAACCATTTTGGAAAAAAGTTACTTACTAAAAATAACCACTATTATACTTTAAAAAATTACAAAATATCTCGGAGCTATTTCTTGCGTGCCGAATTGTGCCGACCTGTCATTCAAAATCGGTTACAGAGTCATGAGTATTGATATCCTTTTCTATCTTGCATTTTTGGCATAAGGAATTTATTTCTCCCTTGCACACTATGTTGGTCTATACCACTGACTTAGAAGTATATGGACTGGGCATGCCTACAGAATAAGCGTGACTACCTACAATACACTGGCGCATAAAATGAATATTATGTATATATATAATATATGTTATGTATATGTATGTACATAATATTATAATAATAAGTGAATTCGAATTAAAGTGGCTACGTGGAGACAAGCACAGTGGCAAAATAGTAGGTTAAGTAGATAAGTTAGGTATTTAGACAAGTGTTGTAAATTATTAGGTATTGTGGTACCATCGCTAGTTGCGGGCCGCGCGAATTCGGCGTTCGCGCGTACATTGACCCCTAGTCAGCTGATTATAATTCAGTAATTCCACTGCTGGTTTTGTGTTTAAGTATTTTCATGATTATTTTTAATGAAATTAACGTTTTATTTAACTATACTAATACGATGGAGCGTGAATAAAGTTAATAAAACGTTGTGAAAAGATGGTTTTTTTTTCATCAGGATCGATTTTATATTTCACCCATCATCAAAGATATAGTTAGTACTGTCGTCTGTCTTCGTTTTCGGAAGCGTTTCAAAATACCCTGTATATATATATATATATATATATATATATGTAACATAACAAGAATTTAGGTCGAATTTCGACCACCAGACATATAATATTTATTAAACTCACGAACTAATATAGCCAATCGCTGTCATTATAAATGCTTTTTTTGAAAGTTCTAGTTTGCTCAGGTTAAAAAGCATATTTCAGCCTTCTTAAAATTCACTTACTTTTCGCAGTGAAGAAAGACAGCTCTTGGATTAAATGATACTATTAATATCACAATAGTTTTAATTGTAACCATCTCACTAAAATAACACATGTCTTCACATACTTAATCGCTGAGAACGTATTCAAAATGTTCACGCGCAATAGTACGCAATTTTGCTAGTGAGTGCGTAACTTTGCACCGATTTATGAAATGCATGATTATTTCATGGACACTAATATGTTTAAGTTATCTATCGCATATTTAATAAAACATAACTATCGTGACCCCTTGCATTATATTGAAAATGATATGATATTGAAAGCCTCTGAACGTCTCGGAAGATTTTGAAATATTATAGGTATTTATGGTGATAAAGCAAATATGACACCTGCAAAAACAAAACGGTGCCTGCTTGAAGCGCTAATTCATTAATGAGCATGCTATTTTATTTGAGTAACAGTATATTAGTACAAAACATTTTTTTATTTTCAATTAATAATTTTCTCTGAGGCTGTAAATTACATCGGTATCAGTATCGATGTTCAAATCTTGATTATACCGATATACCGATACATTTACAACAACCCTATTGGCAGATTGGCAGTTCAGTTCACAGTGCTTCCATTGCTAAGACGATTGCCGTATTTTATGGCAGTTCGGTATATTTTGTAAGATATCGGTTTTATATTTTTGCTATAAGTATACATAAAGTTATTATAAATATTAGTTTTAAATTTATTTTTGTTATCTAAGCAGTAGTTAATTCTTTATAGTTTTACAGACTTTTATTAATGATAACATCATCGATTGTGCTGAAGGACTCGCTACCTTTATTAAGTATAAAAAAGGTATTGTTAAACTCATATATTGTCATAGGACTTTTTGTAAAGAAGACATGTTTATTGTTTACGACTACTTTGACGAAATACAAACAATGGTTTTGCGTATTTTGTTATGATTTGGTGACGAGTTCGATCACACAGACAAAATTTACGAGTAAGAGAAACGGTTGTTTTAAAATATTTGTAAAAAAGCTTTTATACTGCCAGTGCCCGTACGTAGCATAACTCACTTTGTATGTATTGGCAGAGTTAACACGCATGAAATATTTGATAATTCAAATAAATCCAAACTTTAGGAAGACAGTCCCTCATAGCATAGCAATAGCTTATGTAAGGGTTATTGTAAATAAATAAAATTGGTACTAGAGCCAAGTAAGTTATCAAAAATATATTCGTATTTTATATACAAAACCGGGACTTTGACTATGACAACTTAACAAGAAAAAAGACAATATGTTTGTAAAGACAATGTGAAATTGATTTCAACTCGCTCAATTTTTTTTTATAGGAGAGGGGGCAAACGAGCATGCGGCTCACCTGGTGGTAAGTGACTACCGCCGCCCATGAACAACTGCAACACCAGAGGAATTGCAGATGCGTTGATGGCCTTTTAAAAAGGAGTAGGCTCTTTTCTTGACGGACCCTAAGTCGTATCGGTCATGAAAAATTACTGGTGGTAATCGATTCCACAAGGAAGTTGTGCGAGGAATAAAACATCTTCTAAATCGCACAGTGGTGGACCGCCAATCATCCAGATGGTATGGATGGTATCGCGAGTTTTGTCGCGATGTGCGATGGTGAAATTGAGCGGCTGGAATTAGTCCGAACAATTCCTCAGAGCACTCCCCGTGGTAGATGCGATGAAATACGCAAAGAGATGCAACATCTCTACGCAGTGCCAGTGAGTCAAGCCTTTCAAGCATTTCATTTGAGGTCGAACCTGTGCCTTGTAAAGTTGCAGGTGGTGTGCCGGCATGAAATACTGTCTCGCTCTGCTGAGCACGCCAAGCTTTTTAGAGGCCAATTTGGCCTTCTCTTCCAAGTGACCACAAAACTGCACGTCACTCGATATGTCGACGCCGAGGATTCCGATACTGGCTGAGGCAACAAGGGTAGTGCCTTGTAACTGAGGAGACACGACAAAGGGGTTCTTTTTAGCGGTAAACGCGCAAACTTGTGTCTTGTGAGGATTAAATTGGACTAGATTTAGTCGCCCCCAATCCGAGACTTTGTTCAGCAAAGACTCGACTTCAGACACAAGTTTGTTCCGGTACTATAATAATATTTCTCGTTTTCCCGAGAAATATTGGCATGGCCGGTGTATAGAGCATCACCAGTGCTGTCACTCGCATAGCAATGAATGTTACCAGTTTGCAACATATCATTGATATGCAGAAGAAACAGCGTTGGTGATAGCACGCAGCCTTGTGGAACACCAGCGTTAATAGGCTTGTAAGCGGAGCATGCACCGTCTACTACGACCTTGATGCTCCGATCAGCCAGAAAACTGGTGATCTAATTGCACAATTTCTCGGGAAGCCCATAGGAAGGAAACTTTGAAAGAAGCGCTTTGTGCCAGATCCGATCGAAGACCTATGTTAAATTGTTTTACATGATAGAACCACGCTGTAGCTATATTATGGATGTAGTATGAATGAATCGGTCCGACCGTGAAATATCAGCTTAATGCTGCTGTGTTTTGTATGGTGAGTGTAGAGAACTGGAGACCCTATTTACTGAAACCGAGGCATCCATCTCAGTCTTCAGGGGTGACAAATCATCTGCATTTTGATTTTTAAACGAAGATAAATGTAGTTGTCTGTGGGCCACAGCTCCACTTACCATGTTGACTGTAAATGTGGCGCGTTTGTCACGCTTATTCTAGAAAAAAATATTTCATGCATTTTTCATAAAATCAATACAATTTCCAATTTTTAAGACTTAAATAGCAAAATGGAGTTTACACATAAACAATCTCGTAAATTATGAATAAAAAAGTATATGATAGTTACCTTTTCATGTTACAGCAATGAGAACATCCACGGCTTTTTCTGCCACAAGGGTGGCGTCACTTAGGAATAAGGTGAAATATTTAGCAGATAATAAGGCGGGGAAAGTTAATTTGTTAGGAAAATTTAGGATTAATGTTTCTTTTAGTTATATTTAATATTAATTGGATAAGAAATGAATAAATCTAACCACGAATATTCCTAAAATAAGAAAGATTAAAAAGAGAGTTAAAATAAAAAAAAATGAAAGAGCAAAGCACTGAAGCAATGTTTTGTGTATTTACATAATCTAGAAACCGATAAACTTTTACTGAAAATGCAACTTCTCAATTGAATGATATTGTATAACAAAAATTTCACCTCAGTCCCAACTAGCGACATCAGATGAGCGGAAGATTCATTAAAAAAGGCTTATTGTGTAAATTGTGTAATGAACAGCAATTTTGCTCACCTAACACGGTAATTGAAAATTTGGCTCAGGCAACACTTATTACGGTTTATTAGTTTACTAAGGCCGGCCATATACATACGGAATTCCGAATCGGAATATTGAAACGGAATTCCGTGATCACATCACACACATACGTTTATTTTCGTTCGGAATAACAAGGGTCAGTTGAGAGAGGTTAGCCATTGAGTCTAGACATTCTGCCAGCGAATAATGACGACGATTTTCTGATTGCGATTCCATTGTTGCTGTATCATTGTTACTGGGTGCATCCCCTTATCACCCTAAGCTCGCAATATAGTCAATATTATGTAAAAAGATCTATCTATCCAGAGATATTTTTTAAATATGGATGTCTGTAAATTCTTTCGACGAATTATTAAATAAAATAAGATGAAAGGTTACGAAAAGCTATACACCTATAAGATTAAATGTAAAAACATACATAAACACACCTAATAGCTTCGGTCGTGCGACGAACACTGAACGCGTTCCGTACGGAATTTACGTATGTGTGTTGCGACTCGTACAAAATCTATGGAAGACTTGCGTTCGGAGCGGCTTTTTTCCGTTCCGGATTCCGAACGCACAGGCGGTCATAGGTCGGCCACATACATACGGAATTCCGAATCGGAATATCGAAACAGAATCCCGAAACGGAATTCAGTGAACACATCACACACATACGTTTATTTCCGTTCGGAATAATAAGGGTCAGTTGAGAGAGGTTCACCATTGAGTCTAGACATTCATTCTGCCAGCGAATAATGACGACGATTTTCTGATTGCGATTCCATAGTTGCTGTATCATTGTTACTGGGTGCATCCCTACATGTTATCACCCTAAGCTTGCAATATAGTCAATATTATGTAAAAAGATCTATCTATCTAGAAAAATGTTTTAAATATGGATGTTTGTAAACTCTTTCGACGAATTATTAAATAAAATAAGATGAAAGGTTACGAAAAGCCATACACCTATAAGATTAAATGTAAAAACATACATAAACACACCTACTCGCGTCGGTCGGGCGACGAACATTGAGTGCGTTCCGTACGGAATTTACGTATGTGTGTTTCGACTCGTACAAAATCTATGGAAAACTTGCGTTCGGAGCGGCTTTTTTCCGTTCGGGATTCCGAATGCACAGGCGGTCATACGGAATCTCGATTCGGAGAAAATTCCGTACGGAAAAATACCGTACGTGTGTGGCGGGTCATAGATTTTATATGGACTTGCTGCGTTCGGAATCTCGAATCGGAATATCGAAACGGAATCCCGAAACGGAATTCCGTATGTATGTGGCCGGCCATACGGAATCTCGAATCGGAGAAAATTCCGTACGGAAAAATACCGTACGTGTGTGGCGGGTCATAGATTTTATATGGACTTGCTGCGTTCGGAATCTGAATCGGAATATCGAAACGGAATCCCGAAACGGAATTCCGTGAACACATCACACACATACGTTTATTTCCGTTCGGAATAATAAGGGTCAGTTGAGAGAGGTTCACCATTGAGTCTAGACATTCATTCTGCCAGCGAATAATGACGATTTTCTGATTGCGATTCCATAGTTGCTGTATCATTGTTACTGGGTGCATCCCTACATGTTATTACCCTAAGCTTGTAATATAGTCAATATTATGTAAAAAGATCTATTTATCTAGAAAAATGTTTTAAATATGGATGTTTGTAAACTCTTTCGACGAATTATTAAATAAAATAAGATGAAAGGTTACGAAAAGCCATACACCTATAAGATTAAATGTAAAAACATACATAAACACACCTACTCGCGTCGGTCGGGCGACGAACATTGAACGCGTTCCGTACGGAATTTACGTATGTGTGTTTCGACTCGTACAAAATCTATGGAAAACTTGCGTTCGGAGCGGCTTTTTTCCGTTCGGGATTCCGAATGCACAGGCGGTCATACGGAATCTCGAATCGGAGAAAATTCCGTACGGAAAAATACCGTACGTGTGTGGCGGGTCATAGATTTTATATGGACTTGCTGCGTTCGGAATCTCGAATCGGAATATCGAAACGGAATCCCGAAACGGAATTCCGTATGTATGTGGCCGGCCTAAGTTTAGTTTTCTGTCGACTCGTGTCATGATAGATCGTGTTATTGTAATCGCTCCTTTTGGGAGCTGATTCGGTAAAATTGCTGTAAAGGTAATGTTTACGTTTTAAATCTTCAAAATAATAAAATAGTCAGTATTCCATTTTAGCCTTGAAATTTGTATTAACGTATCTTGGAAAATTTCGTTATTTGACATGGATTGACAACTTATCGTTTCGCAAGTAGTTACCACGGGAGGTGTTTTATTTGTGTTTAGTGGAAAACATAAGTTATATATATTTCACATTCTACTTGTGTGATGCACGTTGTTTCGATCAAAATTACTAATTTATAAGCAGTGTAATGAATGATAGGTGTGTGATGTGAACGTAGTGATTGGTATTGACTTAGTCGTAAATGTGAATGTAATTGTGATATCGCTCGCGTTTTGTGTTTCGAGGGATGATGTTCCACCTGAATTTCTCCGGCACTGACTATCAGCTGGTGAGTACTGATAAGCCCTGTAAATGTTAAGTTTATTATTTTCGTATATTCTCGGTATTTGGTACCTACACTTCATAAAATTTCGTATTTGGGTAATTTATTTATTTTTTGTATTTGAGCTTTGAGCTTACCCCAGGTGTTACGATGATATAATTAAAAGGTTAAGGTTTAGAATCAAGTCGCCTTAATAGGGGGGTGTGGGGCGGTGGGAAAGGGGTGGGGGAGGGGTAGATTCGCCCCCCACCTTTTACCCCTGCCGGACGTGCCTATTATTTTTTATTTTAAATGTTGAAGATTAAAATTTTTCTTGAATGATTTCTGAGAAAAATCGCTTTAATCGTCCCCCCCTCCGCCGAAGTAATACCAAAGTGTAGTCGACGGAGCCCCGCTAAGCGGGGCTCCTATCTCTGGATGGTTTATAAAAAAATAACCACAAAGGGGATGAAGGGCTCGGTTCGCTCGCTCACTCGACCCCGCCATCCCCTTCTAACCTAACCTGTCTGAGTCGGGGTGCCCCAAGTCCTGAGCTCGCTTCGCTCGCTCTTGCACCAAATAAAACACCAAAATGTTAACTTTTATAATTACTTTAATAAGTAAACATATTTTATTACTTCCACCATTTCCAAAAACGTTGTAAAATAGCAAGCAATTGGTCTCCAGAGGGGTAGTACAATAAGGAGCATATTCACGTAAACTCTGAAGCAACGGAATGACGCTTATGATGCGAGTTGCGAAGTTGAGTATAAACGTAGTGATTATATTCTCTTTGGTCGAGTATATCAGTTACTGATTACTGTCAATGTCAAAAGTTCCGTTTCAGGTATTAATTAGTGATTTATGAATATTTTTAGAAAATTATATTAAATATTTCGACGCAGCTCCGGCAGCTAAAATTGCATGGGGGCACGTCAGATAAGCCCCCTTGACCCTCCCACAGTGACAGACTCCTTAAATTCAGGCAACTAGATTCTAAACCCAACCCAATAAAAATAATATTAAAAATGTATTACATTGAAAATGTATCATGCATCAGCATTTTTGGATTACTTAGGGATATTCTGATAAAAATATTAACCAAGATCCGGATATAGTGACGAAATTACACCGGTCCCTTCATGGTCATTATAAGTGAAATCTACTGTTGTTACAGTTTTATAATTTGAGTAATGTATTTGTAATCTAACAATATTTTTACTAGTTGAAAAATTTGTGTGTTAAAGTATATATAAAACTTTTCCTGTGATACAATTACAATCTAATTGATAAATAATTAAATTAATCAAATAATTTAATCACTATTTATTTGATATATTAGTGGTTTGTGTTAGCTTTACATCTCCGATCTACATAGTAGGCATATAAGTAGATGTGCTTCTTATTTTTATTTCCAAAAACAGTGTTCTATTAACTAAAGATATATTTATATTTTTTAAATAATATCTTTCTATTGTATAGTTTTATTGTGGTGGTTATGTAAGAGGATTCATCACCCTTTCATCTTTTGAGTGTTATACAAGTCTAATTATCCTACTATATAGTATGATTACCCTTTTCTTATATACTAGATGTTAAGTGTACAGAATGGTGACAGAGAGCAGCCCCAAAAGTGACATTGGATATTATAATATGACATTTGCTGCAAACTGTTTATGAGCTGGTTAAGTGAAAGAAGTAAATTCTAATTTGAATGATTCTTTACAAAATAAAAACAATAATGATGTACAAATGTAAGCAAGAATGAGGAAAGCAAGCTGTGTTTGTGATAATGATTAATACCAGTGTTTACTTAAACAAACAAGGCCTTGATAAGAGAATGTTATTTTCTTCTAAGCATAAATATAAGCAATAAGTAGACCATGTGATGTCATAAGATAATACTTAAAGAAGTTGTAAGTGGTCCATATTTTTCAAGTAATCTAGTTCAGTAGGCACAAACCCTAATAAGGCTTTTAAAGAACAAGAAGTAATCCAGATAATAATACATAAAACATCACACCTGTCACCCAGAGGGGTAGGCAGAGACTATGGACTTCCATTTGGCACAATCCTGACACACTTCTCTCGTCTCCTTTACATCCATATATCTACGCATACACGCTCGTCAGTTAAGGGTACTCCTAATCTGGCCCATTTTCAATATATCGCCAATTTGGTCGATAAACCTTCGTCTAGGGCGTCCCTTCCCGACTCTTCTGTTCACTTCTGCAACATAAATTTGCTTTGTCACTCTTTCCTCGTTCATTCTTTCTACAGGACCAAACCACCGAAGCATTCCTTTCTTAATCCTGTTCACAACGTCATCTTGCAAACCACACTTTTCTTTTATCACACTATTTCTCACCCTGTCATTCAGATTCTGCCCTAGCATACTCCTTAATGACCGCATTTCTACAGCATTTATTCTACTCTCATGCTTCTTCTGCCAGACCCAACTTTCACTATCATACATTAAAGTAGGGACTAACACAGCATTATGAATTGCCATACGTGCCTTTTTTGATACATTCTGACTTTACATAATAGCATGTAGAGCCCCATTCACTCTATTTCCTGCGTTCACTCGTCGTTCTATATCCTTATCATATCTACCATCCCTGCTAAATAAACATCCCAAATATACAAACTCATCCACTTGCTCAATCATCTCCCCTTCTATTCTTATTTCACATAATGTTTTACTTATTTCTCTTACAAAAACCATCACTTTTGTCTTACTTGCGTTCACTTTCATACCCCTTTCTTTTAATGACCGGTTCATTAAAGTAACCATCATTTGCAACTCGGCCGCCGACGATGCAAATATGACTTGATCATCGGCGTACAAAAGGCATTTGACGGTTAACTCACCCATTCTCAACCCACATTCTTCAATTTTCAAAGTTTGCAAACAACTGTCCATAAATATGTTAAACAGCCACAGGGAAGCTACACAGCCCTGTCTGACACCTTTTTGAATGCCAAACCAGTCCGACTGGACCCCATTGATCCTGATACAAGCACTAGAGTCCCTATAAAGAGACCTCAATGCCTGTATCAAACCAGCGATCAAACCAAATGAGTTAAGTGTTTGCCATAACACATTCCTGTCCATTCTATCATAAGCCTTTTCCAAGTAATCCAGATATTGTAAATATTTCAAATATTACTCTGTTTCTTTTATTTCTGTTAATTAATGTAAATATTTTGCCATGTAGGTAGTGGCATTATAAGAATATCCATTACTCCATATCATCCGGTGGGTGTTGTAAGAGGCGACAGAGGGAAAATGAAACAGGAGAAGGAGGGAGAGGGAAAATTAACAACTCTAAATAATAAAAAACTGCGGTTGCCAACCATGGCAATTATGGCAAAATACCCCCATAAGACAAACTATGAGGTAGGTCTATGTTCAGCAGTGGACTTTTGTAGAATGTAATGGATGGATGTAATCATCTTGTGATGCATGTTGTGGCTACCTTAAATAGGTTTTATTATTACTTTTATTTCCAAAAACAGTATTATATTAGTGAACATGTATTATTATTACTGTCCCAGATATGATGTACTCCTCTATATACTCCAGAGGTTGGTTATTGATTTTTATTTCATATGGGATTGAATTTGATAGTAACTTTGTTTTGCTTGCATTCATTGCCAGCCCGACCTTCTCACTTTCCTTGTTTAGGTCTTGTATCATTTCTTCAAGTTTGTGAGGGTTCTCTTCGAAAAGGACAATGTCGTCTGCAAATCAGAGATGATGTAGTTTTCCATCTATATTTAGTCCACATTCGTTTCATTCTAGTTTTTGGAATATGTTTTCAAGCACAGCGGAGAATAGCTTTGGAGACAGTGGGTCACCCTGCCTGACACCTCTTGCAATTCTGAATGCTTCTCCAAGTGTTTCCATTTGTATTCTTGCTTTACAGTTAGCATATATTTTTTTAATGATGTTTATATAAGCCCTGGATACTCCCTGTTTTTCTAAGCTTTCCCATATTGCTTCATGTTTGATGCTATCAAAAGCTTTGGTATAATCAATGAAGGCCATGTACACTGGTTTGTTATATTCACTGTGCTTTTCTATGATTTGTTTGACTGTGTGTATATGGTCTATCGTTGCAAAGTTTTTCCTAAAACTGTTCCATTGGTTGGTTTTCGTCCAATGCGATGCTTATTCGATCTAATAATATCTTGGAGAAGACCTTATATATGTTCGACATCAGGCTTATTGGTCTGTAGTTCGATAAGTCTTCTTTTGAGCCTTTTTTGTGTATAAGAATTATGTGCAAGGTATCTGTTCTGATATTAGGATATTGTTGAAGATTTTTGTCAGAGCAGGCATGAGTTCGTTTAGGGTTCCTTTCAGTAGTTTGTTCGTGATCTTGTCTGGGCCTGGTGCCTTATCCGACTTTTGGCTTAGTATACCTTTCCTGACTTCACTTTGTAATATTTCTGGTTCTAAGTTTGGAGGGTATATGGACGTCTCGCATTTTTCGCACTTTTTATTTTTGGTGATATCTGGGTTGGAATTAGGGAATGCAAAACTGGCCCAAATTAAAACCCGGTTTTTTTTATCGGATTTCTTATAAAAAACCCGGTTTTTAGTGAAACCGGTTTGAAAATAAGATTTTCTATTCTTTATATAAATTATATTGTTAAACTGCATGTGAAATTCTGGCTTATCTTTTCAATTATTAAATAGATACGTACCTACTAAAAGGAAATACATATTCAAAATTTCAATGAAAATGCAGAAATTTATTAAAGAAAAAGTTTAATGAAACATTTATATATTTAATATTATTATTAGTTCTACTGTCATTTAAAAACGTCACAACAACAGGTCAAATTCAATCTTTGCAAATATATTGACAAGAGGAATGAACATAGATGTCTGTTATTTATTTTCGGTATAAACTTAAACAAAACAAAATAAAAGGCTGTAATTAGATTAGTATGAAAAGTTTCAACTCGCTCTTATTTTGTTCCGTTTAATTTTAGTACTTTGAAAATTGAAAACCAATTACAGATATCAATTTGTCTTCTCAATATACCTGCAAAGTTTGAATTTGTACTAGTATGTAGTTATATATTACATTTGCATGCGGACCCTTAAACGTTTTTGTAAGAAAATGAGATCTTAAGAAAAGTAAAGCATCAAGAGTGGAATCAGTAAGATGAGACCGTATTTTGCTGCAGAAATAACCAGCTGTCGAAAATGCACATTCTGATTGGACACTTGTGGGCTTGATTGTGATGAGAGCATTGTATGGCTTTGTTAAAAAACTCCCGCGTCCACCGCCGTTCTCGTGTAATGCCATTTCATCATCATCATCATCATCATCATCATCATCATCATCATCATTACAGCCCTGCTGAACATAGGCCTCGCCCAAGGAATGCCACAAAGCACGGTCCTGAGCCACCTGCATCCATCCACTTCCTGCATGTCTTAACAGGTCGTCACTCCATCTAGTGGGGGGACGCCCTACACTTCGTCCGCCGGTATGAGGGCGCCACTCGAGAATCTTTTTTCCCCATCGGTTGTCGGTTCTTCGAGCTACATGGCTGGCCCATTGCCACTTCAGTTTACTAATCCGTTGGGCTATGTCGGTCACTCTGGTTCTACTGCGGATATCCTCATTTCTAAGTCTATCACGCAGAGAAACTCCGAGCATAGCCCTCTCCATAGCTCGCTGAGCGACACCTTGAGCTTGCTCATCCGGCCAGCAGTGAAGGACCACGTCGCAGTTCCATAGGTCATCATTGGCAACACGCACTGGTTGTATAGTTTCGTTGTCAAGTTTTGAGGTATACCTGACGAGAAGATGTGCCGTAATTTCCCGAATGCTGCCCAGCCGAGTTGAATCCGTCGATTGACCTCTCGGTCGAAGTTGGACTTACCTAATCGGGCTATTTGTCCCAGGTAAACATACTCGTCAACAACTTCGAGCTTAGTGCTCCCAACAACTACCGGCATAGGTGTGACATGGACGTTATACATGATCTTGGTTTTGTCCATGTTCATCTTAAGTCCTATCCGTTGGGAGGCACTATTGAGGTCTTTGAGCATAGTGCTTAAGTCCTCCAGCGATTCTGCCATAAGGACTATATCGTCGGCAAATCGAAGATGAGATGTACTCGCCATTGATGTTGATACCGTATCCTTTCCAGTCCAAAAGCTTGAAAACGTCTTCCAATGCAGCGGTGAAGAGTTTCGGGGATAAAACGTCACCCTGTCTTACAACTCTCTGCAGTTGGATAGGTTTCGTACTCTGGTTCTGTACTCGGATAGCCATTGTAACCCTACTGTACAAGCACTTCAGCACTTCGATATACCGACAGTCAACTTGGCACCGCTGAAGGGACTGCAGCACCGCCCAAATTTCGACGGAATTAAAGGCTTTCTCATAGTCCACATACGCCAGACATAGTGGCAAATTGTACTCCTCGGACTTCTGTACAATATGCCGAAGGGTATGTATGTGGTCTATGGTGCTAAGCCTTTTCGGAAACCGGCTTGTTCGGGAGGCTGGAAGTCGTCGAGTCTGCATGCGAGACGATTCGTAATGACTCTCGAAAACAGCACGTAGGCGCGGCTCAGAAGGAAATCGGTCTGTAGTTCTTCAAGAGAGTGTTGCCGCCTTTCTTGAAGAACAAGACCACCGCACTTCTGCTCCATGCCTCCGGTGTAGTGCCACCATGGAGGACGGAATTAAAGAGCCTCTGAAGGACTTCAAGTACCGGTTTTCCACCCGCTTTCAGAAGCTCCGCTGTAATTCCATCCTCGCCTGGGGCCTTGCCATTTTTAAGGTGCTGGAGAGTCTAATCTCGCTCAGACAGACGTCCGGAATATCATCGGAATAGTGTCGGATAAGACTTGCTCTTGGATCGTTACTCACACTTGCGTGTGGCTTCAACGATGATGTGTACGGCTGCCATAGAACCTCTCAATCTCACTCAAAATCTCAGCTGTCCCGGAAATGACGCTGCCACCCTCGGTCTTCAGCTTCGACAGTTGGCTCTTTCTGGCAGACAGATCTCTGGCAAAGACTTTGGAGCCCTGGTTCCGCTCGATCGATTCTTCAATACGAGCAGTATTAAAGTTGCGTAAGTCCTGCCGCATGCATTTGGAGATCTGTCTGTTCAGTTGCCTGTATGCTGTCAAATCTACTGAAGACTGCAGCTTCATTTCCCGTCTAACAGCCATGAGATTAAGAGTGTGGTCGGAGAGTTTTTGTGTTCTTCTGCGGCGGGTCTTGCAAAACTTAGTAGCAAGACAGTTTCCATGAGCTTGTCATTTATATCGTACACTGCATTGCAATCCTCTAGGCACTGAAAACGGTTTTGTAGCTCGAGCTGAAAGGTTTCTTGATTTTGGATTAGAGCACGAGGGGGACGGAGCGTTGACTTCATTAGACGTGACCTCTCCAACTTAACGTTTAGGTTCAGTGTGGCTCTCACTATTCGGTGATCGCTGCCAGTTTTCACCCTCGCGATCACTGAGACATCACTGAGACATCACTGAACAGTTGTCGTCTGGTCGTCATAATGAAGTCAATCTCATTTTTTGTCGAACCGTCGGGGCTCGACCAGGTCCACTTCCTGTGGGGCGCTTCTGGAAGAAAGAGTTCACCATAAAGAGTCCTCTTTCTCCATGAAGTCGGCCAGCTGCTGGCCCTTGGGTTCCGTTGCCTATTCCGAATTTCCCTACTTTCAGCTCACCGTTCTCTCTTGTGCCTAGTTTTGCGTTGAAGTCTCCCATTAACACCGTATAGTGGGTTCTGGAGGAATGCATGGCTCTAGATATTTCCTCATACATTTCCTCCACCTCCCCGTCGGGATGTGCCGAGGTTGGTGCGTAAACCTGTATGACCTTCAGCGAATACCGTTTGATGATTCTGAGTATAAGGTACGCAACCCTCGTCGACACACTCTCAATCTTTACAACGTTGTTAACGAGAGACTTGTGGACGATAAATTCGACACCTCCTTGCGACAGATGGTCGCCCTCCCGGTGATAGAACACGTTGCCGGATTCGAGAATTACCATGTCCTCCCCCTCTCTTCGGACCTCAGATAATCCTATAATATTCCAGCGCAACTTGTCTACCTCTTCTTCCAGCTCCAGGATCTTCTCGTCAGTCATCAGGGTGCGTGCGTTATATGTTGCCAGGTCGAGTCGTTTTTTTTATATATATCATATATTCTTACCCGCCACTACACGGAACGGTGTTATAGAATGGTTTTATGTGAAATAACATTTCACATAACACCATTTTTTCGGTTTCTAAATTTAGCGCAGATAACGATGGTTTAGTACAGCTCTTTGTTGGTTTCAATGCATGCAAAAGCTCCTCTTTGAAATGTTTGAAAGTAGGAGTCGAAGAAGCAATGTTCAACCTCTGATGTTCTGCCAAAGTAATACTGTCGTCATTGTCAGTGACCATTTTCGATACGATAGATTTTATGAAATCTGCGGTTGGTTTTTGAAATATAGAATTACTGTCAATGTCATCGAAAAATACTTGAGCGTCGTCTAAATATTTCAGAACACCTTGTATTAAAAGGTATCTCTCTCACCTATTCTCTTTCGTAAAGCTGTCTGCAGTTCAAAACTCAGACTGCCGTGAAAGCTTGACAGTTTTCCGAACATGCATTTTAACGCAGTGTCAGCTGTAAGAAGAGTTGCATCTTCTAAGCACAAGACTTCGACAACTCCTTTTACTATTTCGAGTGCTTCTTTTAATCAATTTAGGGAGGTAATTTCAACGTCTGTGAAACGAATATCCGATTTTAAGTCCAGCAACACTTTCTGTATACACTCATAGAGTACTCGAACTCCATCTCGTTTTCCAGTCCAAAATCACACATATTTCATGGCCAAACTTCTCTTTTACTTACTTTTGTAGCATGTCATCATTTTTAGTGGCAGATTTTCTAAAAAAATTCACAACCCGTCTAACTTTTTGGATCAAGTCTTTGTAGTATTGGTTAGAAACACTGGAACTGGATCTTTGTCTATTTTCTGTCTCAACTGATACACCGTCTCCTTTGTCATCGCTATCAGAGTCAGATAGATTATCATTTTCTGCTACAGCATTGTACGTTGTTACACTAGCTACTTGATGTTTTTTGTAGAGTACATCCAATACTGCCAACACAGTTGATGATATATGAGTAAACACTTTCCCGTCTTCACCATTACGGCAGCCCCGTCAGTAGAAAGGCCTGCAATATCATCTTCGAGAGACAAATCGAACTCGTGCAATTGCTTCTCTAAAACAAACTTTCGCATTTATAATAATATTATATAAAGTGTGACTATCTTAATATTTTAAAATAGCAGTTTATAGACACAGTGCACTGCATATCAATCGTAATGTTTTTGTTCTAAACTCGCCCCAATTGTAGCAACGGAGAGTGCATGGGCGTTAAGCTTGATGTGTCGCCGTGTATAACTAATTAACTAACCTATATGGGTGTTTCTCTACTAATTGGAAACTGGCCCATATAAACTGTCTCAAGCATATTTTTGTTAAATATTAAAAAAGTATATAAATACAATGAAATGCATTAATAAATGAAATATGTGTTTACAGAAAGCTCACACATTATCCTCTTAATTTGTGAGTTATGGCCAATTTTATGAAAAATCACGACAGGGGACTGTTATATATAAAACAGGGGAATGTTTATATGAAAGAAAAAAAAATATTTCCATTGAATATAAGCAATCAAAGTCTGTTTTATTTATTACCTTTACAATATCTTTACGAACAAATAAATCAGCAAAAACTTAAAAAAAACTATAAACAATTTTCTTAATTCCATAGAACACTTGTTACACTTGTAAACTTTTCAATATCAACTTCTCTTCTTAATTGGAGTAAAATTTTATCAGACTTTATAGTTACCAAAATAATACCAAAACAAAAACAACATTTTTTTACTATCTAATCTCACAATTAACATTTTGATTTGACATTAGTAATTTCAAATATTTAACTTTTAATAATATCTATGGTTATAAATATTATTAGTCATTATCAGTCTGACCATTCCACTTGGATTCATTGGAGATTTGGTGTGAGGTGTACAAGTGTCGATCTGTTTTTGGCTATTTCGTATTTCTGAGAGCTGTTGATTTACTTTTTTTGTTTATTATTTCTGTTGGTGTTGGTTTTAGCAGTTAAAAATCTGTAAGTATTTAGTAATTGTGTTGTTTTATATGTAATTAGTTAGAATAAAATGGAGGAGGATCCTCCCGATCCCGACGGGGTTCCATGTGACTCCCATACTGTTATAAAAAAAATATGCCTATCGAAATTGAACAGTCGAATCGTAAAAGATCGCAAGCAACCAATAACTCAGTTCATCCTCAGAAAAGATTAATTACAGATCCATCTCAACCTGTTGGTACAGACTATTCAGACCTCTTATACCCGTCCTGACTACATAGAAAAAACCATAAATACTCTAACAACGACAATGCGCCCTTTATTGTACATGTAAGTAAGATAGTAGATGATTTATCTTCTGGAGTAGTTTTAAAACCGATAAAGTTTGGTCATTTTCTCTGCCATAATAATATTAAAAATGTTGTTAGTGATGGTGTTAAGTGAGTAGGATGCAATAGAATTTCAGTTGAATTTAAAAGTGCAGCTGATGCAAATTATTTTGTTGAGAACCCAGCCCTTGCAGGTGCTAAATATGATAATCCCTTCTTATAACGTCACTCGCATGGGAATAGTGAGGCAGGTCCCTGTAGAATGGACATTAGAGGAACTCATTTCATCAATCGAGGTCCCAGCTGGTTTTGGCCCAATCATTAAAGCTCGCCGATTTAATAGAAAATCAGCTAATGAAAACCAAAGCACTGTGTGGATTCCCTCTCAAACAGTTGTTTTAACTTTTTCCGGCCAGAAACTTCCTTCTAACATTTATTGCTTTTTCACCTCAATGCCTGTCGAGCCCTACATTTTACCACTTATTCAATGTCACAAATGTTGTCGTTTTGGACATGTAACCTCACAGTGTAGGTCATCTTCCCGTTGTTTTGTGTGTGCTCAAAGTCATGAAGGAATATCATGCACAAGACAGACTCCCACTTGCCTTTTCTGTTCAGGATCTCACACAGCTAAAGATCCTTCCTGCCCTGAACACTCTAGGCAGAGATCTATCAAACTTACAATGTCACAGGAAAATATTTCCTTTCTAGAAGCATCTTCCCGTTTCCCTCAAGTTCGGAGATCTTATGCAGATACTGCTAGAATCCTTCCTTCGCATGATCATCAGAGTCCCTATCCTATTTCAAATTCCCCTTTACCTTCAGTTGTCCCCTCACAATCTCATTCTTACAGGAAGACTACATTCACTCCAAGACTTCCGCCAAATCCAGCATCAAGTCATGGATATGATAAATCTGCCCCTTCTTCTTCAACTACTAATGGTTGTGCTTTAATAGGGAGGAGTATTTCCCCTAATGACAATCTCTGTGAATTAATGATCTCCATGCTTATAAGTATTCAATCCAGGACTCCTTCATCCCCGCGTACGGCGCTCGACTGCGCTACACCACAAGATCACCGTAGATGAGGGGTGGTTCCGGCGGAACCACCCCTCCTCTTTTCTCATCCGGGCTTGGGACCGGCAATGGCAGAGTTTTTGTTTTCAGACCTTTATAACTCAAGAAAAATAAAAGGATTTATAATTTAGGATAGCAGAGCTACAAGAGTGTACGTCTTACATTTTTGAGTTCTGGGTGGGGTCAAAAGAAGCTCAAAATCATCATCATCATCATTACAGCCTTTCACAAGTCCACTGCTGAACATAGGCCTCCCTAAGTTATGCCACAAGGCACGGTCCTGAGCCACCTGCATCCATCGACTTCCTGCATGTCTTACCAGGTTGTCACTCCATCGAGTGGGTGGTCGCCATACACTTCGGCTACCGGTACGAGGCTGCCACTCGAGAACCTTTTTTCCCCATCGGTTGTCGGTTCTTCGAGCTATATGGCCGGCCTATTGCTACTTCAGCTTACTAATCCGTTGGGCTATGTCGGTCACTCTGGTTCTACTACGGATATCCTCATTCCTAAGTTTATCACGCAAAGAAACCCCAAGCATAGCCTTCTTCATAGCTCGCTGAGCGGCCTTGAGCGTCCTCATACGGCCAGCAGTGAAGGACCACGTCTCAGATCCATAAGTCATCACCGGCAACACGCACTGGTTGTCCAATTTCGTTTTCAGGTTTTGAGGTATACCTGACGAGAAGATGTGTCGTAATTTCCCGAACGCTGCCCAGCCGAGTTGAATCCGTCGGACTATTTGTCCCAGGTAAATATACTTATCAACAACTTAGAGCTCCCAACAACTACCGGCATAGGTGTGACATGGACATTACGCATGATCTTTGTTTTGTCCATGTTCATCTTAAGACCTATCCGTTGGGAGACACTATTGAGGTAATTGAGCATAGTGCTTAGCTCCTCCAGCGATTCTGCCATAAGGACTATATCGTCGGCAAATCGAAGTGAGTGATGAACTCGCCATTGATGTTAATACCATATCATTTCCAGTCCAGTAGCTTGAAAACGTATTGGTTTTAGAAGCGGTGAAGAGTTTCGGGGATATAACGTCACCCTGTCTTACACTCTCTGCAGTTGGATCGGTTTCGTACTCTGGTTCTGTACTCGGATAGCCATCGTAGCCCTACTGTACAAACACTTCAGCACTTCGATATACCGACAGTCAACTTGGCATCGCTGAAGGGACTGTAGCACCGCCCAAATTTCGACGGAATCAAAGGCTTTCTCATAGTCCACATACGCTAGGCAAAGTGCTCTTCAGTCTTCTGTACAATTTGCCGAAGGGTATGTATGTGGTCTATGGTGCTAAGCCTTTTCGGAAACCGGCTTGTTCGGGAGGCTGGAAGTTGTCGAGTCTGCGTGCGAGACGATTCGTAATGACTCTCGAAAACGGCACGTAGACGCGGCTCAGAAGGGAAATCGGTCTGTAGTTCTTCAAGAGAGCGTTGTCGCCTTTCTTGAAGAACAAGACCACCGCACTTCTGCTCCACGCCTTCGGAGTAGTCTCACCATGGAGGACGGAATTAAAGAGCTTCTGAAGGACTTCAAGTACCGGTTTCCACCCGCTTTCAGAAGCTCCGCTGTGATTCCATCCTCGCCTGGGGCTTGCCATTTTTAAGGTGCTGGAGAGCCATTCTAATCTCGCTCAGACTGACGTCCGGGATATCATCGGAATAGTGTCGGATAAGACTTGCTCTTTGATCGTTACTCACACTTGCGTGTGGTTCCAACGATGACGTGTACAGCTGCCCATAGAACCTCTCAATCTCACTCAAAATCTCACGTGTGCCGGAAACGATGCTGCCACACTCGGTCTTCAGCTTTGACAGTTGGCTCTTTCTGGCAGACAGATCTCTGGCAAAGACTTTGGAGCCCTGGTTCCGCTCGATCGCTTCTTCAATACGAGCTGTATTGAAGTTGCGTAAGTCCCGCCGCATGCATTTGGAGATCTGTCTGTTCAGTTGCCTGTATGCTGTCAAATCTGTTGAAGACTGCAGCTTCATTTCCCGTCTAACAGCCATGAGATTAAGAGTGTGATCGGAGAGTTTTTGTGTTCTTCTGCGGCGGGACTTGCAGAACTTAGCTCCGACCGCATAGACAGTTTCTAAGCTTGTCATTCATATCGTCCACTGCATTGGAATCTTCTAGGTACTGAAAACGGTTTTGTAACTCGAGCTGAAAGGTTGACTTAATTAGACGAGACCGCTCCAACTTAACGTTTAGGTTCAGTGTGCCTCTTACCATTCGGTGATCGCTACCAGTTTTCACCCTCGCGATCACTGAGACATCACTGAACAGCTGGCGTCTAGTCGTCATAATGAAGTCAATCTCATTTTTCGGGGCTCGACCAGGTCCACTTCCTGTGGGGGCGCTTCTGGAAGAAAGAGTTCACCATAAAGAGTCCCTCTTTCTCCATGAAGTCGGCCAGCTGCTGGCCCCTTGGGTTCCGTTGCCCTATTCCGAATTTCCCTACCTTCAGCTCACCGTTCTCTCTTGAGCCTAGTTTTGCGTTGAAGTCTCCCATTAACACCGTATAGTGGGTTTTGGAGGAATGCATGGCTTTAGAGATATCCTCATACATTTCCACCACCTCATCATCGGGATGTGCCGAGGTTGGTGCGTAAACCTGTATGACCTTCAACGAATATGTATGACCGTTTGGTGATTCTGAGTATAAGGTAACCAACCCTCGTCGACACACTCACAATCTTTACAACATTGTTAACGAGAGACTTGTGAACGATAAATCCGACATCTCCTTGGGACAGATGGTCGCTCTCCCGGTGATAGAACAAGTTGCCGGATTCGAGGATTACCGTGTCCTCCCCCTCTCTTCAGAACTCAGATAATCCTATAATATTCTAGCGCAACTTGTCTATCTCTTCTTCCAGCTCCAGGATCTTCTCGTCAGTCCTCAGGGTGCGTGCGTTGTATGTTGCCAGGTCGAGTCGTCTTAGGTGGCAACCGAACCTCCACCGGAGACTCTTAGCACCCCCTGCCCCGCCGTTACCATGGTCGCCACCGTAGCAAGGAATAGCGGGGTCGCGGGGAACTGGGGGCCGTCTCTTCGTAACTTTCGTCATGGGGGGAAGCTCAAAATGGTTCATTTAAATATATACGCCGCTGATGCGACGCATTTTTCGTGCCGTGTGTAGCTCTAGATTATTTTTAAACAACGTAATAAAAAGAATGTGGTTTACAATTTGACTATGTTTTTTTTGTTAGTAACATTCTTAAGATGTCAATCATCCACGATTATTCTATGTACATTATGTCTTAGCTCCAATTTCAGAATGTGAAAATATTTTATTGGTTTTAGTTCTTTTAAGTTGGCTTCTTCTTATTTAAAGTTATTTTTTTTCTTTTCACTTACTTTTAACGTAGTTAACATTGAGATTTTTGCTGTGGAGTGAGTGAAACTTATCAGACTGTGGGGTGCATGCACTGTGAAGTTTCCAAACAAACTGTAAGCAGAAACTGATATTTGCTGCGGTGACAAAAGGTACTTTTTTCATACGTATTTTGTTATGGTTTGTGGAAAGCTGTTACTATTTTAAAAAAACTCAGCACTGTCTCTGTGTATTTTATAATGTAGTGTTTAAAATACTGGATCATTATTGTTAAAATAGGAAGGAATAGTAAAAAGGTATCAAACATCAAAATTATAATAAAGAATTTGCATAGCCTTGAGATAATATATTTTTTATAAATTACTAGTAGTAACCTTGAATATCAAACTTGAAATCATTTAAGTCTATGCATTTTTAAATGTTAAATGTGCATGTTGTATTATTAATGTGTGGTGTGATGTAATGGTGTTTGCCAAATAGCCTAAGCAAACATAATAACTTCAGGTTTAAATCACCATCCCAGCACTTGTTTTATCGTTACCGCTAATAGTTCATGTGCGCGGATATTTAATACACAAAATATCACCACTTGTTCAGACCAAAATCCACTTCAAACTATTATTTAAATCATAATACAGGTGTTTAGGTGACCTTGGGTAAAAGAAAATAACAGATCCCCACATAATTAATATTCTAATCTTTATAGGACTAATTAAGCAAAAATTCAATAATAGTTTTATACAATTAATCTAATATATATAAAAATTTATATTTGTTTGTTCGTATTTTATGCGCTGCCATACCGTTCATCAAATTGGAGTAAAACTTTGTCAATGTGTTTTCATCAGATTGCAGTAAAACAACATATTCCATGCACTTCCGCGAAGGTTATAAGCATAGTACAATTAACTTACAGTAGGTGGCGCGCGTATCGCACCGAGAATTTTTTTTGAATGTTATAATAAGTTGAGTTCCCAATTAAACAATATAATCCTTCCAAATTTAAAACAATATTTCCGCAAATATTTCTTCTGCGGTTGTAACGCGCCGGTTACCAGCTAGTTATATATAAAATAATCTTTATTACCTGCAATTGACTGGTAGAGAATGCATCAAGGCATTAAAGCTGAACGCACATTTGTCCGCACCGTTCGCGCCGAATTTTACTGATGGCCTCGCACATTTGCACGTACGCACCGTCCGCGCCGTACGCAAATCTTTTGTATTGCCAACATCTTTTGCAGGTTTTTGCAACCACTGGTGTGAAACGGTACAGTGACACTGTGATCGCTCGGAATCGCTCGGATCGCTATGGAAAAAAAATATTGTAATAGCCTGCTTTGGCAGAGGAAGAAGAATATAAAATTGGAAGAAAAATAAGATTCTAGATTCATAATATTAATTTTAATAGGCAGTTGTATGGAGAATATTATACTTTGTTTAAAGACTTGTTAGATGATGATGAACGATTTTTTAGATATTTGCATTTAACATACAAGAAATTTCAAGAATTGCTACGTATACTAAAACCATATCTCTCTATGGAAAACTCAAGTTTTAGAAGGCCAATTGAACCAGAGGAAAGGCTTGTTGTATGTTTGAGGTAAGTATTTTTTATGGATAATTAAGTAATCAGGTATAATTGGGTTTTTGAATTAAAATTAACTATTTTTTTTATTGTATTTAAATAATTTATCACTAAGTATTCATATTGATAATCGATGCAAAAAAAAATTCAAATTAAATATAATTAATTACGAATTAATTAAGTTATAAAAATTCAAAAATTATCACGTGACTTCAAAACGCGCCATAAGTGGCTGCCATATTTATGACGTCATTATATTAAAGCCTGAAATGAAGTCAAAATATATCTCGAAACGAAAGTCGAAACCACCAGTTTTAGTGGAAAATCCACTAAGTTGGCAACATTAGACAACACTGAGTATCAGCACGCCCCGAACGCGCCGCGTTATATGACGTCATCAGCATGCGTCCTCCAATATTCGGATACCTATCGCATATTATAAAATTTGGCGCGCACGGTGTGGGTGTAATGTGCGAGGTTTCATATAATTTCATACAACGAATTCTAAAAAGCGGTGCGTGAGACGCGTACGGCGCGTACGGTGCGGACAAATGTGCGTTCAGCTTAAGTCCGCCCTTTGTATTCTTTTGTTTTAAGGAATGCAATAAATAATAAATACATAAACGTCAAAAATAAATCTGTGCCTGGACTACCTATACAACAAGCATTACAAAACATTTTATGAATTATTTCCATTAAAATCAGGTTCAACTGACCCTGTTTTTAGAATATCTTAGAAATTATTCAAAAATGTTAAAAAATTCGTGCGAATCCTTTTTTCGTAGAATAAAGTGAATGCTGTGGTCCATAGACATCTACGTCTAACCTCGATTAAGAATCAAAATGCAGATGCATTGTCACCTCTGAGGACTAAGATGGTATGTCCATTTCCAGTAAAAAGGGTCTCCGGTTCTCTAAACTCACCATTCGAAACACAGCAGCCTTAAGCTGCTATTTTACCCAAAGACTTCTACGTCTAACCTCGATTAAGAATCAAAATGCAGATGCAATGTCATATATAAAAATTACAAACATAATAACTTCAGGTTTAAATCACCATCCCAGCACTTGTTTTATCGTTACCGGTAATAGTTCATGTGCGCGGATATTTAATACACAAAATCTCACCACTTGTTCAGACCAAAATCCACTTCAAACTATTATTTAAATAATAATACAGGTGTTTAGGTGACCTTGGCCTTTTAAAACTTGAGTTTTCCATAGAGAGATATGGTTTTAGTATACGTAGCAATTCTTGAAATTTCTTGTATGTTAAATGCAAATATCTAAAAAATCGTTCATCATCATCTAATAAGTCTTTAAATAAAGTATAATATTCTCCATACAACTGCCTTTTTAAATTAATATTATGAATCCAGAATCTTATTTTTCTTTAAATTTTATATATATTCTTCTTCCTCTGCCAAAGCAGGCTATTACAATATTTTTTTCCATAGCGATCCGAGCGATTCCGAGCGATCACAGTGTCACTGTACCGTTTCACACCAGTGGTTACAAAACCTGCAAAAGATGTTGGCAATACAAAAGATTTGCGTACGGCGCGGACGGTGCGTACGTGCAAATGTGCGAGGCCATAAGTAAAATTCGGCGCGAACGGTGCGGACAAATGTGCGTTCAGCTTTAATGCCTTGATGCATTCTCTACCAGTCAATTGCAGGTAATAAAGATTATTTTATATATAACTAGCTGGTAACCGGCGCGTTACAGCCGCAGAAGTAATATTTGCGGAAATATCGTTTTAAATTTGGAAGGATTATATTGTTTAATTGGGAACTCAACTTATTATAACATTAAAAAAAATTGTCGGTGCGATACGCGCGCCACCTACTGTAAGTTAATTGTACTATGCTTATAACCTTCGCGGAAGCGCATGGATTATGTTGTTTTACTGCAATCTGATGAAAACACATTGATAAAGTTTTACTCCAATCTGATGAACGGTATGGCAGCGCATAAAATACGAACAAACAAATATAAATTTTTATATATATTAGATTAATTGTATAAAATTATTATTGAATTCATGCTTAATTAGTCCTATAAAGATTAGAATATTAATTATGTGGGGATCTGTCTGTTATTTTCTTTTGGTAAGAAACTAACTCTTGTAACAATATTATTTTTAAAGTACTATTTTTAAACCTATTTAATACGTTTTTCAGCGATACGATTACGAAAGACCAGTAAAAAGGGTCTCTGATTCTCTACACTCACCATACGAAACACGCCATCATTAAGTTATTATTTTACTGGTATTTCAGTGAAAGCGAGATTCTTCCTCGGTCGAGCCGACCCGTAGTCATACTGCAACCATAATATTGCTGCAGCGTGTCTCTACCACGTCTACGTCGTCTACCACTACAAAATATAATTTAAAGTTGAAATGCAACGAAAGAAACAAAAAGGGACTATAACGTTAATCTGTTTTGTGAAATAAAACTAAAAATCTTGATATATCTTCTTTTTGTTCCTCTTTACAAATATTTTTAATTCGTAAGGATTAAGGAAGCTTCTATTTTGTCAATACAATTTTAACTTCAGGAATTAACTTTGTCTCCTCAAAAATGCGATCCTTCATTTCATTTATAATTCAGCGGCGGTTGCTCGGGTCTCGTTCACATCTAATAACGAATGTTTTTTTATATTGACATGTTACATTTAATGTTAATCTATTTTAGCTATTTAAGCTCGGCTCAGACCAACAAATAAAGAAAGACGGGGCGCTGTGACATATCAAGTGAAGCAAAAACTAAGCCAATACCATCCTCAACTTATTGGAAGAACATACACTCAAACTATGCATCTAAAATCATTTGCAATCAGCAACATGGTTTTAGGTGTATATGTGTGCATCTAGCATTGCATTTTTACAGGCTAATAAAGAAAGAAAGACGAAAGGCGTGCGCGTGTGCACGTGTCAAGAAGTTCAATCTAGTTTTGGCTTCACATGAAATGAACGCAGCGTTCCGTCTATCTTTCTTTATTGGTCCTGGATATATAGAAATAAAGAAGTGTAATATATGCATTGACGTTCGTGTAGTCGAAAGAGTTTACATTTCACTATTTAATTATTTCCCAAGGGTTATCGAAAAGTCGACCACTTACCACCAGGTGGGTTTGTATTTATGATTGGCTTTTAATAAGTTAAAAAATAATAATAATTCAAAGCTTGTAACATATACAAATCCACTAAAACACATAACAACCGCTAAAAGAAACCCGTTTGCCTTGGGTTCTACATTTCGGAACGTGAGTTTAGAACTCCCTTCAATTAGTAGGCTTCGGGATCTCGTCGGACCGTAACATTGTGCGATTAAACCTTTTTACAACTTCATTTTCCTTGCCCTAAAACCCTCTCAGAAATGAGGGGAGGCCTGTCTATGCCCAGCAGTAGGAAGTCCCACACCTACACCCCATGTAGGCTGTAACTTTAACCTTAACTCTTTGATTTAATTTTTGGTCGTTAATTGTTATAAGTGCTGCTTTATCACTTACTCAGCAATAAAGCAAAACATCGCGAGGAAACCAGCATACACCAGTTCGAAAGTTTCGAGTTCGAAAAATAAAATATTTCGAGGATATGTGAAGTTCGCCAATTGTATTTGCAAATTTTGTGTGCGCAAACGCACTCAATCAAAATCAAGATGGCGTGAAGTACGCAAAACACCAACATATAAGCTGTGTCCAAACACAGCACCCAATACCGGGGGAGCCGTGTCCCCCCCGCGAAGACGCCCGGGTAATGAGGGCAACCTCGACACCCGCAGACCTTCTCCCAAGAAAGGGTCAAGAAGAGAAACATCTCCTGCACTCAAGCAGAGCGGTGGGCTAACTATGCAACAAGGCCTGTGTTTATTTAAGTTACAGCCTAAATATTCCCTATTTTATATCTATTTTAACTTTAATCGACAGACATCTCCACGTTATAGACTAAATAAGAGTTGGATGCATCTTATTTAGTCTATACCCTACTATAGATAGCTACAATTTATTTGTGCTATTTTAATATGCTATTGTGCTTGTGATAATCTATCTTTGAGCTCTAGTGAGAGGTGTGTGGGTACGCTAATTAATTATCGCAATATTATCGTCCCGTGGATGTCGTAAGAGGCGATAGTGGGAAACAAACGAGGAGATTGGTAGCTGCGTCTTCCTAATTGCAATTAAAACTGTGGTTGCCAACCCGCCTGCCAAGCGTGGCATCTATGTCAAATATCTCCCTTATGAGGCAATCTATGGGGAGAGGCCTATGTTCAGCAGTGAATTTTTAATATGCTATAACGGTATATTGCAAACAATATTTTTACGGCAAAAATGATAATAGTAAACATAATTTAAAATAAGCGTAACGTGAACATGCAGACATATCTATTTTGTATATTTGGACGTTGGTAACAGAAAGTAGAGAGAGCATGAGGAACCGGTTTATGTTTTTGTTTGATTTCTGATTTAATCTGTTATCTATAAGCTCTCTCACAAATACCATGTCGGTGCCAGAGCAGTGTTTAGTTAAAGTAAGATTGCATTATGCTCTCTTCTATTTACGCGAATACTACACATTAAATAAAACTAATTTTACAGATTTTATCGCGTTTAGTTTTTTTACTTTTTTAATACCTGACATTTGGGGCACTTAACAGCACCCATGGTCACAGGGGGACTTAGGTGTTTATCCTGATGTCACCTTCAACTTTCAAATATTAATTTTTAATCCGATCTACGCAGAAAGAGCTTACAGTATCTAGAAGTCTTGCAGTAGTATGTTTGGGTCTGGATTTAATTTTATTAATAATGGAATTCCAAACAGGTGGTAGCACTCAGCTATTTTACAAACTTTTATTTAACTTGCAACGTAACTATGTTTGTTCGGGTGGAATCTTGCAACTCAATTTTGAAGCAGATATCTTCAAACGATTGAGCTGAAATTTTGTATACACGTTAAGTTTGGATGACAATGCATGGTTAGCTGTGTGACGTCATTCTAAATCAGACATGGCCGAACACCCAAGATGGCGGACTAGTTATTTTTAATACACGCCTACAATATGGGTATCAAATGAAAGGGCTTGCTGAGAATAACTCGAAAAATAAAGTGACGTCACTCTAAATCCAATATGGCGGACTTCTAAAGATGGCGGACTAAGTTTTTTATGCTTTCCTACGATATGGGTATCAAGTGAAAGGACTTGCAGAGAATATTAATGCGAGTTAAAAAATAAGATAATTATCATAACCCACGTTGCTCCAATCCGTCTGAAAAGAGCTAGACCATTCGAAATTAACCGGCAAATGACCTTGCAACAATGATGCGTTGAATGAGATGAACATACTGAGAAACCTGTCCAGCGATAACTAAAAAGTAAAAAATAAATTAAAAGTAAAAAAAACTTTCTTAAAAACAAGCTTTTATTTAAACTTTATTTAAACTAAAAGAATAAAATAAACTTTTCCTTTAAAACTTTTACTATCACAGTTTATATGATATAAAAGCTTGTCGCGAGATTTACCTGTGTAGATAAACAAGTAAATTAAATAACTTGATCTGATTGATTCTAATTTTTAAAATCTTCAAACTAAGTAAATACGAGTACTTAAATATCGCGACAAGCTTTGGTATCATATAAATTGTGTAATGACGTTATAAATTGATAGTAAAAGGTTTAAAGGAAAAGTTTATTTTATTCTTTTTAGCGCATTTAAATAAAATATTGTTTTTAAAAAAGTTTTTTACTTTTAATTTATTCTCTATTGAAATTAGAATATTTTTAATTTCATAAGCCTGCGGAAGCATCCTTGGTAGGAATAGGCGTTCTTTTGCGAGCATTGTTATTTAGCATTTTTATTTGATGATTTATTGCGATTAGTGTTTTTACTATCGTTATCATATCGTTAATGAAAAGTACAGTATGATCTCATACTAAGTCATTTTATTCTCAGTACATTACCCTTTTCTATATTCTTAAGAAGGTAATGGAGCAGACACTTTTTTTTTAAATATAATTAGTGTGACAAACGAGCACATAGTCCACCTGATGGTAAGTGGATGCTGTGGCTTTAGACATAAACATTCATCCTCGATTGAGAATCAAAATGGAGAAGCGTTGTCACCCCTGAGGACTTAGATGGAATGCCTCGTTTCCAGTAAAAAGGGTCTCCGGTTCTTTAAACTCACCATACGAAACACAGCAGCCTTAAGCTGCTATTTTATGCTGGTATTCTGTGAGAGCGTGGTCCTACCCCGGTGGAGGCGAGGACCCTTTCGTGCTACAACTAATATAGCTACCACGTCGTTTTTTGGTTAACGACTAGGAATAGTATGCAGAAGTAAATAAAACGATAGTGATGAACTGCTGTGCGATTGTGTAACTCTAGTGGGTATTGTGGTTGGCTCTGTTTTGACGTTCGGTTTCGTTGTATTGCGTAAATGTATCAGTCCGATTATAAGCCGATGTCTATTTTATATGAATATCTTATTTAGGTTACAAAATACTATCATTATAATAAAAACTAAAGTAACGCATGAGGAGTGATTCTAACTGGCAAACGATTATCACCAAAGTTACACAACCGTACTGCTACACTGGAGGACGGTCATTTTTCGAAATGAAACTAATTTATTTATTTATGTAATTATATTGCGACTCGTCAACATAGTATAATACAATAATGATTACATATTTAACATGTTCTACCATAATTGTAACTCTCATAACAGGCGACCATAGCATAAACCAAATACACAAAATATGAAATGATACTAAAGTATATGAAACTAAAGTTAAAGATAATTACTTTGTTAAATATCAAAAAGATCGTTTACATCAGTGAATGATGTGAGAGTTCAGCAGCAATGCTTAATATTTCGTTTTTAAATTTAGGGAGGGAGTCATTGAATAACTAGGCTGAATAATGATTGAATGATTAATAGCATTGACTGTCAAGGCTGTCACGTTTGTTAGCGAATTTATTAACTAATTGTAACACTATAAAAATATTTTTGCCTTTTAAAAAAAAAGTTATACAGAGTTTCCACTTTTTAATGCCTCTCTTTTTTCTTCTAAACTAAACACAGCTGTTCCTCCTTTGCTGAATTATAGAATATAAATACAGCAAACCGAAACTCATAAAATAATGTATTGTTCAATTCCGTAGTTAAATGTAAGGTGTTAAACGAGGATAAACTATACGTCACTGTACCGGACGAATGCTAACATCGCCAAAGGAAAGGACATCTAAACCGAACTGACATGAAAGCAGTGGTCCAACTGCTTTCGTCCGATACACACTTTCACTCGCATCGGCCGGCTCCTAGTAACTTTCGCCGCGGACGGACGGATGGGTCCGCGCGGACGTATGTTCGAAATTCGCGTTGGTTACGCGCTTAATGCTTTGATTTGATAACGTTCGATGCGTTCTTCGATTAGTTGGGTGATTTACCCAGCACTAATTGCCCAGTGCAGTTACACCGAACACAATTGTCATATTATAAAATAAGTAATGTAATGCGCGGCTCTTATTTGTAAGTCCAATCACCAAACAATTTCGTGACTCACAAATCATTGACATGTTTTATTTTAGGTGTAATATATTCTGGTGGAGTTTGTTTGCATGGTTACATTTGATAACGTTCGATTTGTTCGTCGATTAGTTGGGTGATTTACCCAGCACTAATTGCCCAGTGCAGTAATACCGAACACAATTGTCATATTATAAAATAAGTAATGTACTGCGCGGCGCTTATTTGTAAGTCCAATCATCAAACAATTTCGTGGCTCACAAATCATTGACATGTTTTATTTTAGGTGTAATATATTCTGGTGGAGTTTGTTTGCATGGTTACCTTCCTCTCAGAAATAGGTATCCAGGTGCCAAGTAGCTGTGCCAGTATGAAGGGTTTGAAGAGCCAATATAATTACAGGCAGGTACTCCATCTTATCATAGCTCAATAGCCGTGGTAGTTCAGATGATTAGCGCTCGCTGTAAGTTTCACAGTACGCGAGCAACCCGGTTTCGATCCCTGCCGGCACCAATGAAATTGTTAATTGCAATTTTAAGTGTTGATTTACCACGTGCCCAGCGGTGAAGGAAAACATCGTGAGGAAACCTGCATGTCTGAGAAATAAGAAAAAAAATATTTCGAAGACATGTGAAGTTCGCTAACACGCATTGGGCCAGCGCGGCGGACATTTGCTTGCCCTAAAACCCTCTCAGAAATGAGAGGAGGCCTGTGCCCAGCAGTGGGACGTATATAGGCTGTAACTTTAACTCCATCTTAGTTATCAAAAGTGAGACGACGCGACGTACTTCTAGCTTTATTTGTTTGAAGCTACATACCTCCACGCAGATTGTAAGCACGTTTTTTACTCAGTCGAGTGACTTCTTATTATATTATGAAAGCACACATTTGTTTGTCTCAACTCTCTTATCCTCTTGGCAAAGAAGATTTATTTCTTGGCCAAGGAAATAAGCATCTTGTCTCAATCTGAGAATTTAGCTTTTCTGCTCTGAGATTTTTTTTATTGAAAACCCTTTTTGATTGTAAGATATTTGAAGAGCTATAAGTCCGTAAACCAATCAAACCACGCGATATAGACTCTAATTTTGTTAAAGATAGAAGAATACATACAGAGATCTTCTGCATGCACATATATCCATTCAAGTATATTACCGGAGAGGATTGCTTCTAAAGTCATTTAACTTTCATTATCCATTACCATCCATCCCTCCATCACAGTCTATAAAATTCTGAACAGAATAGATTGCCTCCTTTTGCCATAGTTGCTACGTTTGGCAGGCCGGTTGGGAACCGCAGTTTTTTATTATTATGAGTTGTTTATAAGGAAGATGCCGATGCCCATATCCTGTTTAAGTTTCCCTCTGTCGCCTCTTACGACACCTAGGGGACGACATGGGGTAGTGGATATTCCTACACCGCCGCTTAGTCATCATAATATGTAATATATTATAATAAAAAAGAAATTAGTTCCTTTTCATAATGTTTTTTTTTCTAGGTATTTAAATATTAAAATCCTTGTAAAGTATTACTTATTATATTAATAAGTATGTTCTTTGATCCTGAAGGCCTGTATCCGAGGATTCATATCAACTTTCCGATGTAACGATAGACATACTTTTAAAGGTTATGAATACCGTCGTTTGCATGTGAGTCGCCGAGAGGATTCGGGAATTCTAAGTTCGCATCGACATTTATTATGAAATTATCTTTTTTACCATCTTGTGTATTGATTTATCATTGCTATTCAAGACTTAACGCTGTTCTCTTCCGCTTCCGCGCTAAGGACACTCATCGCTGTGCGTTGAAGAAATCGACCGGTCAACCACCGCGAGTCTCATCCCTCTGGGTTTATCCACCTTTAGGATTGTGGATTCAGGGGAGTACCAGACTGAAAGTGGGACTAGATTAGTTACTCTTCCATATACGTAGGTATTATTTCTTAAAACCAATAGTTAGAACAGTACGACAGAAAATTGTAAAACCAAATAATGTTATAAACGATTGCTTTTATAGAATACGAAATAACGAAAATACTATAAAATGGATAAAAACATTTGATTTTAATTGTAATTTTCTTTCTGTAAAGTTAATACTTTTGAATTTATCAAAAAAAAGTTGAAGTTGAGGACTTAACAATACAAAATTAAGCGAATGTGTTTTTATTATCTTAATGACTTCCTTATAAATTCGATTTTTTCCGATAAACCTGTACATTCTGCAACGGATGCTTTTAACATACCCATAAGAATTGTTAATGAGGTCACGGCGTACTCGAATATTACTTACTACTAGCTGTTCTCCGCGACTTCGTCCGCGTGGAATTTATTACGATTAGATTTCATGTGTTTAAATTTTTTTGCGCGGAACCCTAATTCTTTTTCTAAAATAAAAGTAGCCTAAGTTACTCCTTTTATCATCAGCTATCTGCCAGTGAAAGTCCTGTCAAAATCGGTCCAGCCATTTCGGGGATTAGCCGGAACAAAGGCAGATAGACAGACAAAATTTTTAAAATTGTTTTTTTTTTGTTATAAATACCGTATATACTTTCATATGCATTTAGTGAAAACTGTTATTGTGACATTACAAACTTAAATTTTATTTATTTGTATAGATTAACATAACCGCAAGCTTATCTTTAAAGATAATAGTCATTTGGTATTAATAACAGATATAGAGTCATGGAATGTGTACCAAAAGTTTTTTTTATTAAAAAGTGAAATGGCGGCGCAACAGAATTAACTATACCTGATATCATCCCGTGGGTGTCGTAAGATGCGGCGGAAGGAAATAGCAAATCCTCCATATGGCGCAATCAATCGGGCAGGCCTATGTTCAGCAGTAGATTTGTAGTGGGCTGTAATGATTGAAAAAAAAATCATTATGTGAACAAAAGTAAATAAGTTATTCAGTTTCTTTTTGCGAATTATATGTTCTTGCACTATTTCTAATAATATATTTTCTAAGAGAAGATTAGAGAATGGTAAGTCTAGGCGACATAGAGGTCAAGACATTTTGTCAGTTCGTGATTACGGTCAGTGAAGAGCGAGCTACAAGTGGACTGCACGGGAGTGAAGCCAAGAACTGGAAATAGTGAAAAACTAATTAGCACCGGCTCATCCATCTTTAGGATACTCTAGGATATTAATGATGTATAATATATTTTATACAATTTTATTACCAAATCGACTCTATCCACCCTACTAGGTTATTTCTTGTGAAGTTATGTAAGACATTGATGTTTGTAAATAATGTGATAGCTAAGATACATTTCGACATTGATTTTTTATTTTAGTATGGTATGTTAATTAGAGGCTTAGCAGCTGTAGCACAGGTCTGTGACCTAGCACGGCTGCTAAAGTTTTCTGATATTATATAGGTAAGAGATTAAGTCCTTGTTAATATTATTCAATAAGTTTATTTCTTTAAATGGTGTTTTAATCTCTTTAAATGTAATTTCCCGAACGCTGCCCAGCCGAGTAGAATCCGTTGTTTGATCTCTAGGTCGAAGTTGGAGTTAACTAGTCGGGCAAATTGTCCTAGGTAAACATACTCGTCAACAACTTCGAGCTTAGTGCTCCCAACAACTACCGGCTAAGGTGTGACATGGACGTTACACATGATCTTTGTTTTGTCCATGTTCATCTTAAGACCTATCCGTTGGGAGGCACTACTGAGGTCATTGATAGTGCTTAGTGCTTAGTTCCTCCAGCAATTCTGCCATAAGGACTATATCGTCGGCAAATCGAAGGTGAGTGGTGTACTCGCCATTGTTGTTAATACCGTATCCTTTCCAGTCCAGTAGCTTGAAATCGTCTTCCAATGCAGTGCTGAAGTGTTTCGGGATATTACGTCACCATATCTTACACCTCTCTGCAGTTGGATGGGTCTCATACTCTAGTTCTGTACTCTGATAGCCATCGTAGCCCTACTGTACAAACACTTCAGCACTTCGATATACAATCAACTTGGCACCGCTGAAGGGACTGTAACACCGTCCAAATTTTGACGGAATCAAAGGCTGTCTCATAGTCCACATACGCAAGGCAAAGTGGTAGAGTGTACTCTTCGGCCTTCGGAAATCGGTCTGTAGTTCTTCACGAGAGCGTTGAAGAGCCTTTCTTGAAGAACAAGACCACCGCACTTCTGCTCCACGCTTCCGGAGTAGTCCCACCATGGAGAACGGAATTAAAGAGCTTCTGAAGGACTTCAAGTACCGGTTTTCCACCCGCTAATTCAATCCTCGTCCGGGGCCTTGCCGTTTTTAAGGTGCTGAAGAGCCTTCCTAATCTCGCTCAGATTGATGTCCGGATTAGTGTCCGGGATATCATCGGAATAGTGTCGGATAAGACTTGCTCTTGGATCGTTACTCACATTTGCGCGTGGCTCCTACGATGTCATACAGCTTTACGACTCTTTAGGCTTTAAATCATAAATTGCTCTTATGGCCCTCTTCTGTAAAACAAATATAATTTCAGTGTCAGCCGCGTGTGCCCATAGCAAAATACCATACGAAATTATGCTATGGAAATAGCTAATGTAAACTAGTCTAGCTGTTTATACACTGGTAAGATTTCTAATCTTTTTTACACTATATGCTTCAGAACTAAGTCTGCTTGCTAGTTTTGATATATGGGGACTCCATTGAAGCTTTGCATCTAGTGTGATTCTAAGAAAAATGGAGGTATCGACAAGACTCATTTCCTACCCATTTAAAATTACATTAGTGTTTAATTGTTTGACATTGAATTGAATTGTCATGAATTTCATACATTTCGTTTTAGTGCCATTTAAATGCAAATTATTAACAATGAACCAATTTACTAATTTAGATATAGCATTATTTACTTCGTCATATTTTAGTAATTGTCGTTTTAATTTGAAAATTAAAGAAGTGTCATCAGCAAATAATACTATATATTGGTTATCCCCTACTATGTAAGGTAAATCATTAATGTATACAAGACACAGAAAGGGGCCGAGAATTGATCCTTGAGGCACGCCAATTTGTACCATCGACCCGGAAGAGCTCATACTGTTAATGACAACTTTTTGCGTCCTGTTACTTAAATATGAAATAATTAACTTAAGAGAAACACTTCTTACATCGTAGTGTTGAAGTTTCCTGATTAATGTTTCATGGTGAACACAATCGAAGGCCTTCGAAAGGTCACAGAATATACCCAAAGCATCCTGTGAATTCTCCCATGCATTAAATATATATTTAATTAGCTCAACAGCGGCATCAGTTGTCGAGCGATCCCTTGTGAAACCAAATTGATATTTATGAAGTAAATTAATTATATTTTAAAAAATTTACATTTGATCAAGGATAATTTTTTCAAAAATCTTACTAACTGTTGGTAGTACAGAAATAGGTCTAAAATTGGCGGGGTCTAATGTACTACCAGATTTAAATAAAGGTATTACTTTACTATGCTTCATTAAATCAGGAAACACAGCAGATTCGATACTAGTATTAAAAATAATAGCTAGTTGTGGCGCGATTGTATCTATTATAGATGCAATAACTTTAACGGAAATCCCCCATAGATCTGCAGTCTTCTTAATATCAATAGTTTTAAAATATTTTACAATATCTTTTGATGATACTTTATGAAATGTAAAATTATTTGTACACGCATTTACATTTTGTTTAAGTAATGATTCGGCGACGGCAGGAGAAGAATTCAGAAACTTTGTAGTTAAGATCGGAATATCAGTAAAATATTTCTCAAAAACCATTGCAACGTCCTGATCTGATTCAGTTAATGTTAAAACTTAACTGGTAGTTTGAATTGCGAGAGTTGATCTTACCAGTTTCGCTATTAATTATACTCCATGTCATTTTAATTTTATTAGAAGCCGTCTTAATTTTGTTGCTCAAATGCAAAGACGGTTGTGGAGCACACTCTTATAAATATTTTTTAATATTTTTTACATATTCCCTAAATTCGACGCTAGGATTATATGACCTTACATGGTAAATATCATATAACCTTTGTCTGCTTTTATGGACCTTCCCCTTCCTTCCTTCCCCGGTCGAGCCGACCTATTCGTGTACTATACATTTAATATAGCTGCAGCATGGGTCTACCACGTTATATTCAAAATAAGCTCTGAAGCATGTTCCAAAAAATCTCTTCCGATAAATACGAATTTCTGAATGGGCTTCTCGAATATTATCTCACTTCACATTGATACCCGTTAAAGTCATATCATCTGACATAATTTTAATCAACGTTCATGGAAGATAAGATTAGTTTTGGAATTGATCTTTATTTTGCGATTGGACGAAGTTACGTAAAAAGGTTCCAATTCACAAAAAGCTACATTTGAGATATTGTCGTTTGAGGGTTGGATCGATAGCCTCCCTTTATTGTAAGTTTGCTTTTTAGGCTGGAATTCTTTTTATTAAAAGTATAGACCCTTAGGACTATTTTGGCGTACATAATTTTACAGTTATTGTTTTTGCTTATCTTTTTTACTTAGACAGTACGATTTATGTTCATATTTTTAATTCTCATTACCTATGTTATTACGCTTACCGTGTAGTGGCGGCGTAAGAGGATCCACTGCCCGATATAATCTCTTTGGTTTCGTAGGAGGCGATAGAGGGAAATTAAACGGGAGATGGGCAGCAACATGTTTCTGATAACAACTCAAAAATGATAAAAAATGAGGGGCCAACCCGCATGCCAAGTTTGGCAACTATGGCAAATATAAAGCAATCTATGAGATGGGCCAACTTTCGGCAGTGTATTTTTTATAGTGTGTAATGAATGAATGGTATTTTAACGCAATTTCATTGTTATCTCCATGCGTCTTCCTTAACTGATTATAATGTCTCATTTAATGTCATCTGAAACCGCAATCGTAATTTGTGGTTTTTATATTTAGCAAACGCCTATTTATTTGTCGTAATTTTACCAACACATTATCTCTAAGAAAGATTTGCATGCAGTCAACATCATAATGATACTTCTTAAACATCCACACTAGAAAACCAATAAATTTTCCTCCTCCAGATTTTGAAGATACTGGCCGATTAAAAAAATATATGAAAAAAAAACAATTCTTAGCCTAGCTAAGACCAGAGTGGAGAACGTTCGATGAGACGTGTGACTTAGCGGCGCGTTTTGCATATTAAGTTATTAGAAGATGCCACTCTGGATATTATAACCGAAGAGCATGTGTTTGTCATGCACGATGCTCCGTCCCACGGAAAGCTCTTTACTGAGGCCTTGGCCTAATACAAGGGCATGTGTTTGCTATGCACACTGAAAGTCCCCTCCACTGCATACTTTTCACTTAGGCCTTATCTTTATTATGCATGCAGACATGCCTACGCACACCCGCCTCGTGGGGTAAGTACCTATGGGTTATGTCGGACTCGCGTCGACTAAAACCTCGTTGTTTTCCACCATCCGTTACCGTTACAGCCTATTAAAGTCGACTGCTGAACATAGGCCTCCTACATAGATTTTCTCATAGAGGGGATATTTGTCATAGTTTCTACGCTAGGATTATATGACCTTACATGGTAAAGATCATATATAACCTTTGTCTGCTTTTATGGACTCCTACTGTCGCCCATTCATTGAATGCCTTCCGACTATTCAAGGAGAATGTTTTAGAAGTAAAAGTATTATCAATGCGCATTATAATACGCATTATTAACTATGACTCCAAAACTACTGGTCAGATCTTGATCAAATTTATATGGGATATATAAATTATAAGCACCAGCTTTCAAATAAAAAAAGTATCATCAAAATTGGTTCACCTAGGAAAAAGTTCTGAGGTAACACTCATAAAAAATACAGTCGAATTGAGTACCTCCTCCTTTTTTTGAAGTCGGTTAAAAATGGTAAGTAGGTAAATTATCTGAGTTTCAAAGACGTTCACGTTGTTATAATCCTAATTTTTCTCGATGTTGCATATTAACCTTCCTCACATTGAACAATAATGTTCCCTCGGTATATTCTACTACCAACTAATATCAAAGGATTCAGTTTGTTTTCTCACAACACCTAACCCTACAGTAGGTGCGGCCTTAACAAACGCGCGTAACGGACTAAGTGATACAGACTCGCACCCGGACGTAAGGTGCATTTTGATTTAATACGCGCGCCGCATTAATTTTTTTTCGACGATATAATCGGTAGGCTAATTTGACTAAGGTCTTGTCAGAGGCGTGCAAAGTATTATGAATATTAGCGATGTTGTAGCTAGGTTTAAACTCGCAAGTTTGCTATCAGAGAGTGATCCTTCTGTTCTTGTACTATTATTTATTCTGTGGTATAAGGTACGCAACCCTCGTCGACACACTCACAAAACCGTGTCCTCATTGGGATGTGCCTAGGTTGGTGCGTAAACCTTTATGACCTTCAACGAATATGTATGACCGTTTGGTGATTCTGAGTATAAGGTACGCAACCCTGGGCGACACACTCACAATCTTTACAACGTTGTTAACGAGAGACTTGTGGACGATAAATCCGACATCTCCTTGGGACAGATGGTCGCTCTCCCGGTGATAGAACAAGTTGCCGGATTCGAGGATTACCGTGTCCTCCCCCTCTCTTCTAACCTCAGATAATCCTATAATATCCCAGCGCAACTTTTCTATCTATTCTTCCAGCTCCAGGATCTTCTCGTCAGTCCTCAGGGTGCGTGCGTTAAACGAGATCGTACAACCAGTGCGTGTTGCTAGTGATGACTTAAGGATCTGAGATGTGGTCCTTTAGCGAGCTACGGAGAGAGCTATGCTCGGGATTTCTCTGCGTGACAAACTCAGAAATGAGGATATCCGCAGTAGAACTAGAGTGACCGACATAACCCGACGAATTAGTAAACTGAAGTGGCAATGGGCCGGCCACATAGCTCGAAGAACCGACAACCGACGGGGAAGAAAGGTTTTCGAGTGGCAGTCTCGTACCGGTAGGCGAAGTGTAGATGACCTGGTAAGACATGTAGGAAGTCAATGAATGCAGGTGGCTCAGGACCGTGGCATTTCTTGGGGGAGGCCTATGTTCAGCAGTGGACTTTTGAAGGGTTGTAATAATGATGATGATGAACGACACTGTGCCGACTTTTTTAACAATAATATGTAGATGGGGATGGAAAGTGGAGGGAGGAGTCCGTCATTTTTTTTTATAGGATAAGGGTGAAAAGCGTGCACACAGTCCACCTGATGGTAAGTGGTTGCTGTGGCCCATAAACGTCTACATCTATCCTCGTTTGCGAATCAAAATGCAGATGCGTTGTTAGCCGTGAGGACTGAGATGGAATGCCTCTTTTCCAGTAAAAAGGATCTCCGGTTCTCTACACTCACCATACGAAACACAGCAGCATTAAGCTGCTATTTTACGCTGGTATTCTGTGAGAGCGTGGTGCTTCCCCGGTCGAGCCGACCCATTCGTGCTACAACTATACAATTAATATAGCTGCAGCATGGCTCTACCACGTTATATTCAAAATAAGCTCTGAAGCATGTTCCAAAAAATCTCTTCCGATAAATACGAATTTCTGAATGGGCTTCTCGAATATTATCTCACTTCACATTGATACCCGTTAAAGTCATATCATCTGACATAATTTTAATCAACGTTCATGGAAGATAAGATTAGTTTTGAAATTGATCTTTATTTTGCGATTGGACGAAGTTACGTAAAAAGGTTCCAATTCACAAAAAGCTACATTTGAGATATTGTCGTTTGAGGGTTTGGATCGATAGACAATGATAATGGCTCCCTTTATTGTAAGTTTGCTTTTTAGGCTGGAATTCTTTTTATTAAAAGTATAGACCCTTAGGATTATTTTGGCGTACATAATTTTACAGTTATTGTTTTTGCTTATCTTTTTTGCTTAGATACTCGTAGTACGATTTATGTTCATATTTAATTAATTTATGCTTTATTGCATTCCTTAAGACAAAATAATACAAAGGGCGGACTTAATTCCTTGAGGCATTCTCTACCAGTCAACCCATGGAGTTGTGAGAATTATCTTCATGTTATATATTAGGTCCTTACATATGAAATTGGCGTTTTGTACGGGAAGAATATAAAGTCAATTTTTTTTGTAAAATATATTTAATTAATCAAAGTATGCACCGTTGTTATCTATGCACGTTTGCCATCTCATAGGTAGTTCATTGATTCCTTTACTAAAAAAACATGGGGGCGAGAATCAATAAACTCTTTGAAGGCGGTTTGGACTGCCGCATCGGAGTTGAATTTTTTTTCTTGTAAGAAGTTGTCCAAATTCCGGAAAAAATGGTAATCTGTTGGAGCAAGATCCGGGGAGTACGGTGGATGTCGCAAACATTCCAATTGTAACTCATCTAACTTAGTGGTTGTTTGTTGTGCAGTGTGTGGTCTTGCGTTGTCGTGAAGCAGCAGTGGCCTAGAGCGATTGACTAATCTCGGTTGTTTAGCAGCTAGTTCTTCCTTCATGGTTTGCAGTTGCTGACAATAGATATCTGCCGTAATCGTTTGGCCAGATTTTAGAAAGCTGTAGTGAACGACACCGGCGCTAGTCCACCAAACACTCACAAGTAACTTTTTTTGAGTCGATTTTCGTTTAAGGCAGGATTTGGCTGGGTCTCCAGGGTTCAGCCATTGCGACGAGCGCTTCCTATTGTCGTACAGTATCCACTTTTCATCACAAGTCAATTCATTTCATTATTGTGTCGGTTGAGCAAAGTAACACAGCAGTCGACGCGTGTTTGCAAGTTCGATTCACTCAATTCATGAGGTACCCATCGTTCAAGTTTTTTACTTTCCCGATTTGCTTCAAGTGGATTAATACAGTTTTATCACTTACCCCGAAGCCTGCAGCTATCTTTGAAGTGCTTTGTGATGGATCCGCTTCCACAATAGCCTTTAATTCTTCATTTTCCACTTTGGTTTCCGGCCGTCCACGGGGTTGGTTCTGAAGGTCGAAATTTCCAGAACGAAAACGTTGAAACCAAAAACGTACCGTGCTTTCTTTTGCGACACCAGCGCCGTACACATCATTAATCCTTCGAGCTGTTTCTGCAGCACTGGTGCCACGGTAGAACTCGTACTCGTAAATATACCGATATTTCATGTTTTCCATTGTGCGGTAATAAGTGACGCCAAAGAATAAAATAATGAGGAAAAAACAAATGAATGACTGTTTTCAATACTCAAATGTACCAGCTAAATGAATTTATAAATTTGAATTTGGAATTCTTAACCAAAGAGGAGATATTTCAGATCAAAGTGGTCAGTACGACAAAACGCTAATTTCATATGTAAGGACCTAATACTCAAGCCGTTGGTACATATGTGAATGATGTCGCCTACAGACGCCTACCTCCGCCCTTGATAAAGATTCAAAATGCAAATGCGTTGTCACCCCTGAGGACTGAAAACAAACGATGACTATACCGTAATAAGTAGCGTTATGGTTCAATTTAATGCTGATATGTGAAAACATAGCCTTTCTCCTGTCAAGCTAAATCATTCATGCTTCAACCACAATATACTTATCGTTAAAACACCATTTATTAATTACACCCTATTGCTGGATCCCCGCTGAACTAGTCCGATTTCATATTTTGCTTCATATTTACTATAGTTGGCAAGCTTGGCATGCAGGTGTGCCTCAGTTTTTTATCATTCTTGAGTTCTTATCAGGAAGATGCTGCTGCCCATCTCCCGTTTAATTTCCCTTTATCGCACCATAAGACACCCAAGGGATTATGGGGGTAGTGGATCTTCCTACGACGCTGCTATACGGTAAGCGTAATACCATAGGTAATGCATTGTGGCCCTGTCACGTACAATCGTCACTTTTGAACTTTCTTTTTTTCACTCACTGATTTTTGCATCACATAAACTTATTACCAAGCGTTTACTCAGTAATAGGAAACGGAATAAATATACTTATTGAACAAGATGGAAAGCAGTAACAGCGAACTGGCGTTCCAATGTCATCGGACCGATTTGAATGTGGGTTAAAAATTATATATAGTCTCGTATCGGTCAACGGCTCGCTATAAAACTGATCGACTAATGGATTTGTCCGCGCTTCAATATTTATTTCACGGCGGACGGCCCAGTAGTGTGCCATTTGGACCGGAGTTTTTGCCGTATATATAAAACTAAAGATGTTTCGGCCATCATGAAACCTTACTCACTTAGTAAGGTTTCATGATGGCCAAAACAGGGGCGGTGAAAGAATATCCACTAACCCGATAAATTATCGGAAACTGAAACAGGAGATGGGCAGCAGCATCGTCTTCGTGACATCTCAAAATAATAAAAAAATATCCTCCCTATTAGATAATTTATAGGGGGACCAATGTTCAGCGATAAATTTAATTAGCTGTAAAGTAAAAAATGATGGATTGATACCTTACTCGCTAAGGATGGATCGCGAATGCAAGAAAGAAATGGACTAGTTACATAGTTGTCTATTTATTGTAGTAACTTTCCACAGCTCAGATCAATCTAGTTAATGTTGGTTCTGTTAGTAGTGAGAAAAGTTCGGTACTAAAGATGAACCTACATTGTTCAGAGCCATCTATCTATATTCATCAACTTATTGCACGATCTGTCGTTACTCCATCTAGTGGGGATACCTTACAATGCGTTTGGCGTTACGAGGCTGCAAATCGGAAACCTTTCATTATTTATTATTTAGTAATAAATATTAAGGCTTAGTATCTTTAACACTAAATTAAACTTATAATAAAAAATAAAATTCTACTTCAAAGAACTAAGAATAATAAATTAATACCCACATAATTTGAAACATCACTCACCTTCGATTTGCCGACGATATAGTCCTTATGGCAGAATCGCTGGAGGACCTAAGCACTATGCTCATTGACCTCAATAGTGTCTCCCAACAGATAGGTCTTAAGATGAACATGGACAAAACAAAGATTATGTTTAATGTCCATGTCACACCTATGCATGTAGTTGTTGGGAGCACTAAGCTCGAAGTTGTTGACGAGTATGTTTACCTGGGACAAATAGTCCGACTAGGTAAGTCCAACTTCGACCGAGAGGTCAATCGACGGATTCAACTCGGTTGAGCAGCGTTCGCGAAATTACGGCACATCTTCTCGTCAGGTATATACCTCAAAACTTGAAAACGAGACTGTCCAACCAGTGCGTGTTGCCAGTGATGACATATGGAACTGAGACGTGGTCCTTCACTGCTGGCAGTATGAGGAAGCTCAAGGTCGCTCAGCGAGCTATGGAGTCCCTCTCCATAGCTCGGAGTTTCTCTGCGTGATAAACTTAGAAATGAGGATATCCGCAGTAGAACCAGAGTGACCGACATACTCCAACGGATTAGTAAGCTGAAGTAGCAATAGGCCGGCCATATAGCTCGAAGAACCGACAACCGATGAGGAAAAAAGGTTCTCGAGTGGCGGCCTCGTACCAGCGGACGATGTGTAGGGCGTCCCCCCACTAGATGGAGTGACGACCTGGTAAGACATGCAGGAAGTCGATGGATGCAGGTGGCTCAGGACCATGCTTTGTGGCATTCCTTGAGGGAGGCCTATGTTCAGCAGTGGACTTGTGAAGGGCTGTTATGATGATGATGATGACCCACATAATAGCTTCTGAACTCGGTGCTAAGACATTAGTGAATATAATTATAAAGCCCCGATTTCAGAAACTGTTATTGTGAAATAATTTTATTCTTTTTAGTTTTTTGTAGTCTGCTTTTACTTTATAAAAAGTATATTTTCGACCCTTATAAATGTGCTAAGGAATATTAGAATGAAATGAATAATAATTTAATTACCTACATTATAAAATTCCTTTATTCTTTTCCAACTTTAGGAGTGGAATTTTTTTTCCATTTTTATGTGGGACCAGCTCTGGAGTATAAGCTATTTTAACCTATATTACCTTTAATACAAAAAATGATAACTTATAGCGGTTCTGAATTAAAGTTGAATTAAGCACCTTCTTTTTTAAAATCGTCTAAAAATATGAATACATTGTTGTCCATTTCATATTTTAATTAGCATAATCCCTTAATATATTATATTTACTACGGAACTTTATATTACATCGTGTTTGGTTAACTCTTGGCCGATTTTTTAAAATTTATCAAAGACTAAAAGCATGACAACGAATTGCCGTCCAGTTCTAGCAAAAACACGTTTCAGAGATAAGGTTAACCTCAAGAGAAAAATAAAATTCTATACTGCTAGAGAAGGCGAAAACACTCAGACGTGTCTTCCGTTGAATCTTCATATTAGACTAGGAAAGGTTTTATCAATATTTTTTAACTTTATAAATCTATCCATCGATCCATTACAGCCTATAAAAGTTCCTTGCTGAACATAGGCCTGCCCCATAGATTGCTTCTTAGCGAGTATTGCCATAGTTGCCAAGCTTGTCAGGTAGGTTGACAATCGAACGTGGTAGAGCTAATAGAAATGCTGAAATGGAATCGAACATGCTGCTGCTATATTATGGTTGTAGCATGAATGGGTCGGCTCGACCAGGAAAGGACTACGCTCTCACCGAATACAAATGTAGAATAGAATGCTGTGTTGTGTTTCGTATAGTGAATGTAGAGAACCGAATACCCTTTTTGCTGGCTACGAGACATTCCAACTTGGACTAAGTTGGAATGTCTCGTAGCCAGTTAGGGGTTGCGACGCATCTGCATTTTGATCCTTAATCGAGGATAAATGGTGGACAGGTGGACTGTGTGCTCGTTCGTCACCCTTATTCTATAAAAAAAGGTCTATGTCAGTACTCAGTAGTGTAGTTTTGATATAGGATGTTATAAATTAATGAAATGAAAATGAAAAACAGTCCAATGCTCGAAATATGCCTTTCCTACAGAAGGGAATGTATTATAATATGTATATACCTAATCATTATCTTTACTCTTGGCAGGTGGATTGCTTAACAAAATGTTGTATGTTTAGATTTGATTAAAATATTGTATGAAACAGAGGATCTTATTTATAACTAGCTGGTACCTGGCGCATTGTTGCCGCAGAAGAAATAATTGTGGAAATACCGTTTTAAATTTGGAAGGGTTATATTATTTAGTTAGGACATACATATATTATTGTACAAATTGAATGATATATAACTTTCAAATAAATTTGTCGTTACGATACGCGTGCCACCTACTGTAAGTTAATTGTAATATGCCTATAACCTTCGCGGAAGTGCAAGTAATTAGTTGATAAAATTTTAGCGCAATCTGGTGATCGGTATGGCAACGCATAAAATACGAACAAACAAATATAATTTTTTATATATTATATATGTATCTAACAGTACTATAATATTAAGGTCAGCAGTTATATTTTAGGCCAGGTTTAAACGAGGCGAATAGTCGGTTAATTTCTGATGAACGAAGGAACTTGTAACCTTAACAAAACATAATAAATTTTGGCTTTGACGTAGGTCCATTAAAAACCTTGAACACTTTATTTACACGTGCAAGTAAATAATGTAATTATGCGGACGTGCTAATTCAATTACTTATAAATCTTATTAATCTAGCCTGTATGCGATTACATCTCATTTAGCATTAATTGCTGTTTTAGTCGTTTTATTTTCGTTACAAGTGTTAAATAAAATTTACGAGTAAAGTCTTTAAGTAGTTAGCTCTGAATATTAAGGATGTAGCCAGTTGCTAGTAGGGGAATCTTTAGTTCCAGGTACTTACTCTTTAAAAGATTTAACTAAAAATGTAGCAGCAGCATCATTACTCAATGATATTTTTTTTACTTGTTATAAATTAGTGCTTGACTACAATTTCACCTGGTAGAGCCCTAGATGATAAATCGCAGCCTATTTACTCTCGTCTAGAAGACTCTTGCCTTTTTATAATGTCTGTATATTTCTTTGTGGTAGATTTTTTTTCGCGCGATTCGCGTTATGAGGCGTGCAATAAATCAAAGCAAACTATGTCGTTTTATAAAATATAGGTATGTTAATATGAAATTTTGCTGAGGAAGTTTGGGAAAGTAATAGGTATTATATATTAATAGAACAATTGTTAAGTTATATATTGGTTAATAGTAGTCACGTTGTTTAATGAATAAAATTTGCTACTTTAAAGAATTGCGTATTTATATATTCTTTTCTTTCCAGGGAGATAAAGGAGCCTGTCAAAACGTCTTTACTTCATAATGGTACGTTTTTGCTAAAATATATATTTTTTAATTTCAATAAGAATTTTATTCTTTATCAGCGTAAAATTCCACTGCAGGACTTGGGCCTTTCCCATTGTAGGGAAGATTTGCCTTAGCTGTCAGCTTGGCAGATATATTGACGACCGTAGTATCTCACGTCTCGCAAATTTGATGCTGTTGTCCGTCGCCGGTGCTTTTACGCCTGGCGTAAACATATGGTTATACCGCCTTCTACGGTAAGCCATAACATCTTTCTTGCATTTCCCATAGTCGCCTTTTTATAGAATAAGGTGACAAACGAGCACATAGTCCACCTTATGGTAAGTGAATGCTGTGGCCCATAGACATTTACATTTATTCTCAATTAAGAAATAAAATGATGTTCAGATGCGTTGTCACCCCTGAGGACTTAGGTGGAATGCCTCGTTTCCAGTAAAAAGGGTCTCCGGTTCGGTTCTCTACACTCACCATACGAAACACAGCAGTATTAAGCTGCTATTTTACACTGGTATTCTGTGAGGGCGTGGTCCTACCCCAGTTGAGCTGATCAATTCGTGCTACAACCATAATAGAGCTGCAGCGTGGCTCTACCACATATAAAACTCTCCTCTTACGACACCCACGGCATGAAATCTTGAAATAGGATGATGGATTATTTTATGCCGCCTATACACGGCTTGAATATCCATTCATCCATTACAGCCTATAAAAGTCCACTGCTGAACAAAAACCCTCCCTCATAGATTGCTTCAGATTTTGCCATAGTTGCCACGATTGGCAGGTTGGCAACCGCAGTTACTGATAATTTTCAGTCGGTATCAGGAAGATGCTGATGCCCATCTCCTGTTTCAGTTTCCTTCTGTCACCTCTTACGACACCCACGGGACGATAGTGAATATTCATACACCGTCACTACACGGCAATAAGTATTTGCTAATATTTAATTCAAACATTAGCATAGAGGTCTGTCATGGAATAAGACTTAGAATACATTTTTATTCCAACTTTTGGTAAAGCATTTTAGTTTTATACGCCTCCATTACCAGGGAAAATTCCACGTAAACCAGTCGCGTGAAAACAACTTGCTCATGTTTATTAATAAACCTATAATATAAAGTAACAGGGTTGGAAAAATTCATGATTTTTTTAAAAAATCGAATAAAGCACGATTTTTTAAATAAATCCAAATTAATCACGATTTTTTTGATTTTATTATTTATTTTACTATATTTTTTTCGCAAAACGGAACGCGCCCTCTAGGGATTGCGCGGACACAGCGCGGAGATTTCACTTTTGTCTGACATGTGAATTAGACATGACGTTAATGGTTAAATTTATTTATTTGTTAAAAGTGATTTGTTAATTTTTTAACAGTTAAAAATATTACTTACTTTTGTATTGAATTTTTATTTTAATCGGTTGATGTTAATTTTATTGTTTAAATTTTACGCATGAAATTTTAATTCAATAAACATTTCTTCATACCATTTAACATTTAATAGGTACAGGACTCTCTAGTATTAAAATGCCTTGTTAAGCTAAGCGTATTTAAAAGTTTATTAATTCATTTACATTATATTATAATTTTATATCAAAAAATTTAGAAGTGTGATGTTCGCAGAAGAAATAGTAAAAAATGTGACACCACTAGTGTGGTGGATGTTTCTTTTTTATAGTATAGGGTAACAAACGAGCACACAGTTCACCGGATGGTAAGAGGTTGCTGTGACCCATAGACATTTACATTTATCCTCGATTAAGAATCAAAATGCAAATGCATTGTCACCCCTGAGGACTAAGATGGAATCTGTCGTGTCCAGCGAATAGTAGTTAACACTGCTGTGTTTCATGATGAGTGTAGAACCTGAGCTTTCTTGCAGCATCCATTTGATTATTTGAGTGATCGCATCGCATTTGATTCTTAATCCAGGATAGATGTAGATGTCTATAGGCCACAGTATCCACTTACAATCAGGTGGCCCGCATGCTCGTTTGTCACCCTTATTCCATATAAAAAAAATAGGGTAAAAAACGTGTACACAGTACACCCAATGGTAAGTAGATGCTGTAGTCCATAGACACTTATATGTGTATATCCTTAATAAAGAATCAAAATGCAGATGCGTTGTCACGCGTGAGGACTAAGATGGAATGCCTCATTTCCAGTAAAAAGGGTCTCCGGTTCTCTACAATCACCATACGAAACACAGCAGCGTTAAGCTGCTACTTTATGCTGGTATTCTGTGAGAGTGGTCCTTCCCCGGTCGAGCCGACCCATTCGTGCTACAACTATACTACTAATATAGCTGCAGCATGACTCTACCACATAAAATTATATATACTTTCTAAATCTGTTTTTTTAATGTTGATTTCTGTGAAAGAAAGGAAATTAAACATTTTTGATTAAATCATTGATTTTTATTGAAAACATCATTTGATTTTAATCGTGATTTAAATCATGATTTAAATCAAAATGATTTAATCATGCCAACCCTGTAAAGTAATATATTTAATAAGTAAAATATGCCCTGCCATTACACATTCTTAATTTTAATACCATTGCAGTTAGATTATTAAGGCAAAAATGTTGATTAGTATCTCTCACTGATGTTATTATTCATTTTACTTAAATTTATTTGTTTTTGTTTCTTTACTTTAGTTTAAAATATGTTTTTATTTACATACTTCAAAAAACGAGAAGGTTCTATAATATTCGTATTCCACGCAAATGTTTTTTATGTACAATTCTCGGAATTGCTGAACTAATTTAAATGATTTTTTTTGAATTAAATAGTCATACTTCAGGCGTGGTCCTACATATATAAATTCGAAGGAAAAATCGATCACTAAGAAAAAAATAGGCAATGAATATTTTGAGTTTGAACTGGTCGAAGAAAAAGATCTTTGGGAGATTATTTTTTATACAAGTGGAGGTGACGATGAGCATACAGTCCGCCTGATAATGTCCCCGACTAAGGGTAAAAGGGTCTCCGGTTCTCACCGCTCACCATACGAAAGACAGCAATATTATGTTGCTATTTACACTGGTATTAGTGCGAGCGTGGTTACTTCCCCGGTCGAGCCGAGCTCTCAGAATACGCTGCAGCATGGCGCACGAAAATTATTAACCTGTTAGTTGCTAAAATTCATCTGTAATTATAGCGCGAAAATACGATTCTTCACATCAGCTATGTGTTCTTTAACGCGGGGTTTTATTGATCTTTTAGTTTGTCCTATATAAGAGAGACCACATTTTCAAGCAAGCTTCTGTACACTCCTGCATCTTGCAAAGGGACATTACACTTGAATGATGGTAAAAACAGATTAATCTTCTTCGGCGCTCGCTCTTAATTTCATCCGGGTTCGATTCCCGCCGGCACCAATTAAATTGTTCATGGCAATTTTAAGTGCTGATTTACCACGTGCTCGGCGGTGAAGGAAAACATCGTGAGGAAACCTGTATGTCTGAGAAATAACAAAAAAATATTTCGAAGACATGTGAAGTTCGCCAACACTCTGGGGACATTTCCTTACCTCAGAAATGAGAGGACGCCTGTGCCCAGCAAGTAGGTTGTATATAGGCTGTAACTTTAACTTTTTTTTTACTTCTTCGGCGGCTTGAAGTATGTTTTAATGGAAGCACGCTTCAAGATGTAGCCAATCTTATCAGTGACACCTCTAACATATGGCAGTACAGCAGGCACTCGCTCGATTGTGGCCGGCTTCATTCGTTCACTGTGACGTAGGCGCGGGACCCGAAGCTTGTTGTCGTGCAAAACTTGCTTATACTGCTGCACTACTATACTGCCTCTATTTGCCATATTGGATTTCTGATCACAGTTCCAGAGGTTTTGATATAATAAGTCAGACGCAAACGACGGTTAATATCTTCATTTATCAAAAACCATAATATTTTTCACACCCACGGGACGAAATGGAGTAGTGGGTTTCTTACGCCTTCACCACATGGCATTTTATAATCTGTGAAATTTTTATACTTGTTGAAGTTGCAATATATTTTAATTATCACTTAAATATTCAATTTTTTTTTTCTCAAATGGTTGATGAAAAATGTATTTTAAACTGATCCGAACAGTTGCTTGACGATTCAGAGTATTTAACTAGAGGGAAATTATTGAAAATGAACTGTTAGTTTACCTCATTGAGTAAAACCGTTATTTAAACGGTAATTCCAAGATTTGCATTATGCAAATAACCTTAGTTTAGTCGTAAATTATGCGCAAAACGTTCAATTAAATATTCATGTATCTATTGTTTCTTGAATCCACAATAAATTGTTTAGAGCAATATGATCATTCAAAAATATTACCTATATCAAAGTTGTTTCAAAACGAGAACGTTGTTCTTAGAACCCTATCGCAATTGCTTGGGGCACGAGGTTAGGACGAGTGGTGTTTGTATTTTGTGATACTTTGCTGCAACTATACGATATCACAGTTGGCTTTCAAAAATATTTGATAGCCGCGGCTCGCAAATTCAAATGGTGTTTGGAAAATTATTAAATATTTTGTTGTAATTATTTATTATTACGTTTATCAAATTATATTGTACCTATGCATGATGAATGACACCATTTTACATCAGACATATAAATAAATCACGTGTGATAGTGATTTAAGAATATTTGCGTTTTCAATACACAATGATGTCGCTTTTAGTTTATTAAGCAACTTTTAATCGTGTGTATTGTTCAAAAAGCTGTGGTAAAGTTGTATGAGAAAACCATTTCCCCCTTTAACTCTTAAGTTCCTAGTTTTAAAATGTGGAGTTATAGATAATAAAAAAACTGTTTGATTTTTTCGCGTTCTCGGCTGCTAAAAAAACTTCATCGCAACACTATACTTTTTTTTATAGAATATGGTTGATAAACTAGCACACAGTCCATCTGATGGTAAGTGAATGCTGTGACCCATAGACATCTTCATCTATCTACAATTAAGAAACAAAATGCAGATGCGTATTCACCCTTGAGGTCTGAATGAAGGTGGAATGCCTCATTTCCAGTAATAAGGTAGGGTCTCCGGTTCTCCTCACACACCATACGAAACACAGCAATATTAAGCTGCTAATTTACGCCGGCATTCTATGAGAGCGTGGACCGTCCCCATTCGAGCCGACCCATTCGTGCTAAACATACCTAATATAGCTGCAGCGTGACTCTACCACGTTTACTACGCTCTCGCTCGATCCCGACTTTCTTACCATGTGTTATTTATTAAATCTGAACGCGATAGATAGCATTGGTATACTAACTACGTTGCCAGTTTGCTTTCTCCATCAAAGGGCAATTCCGCTATACAACGAGTAAAAGTAGTAAAGGTAACATAGTCGATTCTAAATTTCTAGTGAAAGTTGTCATTATTAGAACCCTTCTCCGTATGATCGGTATTACGTGGGCACAGATTATTAAATCATTATGTTTGCATAACGTTACTTAACGTGACTAAGGTGTGAATATTATTATAACGGTGTGTGCTTCATATATATGGACAATAGTATTTTGCAATCATTCATTCGTCACAGCGTATTATAAGTCTACTACTCAACATAGGCCTAAGCCTCATAGGGCCGGTATTCGTCATAGTTATCATAATTTTTGATTAGATTGGTAACCGCAGTTTTTAATATTTTGAGTTGTTATAAGGCTGATGTTGCTGTCCATCTCCTATAGTGAAGGCGTAAGATGGCACATGGCACATGGCACTATCCTATATCATCCCGTAGGTGATGTAAGAGGCAGTAGAAAGAAATGAAACGGAAAAATTGTATTATTGAAATATATGTTATTATTTGATTTTTTTACCGCTAAGTACCTATATACATTCTGTGTACTAAATATCAGAATTTGTCAATAAAACAAAAATACAAATTATTCATCTAAATTTATTTTATCGCCTTCAAAGTAGGCCCCATCGCTTGCAATACAACATCTCCAACGCTTCACCCAGTCTTCCATACATTTTCATAGGCTATTTGCGGTATGGCCTTTAGCTCATTCAGCGAATTTTTGTTATAGCTATCGACTCAAAACGTTTTCCTCGAAGTGGTAATTTTAACTTGGGAAATAAAAAAGTCAGACGGAGCCATATCAGGTGAATACGGTGCTTGGTCGAGAACTTTTGTTGAATGTTTCGCTAAAAACTCTTTCACTATAATGGCTGTGTGTGATGGTGCATTATCATGGTGCAGCATCCATGAGTTGTGTTGCCACAAATCTGGACGTTTTCGGCGGATACTCTCACGCAAACGCTTCATGACGCCTAAATAATATTCTTTATTCACTGTTTCTCCCTTTGGAAGGAATTCGGAGTGAACCACACGGTAGTCAAAAAACTGTCAGCATCACCTTGATTTTGGAGCGACTTTGCCGCGGTTTTGGGTTTCGGCTCGTTTTCGAGACGCCATTCTGAAGACTGTTGGCTTGTTTGCATGTCGTACTCATAAACCCATGTCTCGTCGCCAGTTATTATACGTTTCATAAGGTCGGATCCGTAGAAGCTCGAAACCATGTCTTCAGCGACATGCTTTCGCTGCGCTCTTTGAACAAAATTGAGCTCTTTGGAACTAGTCGAGCGGCGACGCGTTTCATGCCTAAAATGTCAATGAGAATGTTGTGGACGGACTTAAAAGATATGTTCACCTCACTAGCCAACTCTCTCAGACTCATACGTCGATTTTCGAGCACTAGCTTCTTGATTTTGTCGATGTTTTCTTTGGTCGTAGCGGTTGAAGGTCTACCAGAACGAGGCAAGTCTACTACTACTTCTCGGCCTTCTTTAAAGCCTTATACCATTCATAAGCCCTTGTTTTCGATATACACGATTCGCCGTAGGTATTTCGCAACATTTTAGTGATTCACCATGAAATATCATTCGAAACACAAAATTTAAGGCACACTCTTTGTTCAACAATATTTTCCATTGTAAAATCGCCGATAACTCAAAACTATGACCAACAAAAGTGTAGTTTAAAACAAATTAAATGACAGATCCACTCAAACTTTGCGCTAAATCAGTACAGTGCTACCAACATGCAGTAAAAAATTAGAACGACCTCTTTTACGCGGGTCTTTTTATTGACATATTCGATACTTTTACACAGAGTTGTATATATCAAACATAGTGACCGGCGCTATGAGTTTTATTGCACTTTCAGGTACTGTTTAAAGATGTGCCCGTCGGTACTGGAAATCTGCTACTGAACAGTATTATTTTGTAATAATAATTAAAAAGTTTATGTTGGTAGTCTCTCAAAGTATTTATACTGTAGGCTAAGTGATGTAATCGTACTCAGTTGCATTATTTAGAAACACGATAGGTATTCGATTTCCCTAGGTCGCTCGTCTGCGTTGATACACACATTGATTATTCAGGCTTAAATTTCTCTGAAAATTATCGAATTTTCTTACAAAAGTAAATGATATCACATTAAAATATTCTATGTATGAGTATTTTATAGTGGTGACTCGATTTAATCAACATTATAGCTTAACTTATAACTTATAAGTTGGTCCTTATAAGCTTTGAACCAACTTACAACAGTACGCACGACATACTCGTACGATTACTAGCTGACGAAATCAATGCGCTCAACTTCTGATATTACAATGGAATACGCATTAGTTATGCTAAACACTTGACCTTGTGTTCTCTTATTGTGTCGAAGCTGCGTCCGATTGTAGTTACGACTCTTCGGTCCCGGTAGATACCCTCCACTGTGCATTAGTATTGGAAGTACGTTCTTTTGAGATAATCACATTTTAAAACAAATCCATTTAAAAAGTTTTTATATAATTATGGCGATTCATCACTACACCCTATCAATGTCCAATGCTGAATATAGGCAGTTTTATTTTCTAGTTGTTATTAGAAAGACGCTGCTGTCCAACTCCTCTTTTGTTTCCCTCTGTCGCCTCTTACGACATCCACGGGACGATATTGAGTAGTGGCTATTCCTACACCGCCACTACACGATTATTTAATTAATGGAATCATTAGTCAATAAATACAAAAATAGTGAAATCGATTTGTGAACTGAAGTTTCATCGAAATTTTTCAATGGTTCCATTAATTTTTTATCAAATATTTATTAAATTAAGAGATAAGCACATATCGCTTAAAATAATTAAACCGGACTTACATATGTCATAAATGATATTCCCTGCAATGAAGAGCTATTTAAGGAAAATATAAATCCCTCCATAATTTAGAACCTGCGATAATAGGTCTCATGAAGAGACTTTATAAAATATTTGGAAAATATGTGTTAAAAAGCTCTCTATATATGTTGAAATAGAATAGAACCCTAAATATTTCCGGTCATATGTTAAAGGTAAATTAAACTCTCACTTTATTACAAGGAGTCTTAACTCTAGCAACTTACAACACAGGTCTTCTTTCAAAGTTACTTTCTAACTAGTTTGAAGAGCACCTCCCGCCCTCCCTCAATTGCGTGTACTATCACTGTCACCACTTATACCAACACCACTGCACCAGGAAAGTACACCGTCGATACGTGTTTCGCCTCTAAACGAGGTAACATTAATCTTAGCGGTCATCCATAACATAGTCTATTTTTCCTGATGATGCCTCCAAACAACTTGAAAACCAAAATGACCGACATAGCGCAACGAATCAGTAAGTTGGAAGGATGAACGGTAAACGAAGGGTAGGGCGGTCTCCACTAGATGGAGTGACGGTCTGGTAAGAGATGCACGAAGTCGATGGATGCAGATGACTAAAGATCGTGCTTTGTGGCATTCCTACGCGTAGGCCTATGTTCAACAGTGGACTTATTTTGGGCTGTAAGGATGATGATGATGATGCAACATTTACATTTCTCTAATTAACTTTATGGTAAATCACTTAGGTTACCAGGAGAATTACTGCATTCTAACAACAACAAAAGCTAATAATAAGCAATATTCGCCCATCACCTGGAAAACGTCATGGCAATAAAAAATATTAATCTTAAAAGACTTATCAAATGCGACTCACGTATATTATGTCAGGAATGACTCTCAATGGAAGACTCAGTGCAACGAGCGTACACCGGTCCCTTCAAAGTACTGGAAAGAGGAAAAAAGATATATTATAAATTACTCGTTAAAGGCAAAAAACAAACTATCTCAATAGATAGAATAAAACCTGCCTATATACCTTCTGACGCTCATGTCCGTCGAACATTATCTGAAAACAAAAAGAAGAGTATAAAAGAAATTGTACTCGTGATTATTATTATCGCCCATCCTAGATGGTTTCTGCGTGGCAGTGATGTGGCGTCATATGTCTGAAAAATAAAAATAAACATTTAAAATTAACAATCTATACCTACAATCTGCACTACACAATTAAAATTAAAATAAAATACAAAATTATGTAAACCACTTCAGGATAGTGGATACTCTTTCACATCCACTTTATGGTAACATAACGCGTGTAATAAAAACGTTGTTTTTGAGTACAAGCGGCCAAATTCTACATTTGCTTCCGAGAATGTAGACTATAGGCATGTTGTATAGTTATAATTTAATTGTAGAATAGTACATTTAATTATAAGATTGTATAATTTGAATTTTATACTATAATAAATAAATAATTTTAGTAATGTCTTAAAACTTGGTCGGTTTTTTTTCGTGTTAGGTTTTTCTACACTCGGTATTACTATTTAAAAACATACAATTTTTTTGTTTATTTCATTAGAGTAAACTATAACATCAAAATTAATTACCCAGTTCATAAAATTATTTCAAGTGAAGTGGGTGAGTCATAGTGAGTAGTCTGTAATAATAGAATTTCATTTGTATTAACTGATCCATTATTCCGTTACCAAAGTTTAGCGAAGTTAAGCGCTTTCTATTCGTCCATTTACTGATTTATTCACTACTGAACGTAGGCTTAGAGATAGGGATATTATGGGATAGTTGACACGTTTGGCAGGCGTGTTGGTAACCGGCACTTTTAAGTTGTTATCAGGAAGATTCTGCTGCCTATTTCTTGTTATTTATACACGTGTAACTGTTGAGGCCTCCTCGCTTTTCAGGTTTCAGGGCAGAGAATGGTCCACCGCATTTTCATAAAGCATGTGCTGACGGATTTCACATGTCCTTGAAAAATAAGTAGTTTATGACTAAACTAAAATAATTTTTATTATAGAAACTACATTAAAGATTTTTTTTTAAAGAAACTTGCGATGTTTTTTTCACCATCGTGCACGTTATAAATGGCAATTTAAAATTGCGATAGCAATTTAAACGATGTCAACGGGGATACATTCAGGTGGATTTTTTTCATCGGCCCCTAAAAATCCACTTACGGACATGGGCCTCTTCTGGTATTGGATGGATTTTTTCTACCGACTTCAAAAAGGAGGAGGTACTCAATTCAACTGTATGTTTTTTTTAATCAGTGTTACCTCATTACTTTTTTCTGGGTGAACGAACCGATTTCGATGATTCATTTTTTATTTGAAAGCTAGTGCTTCTCATGTGGTCCCATATAAATTTGATCAAGGTCTGACCAATAGTTTTTGAGTTATTCTTAATAATTTGTATGGAAGTCGGTTGTACAAAATTTTTAATTTTAAATTATATTTGGCATATTAGCTGCGTTTTGCGGACGGATTGGCGGTCGCAGTACTAGACGTCTCGCTAGCTGATACTCGTCGCCGGTCAAGATATTTTATATCTGACGTTAATACGATGGTTATACTGCCATCTATCGGAAGCCATGAGTTCTTTTTAGTTTCCCATAGTCGCCAATTGAGTATCCCACGGTTAAAAACGCAGTGATGAATTCTGGCATGCTATAAAATTTAAGGCAGTGACTGATATTCATGTCTTTATATAAATTATAATATTAATGTTAATATTATAATAACCCTTTTTATACTATATACTATAGACTATGGATAGCACGCAATTCTTACAATACGTATGGAGAAGATGCAGGCTAGTGCCACAATATAATAAAAACATACAGTAGGACGACGCCTTTGATCTCGTGGTAAATGCCGACAACGTCTAGATAGCGTATGGAGGTTAGGGTTGTCACAAATTAACAACTTTTACTAATTTCATTATTTATTTTAGATCTAAATCGTGACCAACAATATGATTACTAATATAAAGAATAAGTAATAATTTGTTCTTAAATTTTTCCTGAAAGTACTCTAATTATTACGCTAATTGCACGCCTCACAACGTGAGGTGCTCTCTCGATATGTGGCCATACCTTAGTTTCGCTACATAAAATCGTTCTTATACTCTTAGCTAGACATCAAATCCATATATATATATATATATATATATATATATATATATATATATATATACAGTATTTTTGAAACGCTCCGAAAACGAAGACAGATGATAGTACTAAGGATACCTATGATGATGGGTCACAAAGAAATTCGATCCCGAGGAAAAAAAAATCATCTTTTCACAACGTTTTATTAACTTTATTCACGCTCCATCATGTTATTAAAGTTATTTGAAACGATATTTCACAAAAAAATATCATGAAAATACTGAAATATAAAACCAGCAGTGGAATTACTGAATTACAATCAGCTGACTACGGGTCAATGTACGCGCGAACGCCGAATTCGCGCGGCCCGCAACTAGCGATGGTACCACAATACCTAATAATTTACAACACTTGTCTAAATACCTAACTTATCTACTTAACCTACTATTTTGCCACTGTGCTTGTCTCCACGTAGCCACTTTAATTCGAATTCACAGGTTAAATAAACCAAATAACTGGTTCGATTCCCCGCTAATGAAAAAAATACTTAAATAAAATGTTAACAAGTTATTTAAAAAAAATTAGCTTAAATAAACCAAATAACTGGTTCGATTCCCCGCTAATGAAAAAAATACTTAAATAAAATGTTTACAAGGTTAGAGTCATGCTTTGTTATCCATTGTGTAGGTAAGTTTATTATTCTGATGTATTCAGTTATGTACCTATTCAGATCAGTTCAGCACTAAGTTATTTAAAAAAAAATTAGGTATGAAACAGCTTACCGATCCTCCGTGGCCTTATGAGATTCTTCAAGGCACATTAACATGTTGCCGTATTCACTAGCACTATAAATGTACCTACGCGTTAGGCATTATTAAAACAAAACAAAAAACACAAAACGTAACAACAAGAACAACATCATTAATTAATAAATAACAAGTTATAACGACAATAATTTAATAAACAAAACAATTGAACTATCGCTCGTGATAGTCAACATGGCACTGTCTCAAAAACTAAAATTATTATAATGTCCTTGAAGCATATGAAATTCCACAGCGCGAGGCGACGCGCGAGGTGTGTGTGAAAGGGAAGGGTAGAGTGAGTAAGTAGTATACCTAATGCATTGTTTCGTACCGATCTAGGTAAGAGTTCGGCGCCCGCGAGGATATTGACCCTATTGTCAGCTGATTTTCTTTTCAAAGTTTCACTGCTGGTTTCATATTTGATATTTTTTGTGAAATATCGTTTCAAATAACTTTAATAACATGATGGAGCGTGAATAAAGTTAATAAAACGTTGTGAAAAGATGATTTTTTTTTCCTCGGGATCGAATTTCTTTGTGACCCATCATCATAGGTATCCTTAGTACTATCATCTGTCTTCGTTTTCGGGAGCGTTTCAAAAATACCCTGTATATATATATATATATATATATATATATATATATACGTTACAATGACTACAGACATTGAATTATTGGTTTATTTTATAACTGATTCACTTTAGATTACACAACAAAAAATGTAATTGAAAAAATATATCGACTGCCGTCCGTTTGTCTATGCGTCTCTGAGTCTTCTCGCTTAATAGAAATGTAAGCAATAGATTGAGATATATAGTATTAAATAAGATTCCATATATTCTAAGGAGGGTCCTTATTGATTTTTGCTATTGAACTGAACTTTAAAAGTTATTTTTTTTCATCAAAATTAAATAGAAACGCTCATGAGGCGTGCATTTGGATTTTCAATTATTTTTGCGCCCAGAAGCAATTAAAAGTGCTACCCTTTACGCGAGAAGGTGGTGAATGCTTTATGCCAGGGTTGGCATGAATAAATCATTTTGATTTAAATCATGATTTAAATCACGATTAAAATCAAATGATGTTTTCAATAAAATCAATGATTTAATCAAAATGTTTAATTTCCTTTCTTACACAGAAATCAACATTAAAAAAAAACAGATTTAGAAATATATATAATTTTTATGTGGTAGAGCCATGCTGCAGCTATATTAGTAGTATAGTTGTAGCACGAATGGGTCGGCTCGACCGGGAAGGACCACTCTCTTACAGAATACCAACGTAAAGTAGCAGCTTAACGCTGCTGTGTTTCATGTGGTGAGTGTAGAGAACCGGAGACCCTTTTACTGGAAATGAGGCATTCCATCTTAGTCCTCACGGGTGACAACATATAACAAAGATTAAATATTATATTATTATAATTAATTAAATAAAATAAAATAAAATTCAATACAAAAGTAAGCAATATTTTTAACTGTTAAAAATTAACAAATAACTTTAAACAAATAAATAAATTTAACCATTAACGCAATGTCTAATTCACATTTCAGACAAAAGGAAATCTCCGCGCTGTGTCTGCGCAATCCCTGAGGGCGCGTTTCGATTTGCGAAAAAATATAGTTAAATTAAATAATAAAATCAAAAAAATCGTGATTAATTAGGATTTTTAAAAAATCGTGCTTTATTCGATTTTTAAAAAATCATGATTTTCAACCCTGCTTTATGCATACCACGACAGCCGGTCTGTCGTGGTTATATGAGACTCACTGTGACTAAACCCTAACTAACCACTACCCTAAGTGTACCCACTAAACACCACCTGTGGGACTGGCAATTGGCGGATTAAGCCTCTTTGCCGGATCGGAAGCGACCTCTTTGGGAGAAGAGGGCGCAGGCGGCTGAGCAGCTGAGGAGGCCTACTTAGGAGGCAAATTTTAAGAAGAATCGGCCTGAGCCGCCAGGATGCAGTTCAGGTCGGTTGAAATTTGTTGGCGGGTCCGAGAGAGTTTCTCGGCCTGCGGACTCGATAGCGAGAGGGGAGTGGGGCTGCATAAGTAGCTGCCTCACGAATAAAATGATTGGAATTCAAATATTTACTACTACTATAACTATATGGACACCTGTTTTGTTACTATATAATCGATAAGAAAAAGAAACTATAAGGATATAATAACTAATTAATTTCTAAATCAGGAATTATAAATGGGCAACTGACAAATATTTTCGGTTTTTAGATTTACTGGATTTATAATTTCTATTATTGAACTTAATTATATAAAAAATTCTCATCCTAATAAATAATTTTAACAAATAATTTATTGGGAAGCATGTACATGGTTTGGTGTTGAACTCTATTATTCTCAAATGCTCAAACAATTTGAACAATGTTTCAGTAAAAGTAAAATCGACATCAATTCTCTTTCCAAGCTATTTATGTAATCCACAAAATCATCTGGAGGGACTTGTAGTCCTCCGAAGCGATCACGGCTAGTATCATAAGCTCTCAGACGGATGTATAAATTTCTCTCATTTGATTCATCGTCATATGATGATGCGTAACTAATTATCGATAGGCAGTCACGCTTGTGACTTTCAACACACCTTCGCAATAAATAACCGCAGATATAGTGGAATGCATTTTTTTCTGGAATGTCGTACATCTTTGTAAGATTCTCTTTAGGTTATATTTGAGGTGGATCCTGGATAGAAACTTGAGTTTGAGGTGTATTTTTGGCAAATTCTACAAATTGGGCTAGTATGCTGTCAAAATCTTCGGTACAATTTGTAGCGTCTGATAAATTTAGAATTTGGCATAGAAACATTTTTCGGAATGCCCTGGTGTATTGTATACAAGAGGGTTCCGACAATTTTCGCCAGCTTGCCTCCTGAGCCCAAAAAATTTTCTAAGCAATCATTGTTAATTCTTCGTGTAAGTAATCATATCCCCCAGACTTCATATCTTTATATAATTGCCGAAGTGAGTTTATTGTTATGTTGAAAGCATTTATAAATTTTATGATATTGGTAACGTCACGGCCATTCTTTTTATTTTAACTCTTATGCTATTAAACAGACGCTGAGATTTATCTAGCAATTCCTCTTGGAGAGTAGTACCCCTATACGGTTTACTGTAGGCTTTTGGTGAGTCGATGTTGCTTGAATTCAGTAAATCAAAGAGGTTGTTCATGATTTCAATAAAAAATATCGTGCCATCAGCAAATTGTAGAGTACCCGATGATTGATAATTTTTAAAGCTGCTACTACAGAATCGCTAAAAATTTGAACAGCAAAACGAACTTTTGTTTTGGAAACTATTCGGCTGTAAATGTGAATCAGTTAAACGAGGAGCTAATCGCATATCTTTCATTTTATCTAGTTCATACATGTTTGTTATGTCCTCCCACCGAGTAGTTTTGCCATCAAACTCAAAATTATAGTTTATTAAATTATTTCTCACGCACTTCATTAAGTGGGGAACATCAACTATGTAGTAAATTTTGTGACCATCAATCTCAAAACATGAGTTTTCTTTAGAGATCCCTATTGTTTTGAAAATGCCAAAAACTCTGATCCTAGATCTGACACAGCTCGTATATTAAAGCCAAGCTCTAAAAGACGTTTCACAGTAGCAATTATCCATGTTTTAATTGATCATCAATTTTACTGCTGGAGATAAAAGAAAAGCCAATAGGTTGTTTCCATTTTGATGTTATACCTCGAAGCATTAAGGTAAAGCATACCCTGCAGCAACAGCTTGCTGTTGCCCATCTACTCATGGAGGCCCAATATTTTATCTTCCTTGCTGTTATATGATAAGTTTAATTTCAGACTCATCTCATCCATACAAAGCACACATTCTTTTCGGATGATGACATATGTGATTGTAGCTGATAAAACATCCCATTTGCTGGTTAAGTTTAGTTTGCATAGGTAGGTACATCTTAGCTAAAGTTGATTTAGACGGTAAACAAATAGTCTTCGATAAAAATCGATAAGCGAGAGGGCTCGTGTAATACATATTTAAGCAAAACAATTTGAATTCTTTGCTATATCTATTGTGTTTACAATGGGGTTTTAAATAAATTTGCGCCTTTACAATCGCGCTTAACTTGGGGGATAAAAATTTATCATAACCGTTCAAAAACTATTCCGTGGTATCTTCATATTTTTTAGCAGTGCATTTTAATAATGATTTCTTATATTTACGCGAACACTACACATTGAATAAAACTATTTTTACGGATTTTATCGCGTTTAATTTTACTGATTTTGATTCCCGACGTTTCGGGTGCTTTACAGCACCCATGGTCACGGGGGGGACAGAGGTGTTTGACGTCCCAAAGTCATAGTTAGCCCGGCAACCTTCAGTTTTTTGATTATTAATTTTTGGTATTTTGCGTAGATCGGATTCGTAATAAGCACCCCAAGAAACCCCGAAATTGATACCCATATCATATTATTCAAAAAATGTCCGCCATCTTGGATATGAAAATGGATGCCAGTTTCGTAATAAGCACCCCAAGAAACCCCGAAATTGATACCCATATCATATTATTAAAAAAATGTCCGCCATCTTGGATATGAAAATGGATGCCGGTTTCGTAATAAGCACTCCAAGAACCTCGAAATTGATACTCATATCATATTATTAAAAAAAATGTCCGCCATCTTGGATATAAAAGTGGATGGCGTTTTCGTAATCATCACCCCAATAAACCTGGAAATTGACCTACATATATAAAAAAATGACCGCCATCTTGGATTTAAAAATAAATGCTATTTTCGTAATTAGCACACCGACAAACTTAAAAATTGACCCCTAAATCTTAATTTTATAAAAAAACTTCGAAAGACCGAAGACGAGGCACTATAGTATGGTCTAAAACCTTAGCCTGTCCAACCACACGATTTAGATGAAGAAAAATCAGTAATGCCCAGCGACTAGTACCTATTTTTACGTCCGCCATTTCTTTTACGTTGGCTATTTGGCATGATAAATATATACAATGTAAAAAATAATAAATAATATTTATTTACCTTCCTTTTTTATTTGGTGAAATCAGATCTTTATTTATGAGATGATGACTTGCAATTTCTCACAGCACACGTCGTATGAACCATTTTAATTATAATTATCAACACTAAATTTAAAAATAATAAAAGCAAGCGCGCGTTAACCCTGGAAGTCGTGTCCCGAGCTACTAATACGATTGGCATAAGCAGATCGGGCTCGTCCTTCCCGCGTCTCACCCCTCACACCCCGCACGATTGCCCCGTCTAGACGTCTTCGTCGGACGACTGTATGGATTTATAGACTGTGCTAGTGCATTATTTACTGTTATATGATTGGGGCTTGAATAAAATAAATTCATCACAGGGGCTGACAAAATGTGTCGCTGTGGCAGCACTGCGGCGGCATTATATTAAGTAGGATGCATACTCGTTATCGTTACTCGTTGTTGCAATCCTATATACTTCTATGAGTACTTAATATATATGCTATTTATTTCTTTCTTGCATAATATCACACTATATACAGGGTTACAAGAAAAATCGTGCTAGATCCGTTAAGGGCGTGGAGTAACCATCATTTCTGACTTATTTCACTATGAAACACTCTACCCTAAACTTAACCCTTTTCGAGATATTCGACTTTTCATTTTTTTATTGAAAATTGCCGATTTTTAGGCTACTACATTTATTTTTGTTTATTTTGTATATCTTATTATTATTATTATTATTGCATTTTTACATGTGTAATAAGATGCTTTAGGACGTCAATCATTAAAATAGTGCATAAGTTAATTGAATAGACCGTAGTAGACAAGTGAAAGTAAAGAAATAAAAATTTGTTTTCATTAGTAAACATTAATAATCATTAAACATGACAATTAATGTTTTAATTGTCATTTAAATGATTACATGTTTGCTATTATATTATATTAGTTTAAATTGTCAAAATGACAACATCTTTTGCTTAATATCAATACACTAAATCGAAAATATAACAAAAATACTCTCGTCTAAAAGTAAAAATAAAATTGGTGCAATAATAAGCTTAAATAAAAAAAAAGCTTGTTACAATAATTTTTAACGTGTATTCGTTTTTTTTATTAGTCATCATCACCATTTTATTACGGGTCGTAATAAAATGATGTCAGGTCATCATTATTGTAATCAATCTAAATATTGTTTTCCCACAATAGCAAAACATTAATAATCATTAAACATGACAATTAATGTTTTAATTGTCATTTTAAATGGTTATTAATGTTTAGCTATTATATTAAATTAGATTATTCGACGGTATGACATTGGTCCCTTGGGAGAGAGGTAAAGCCCTAGTGTGGGATGCTACTTGCCTAGACACTTTGGCGGCCTCTCATCTCAAAGTACCTCGTTGGAAACCGGGGCGGCATCAGAGGCAGCTGAACTGAGTAAGTGGCGCAAATATGAGTCTCTGAGAGATGACTACATATTTGTGCCATTTGCTGTAGAGACTATCGGTCCGTGGGGTCCACGTGCGGTGAAGTTCTTAAGAACTCCATCCGCGGCTGGTCGTTGCTGCTGGTGATAAGAGGCTGTTTCTTTTCTCGCTCAAAGGCTAAGTATAGCCATTCAGCGGAGAAACGCAGCCAACGTTCTTGGCACGATACCGCGTGGAGTAGGACTGTTTAATAATTAAATTACTATTTTTAGTTTTTAATATTGTATATAATAAAATATTGTATATTATGTTATGTAAATATATTATGTTTAAATTTTCAAAAATGACAATTAATGTTTTGCTTAATATCAATACACTAAGTTGAAATTATGAAAAATACTGAGTAGTAATAATATTATTAATGTCTGACAACGCAGTAAAAATTATATATATTTCTCTATTATTTTCCTCCACTTTTAATAAAGATGAATTGATAGACGACTCATTTGGTAAAATCGGTCTAATGGGCTGCTACGGTGAAACATCGATACAATCATACATACATACATAGAATGTCAAGTGCAGAACACTTTGTTTAAATAGTTGTAATCGGTTAAAAATATAGGTTGAAAGTGACAACCCTTGGTTATAACAAAGGCATGGCTTGTATGGTAACTTTGCCAAGTTAGTTTTATAGATAAATATTATTACCAACATGTTAAAAACGATATATTACATTTGATAACCATTAATATTACGTTACTACAAAGATATAGATACCTACATTCAGTTATAGCAATAACGCAATAACAGTATATAACATACAGTTATTGCGCCGGCACAATTACGCGTTAAAATAAAATGACAAAATTAACTCTCATGTTGCCACATCGAAAGCAATGCTGTCAATTAGTTATTGTATTTTCATCCAAAACATGGCTTATCTCTAAAAACGTCACGTTTTCCGTGTTGATCGTAATTTTGTACCAGTACACCCCTGATGGCAAAGTTGGTAAAGTTGCCAGACCTTACTATAACAGGTATAATAAACTGTTATTTGGTTGTAGTATATACAGATTTTATTATTAATTTATTTACAATTCTAAGCATAAACTTACAATCTGTCAAACTGTGACACAGTTTGCCGACAGCGGCTCCGGAGAACCGGATACCCTTTTTACTGGAAACGAAAATCTCAGAAATGAGAGGAGGCCTGTGCTCAGCAGTGGGGCGTTATATAGGCTGTAACTTTAATTTAAACAGATACGCTGTAGCTATATTACGGACGTATCAAGAATCGGTGACAATACAAACATTTCATGAGTCAATCATAGTCATAAAGACCTAGTATTTTCACTAGGATCATCACAACTCTTGATCGACTCGTGTTGTTTAAGTTTTATATAAAGTCTAATATTACGTCATTATGCGTCAAAACTGTCTAACTAAGCTACTGTTACTCATTTTATAATAGAATCCAATTTTTTTATATTTTTGATAAAGATGGTAGGCTCCCACTGAACAAATTTGCAACTTTCATAGAAACTGCTAATTTTGCTAATGTTGGCAGCTCGTTACGTGTGTAGTATGCGTAGATGTGATTACGAATTGCTGCGGCGTCGAAATCGTCTATGTCAGTTACAGGCAACGTTTCTTTCTCTTTTTATTTGGAGTAGATAACTTATTCTCCTCCGTGTATGTATCTCCAAATTTTTCTTTGCTGATTCTAGTCACAGTAGCTCTTCCAATGCCAAGAGCCCCAGCAACTCTGTCACACACTTGTGACACTGGCAACAGTGGTCCGCCATTTTGGTATTCACGTTCAAAATAGTCACGCAAACGAATCACAAACTCGCGAGATTCGCTATTTAAAACAGTTTTTCTGGTTCTTTTTGCATTATAACAACAAAAAGGCAATAACAAAACAAAAACAATAACAAAATAGGAACAACAAATACTCAAAACAACGAAATAAACGAAAACTGGGGAACACAAAGCGTATACAAGGCCTCTGGCGTCGGCACTCGTACTGACTGACAAACAAACAAAATGGCAGCTCAATGTGCTCAGTGTTACCAATATTAAAAAAACGAACGCATGATTAAATTTATTTTAATTTAATAAATTCACATTTGTCGATTTGTCCCATCTCTAACATTTTTGCAACTTGGGGTAACCTTGTAAGGTGGTAGTAAATTATTAGGCTTATTTTTTGTGATAATGAACTAATACTATCTGGTTTAATTTTAAAGCTGAATTTATGTGTTATGCACGTTTTTAAGTGAAGAACTGTCATCAAAAACATTGTTCACTCGCCAGTAATTAATGATTTTTAGTTTTCCAATTTTAATCAAATCACTCGTTACGTTGGACGCTACTACAAAGTTATGCCGTCACTTTTGATGATAGCTGTCATTCTAATCAAGCTATATTTAAAGAATTATAGTTCGACAACAGCGCATGCCTCTAGCGAAAGCTGATCCGTCACCGATGGGCTCGCATGCAACATTTCTTGCATTTTAGTAAACAAAATGGCGGAAGACAAAGTTAAAACATTAGAATTTATCGATGATTATCGAACATATCAAGTATTGTGGCACTACAAGCACACAGATTACACAAATAAAATAAAAAGAAACGACGCGTTGATTTCTCTGAGCCTAAAATATAATTATGATGTGAAAACGGTTAAAACAAGCTAAGGCTTGAGTCATACTTCTCAAAGGAACATCAAAAAGTTACGATGAAAAGGGGTGGGTCCGGAACAGATGATAATTACGAATCTTCGTGGTTTGCCTAACCGAGGCGCGTGAGGTCTAGACGAGTTGCATGCGACAAGCGCACGGGTATAGACGATAAGCTACATGCGTCTTATGGCACAGCGCTTGACGCAAGACGAACTGAAAGTTGAAACGCAAAATGAACATGAAAGCGAAATTTAAAGCGCATAGCTAATCAGATATTTAACCTTTGGTGTTGTAAATTGTATTTGTACGTCTAGTTTTATTGCCATTTAAAAGCAAGTTTTTGACCTTAAACCAATGTAAATGTATGTAATATGTGATCATCAACAAACAATACTCAATTATAATAATTCTCTACCTGTTAAAGTAAGTCATTAATATAGACTAGGAACAGGAAGAGTTTGAGACGTGAGCCCTCAAGAACTTCCATTGATACTAACGACCCGGAAGGTCTTTTGCCCTTTATTATAACTTTTTGTGTTCTTTACTCAAATATGAAGTTTAAAGGCTAAGTTTTTTTCACCATAACATTTTATTTCCTGGTCAATATCTCATGGTAAACACATTCGAAGGTCTCCAAGACTACAAAACACACCAAAAGCGCCTTGTGAATTCTTTGATACACTTAGGATATATTTAATCAGCTCTACACCGGCGTCATATCTCGAGTGCTGTCCATACTATATGTTTTTTATAGATTTTATTTAAATAAAAAAAAACCTTAACATTTGATATACTGTATATTATAATATAATAACTTAAAAAAATATAATTGTTGGTATTAATAGTACGGAAATGGGTCTAATGTAATAATGATAACCGGCCTAATGTTCTTGACTGACTTTACTATGTAAATGCTTGTTTCAAAAATAATTGCTGGATGATCCACAAATACAATGGTATCTATTATGTACATAATTTTCTTTCACCACCGTTGTGCGAATGGCTTCATTTTGACGTTAGGCGTTTGGTTTCATTGTATTGTGTAAATGTATCAGAATCGATTATAAGCCGATGTATTTTATACATTTTCTGATTTAAGGTTACAAAATATGATCATAATGATAAAACATAACGCAGTTGCGGGGTCATTGCCACCGGCAAACGGTTCCCAACAATGGTACACAATCGCACTGTTGCTTTTTACCCGACTGCCCGCAGAAGGCGGGTAATGCTTTTCGAGTGTGTGTATGTTATGTCTATTTCTTTGGCACGCTCTGTAGCCTAAACGGCTTAATGGATTTTAACATATGGGGTGACGTAAGATTCGTCTTAGTTGTGGAATTGAGATAGGTTTAAAATTCTTTACGCAGTCGGGTTTCATAAATTACTGTTTTAACCATTGGACTTGTAACAAATGGTTTTAAAATATTTTACTGTAAGGCTTCCTGTACATGGAGTCGTAGCCGCACCGCGATCGTACCGTGTCCGGACCACAGCCGCGTTAACGCGGATTTCGCTTACGTATTACGCGTCCACAATTATCGAGACTCGCATGGAATACGGCGCCCCTGCCCGCTTCATGTCGCACCATCATGCATGTGTCACCTTGCTCTTGTTTGTACAGTGAGCGACGTTCCTTAGTCTCGTTGGATTAGCTCACGAGGTAATATAAATTATACATTGTAAACTTTTTTGTACACTGTTCAAGCACGCTGCTGTGACATCATCGGACTCAGGTCTGATGTTATTAAGCCCGAGTAGTACTTGCGACGCCGTCACCCTTGCAGCTACGACTCCGTATATAGGAAGCTTAAGTGTTGGCAACTGTTTACAATGATTCGGCAACAGTAGAAGAAGAATTTAGTACATATTTTGTAATCAAAACAGCAATATCTGTGAAATATTTTTCAAAGGCCGCAGCAAATTCTTGTTCTGATGTAGTAAGGTAATGTGTGTTGCGAGGTTTGACCTTGTTCGCTATTAATTATACTCCGTTTTATTTTATTGCAAGCCGTCTTAATTTTATTGTTTTAATGTAAAGATTTTTCTAAAACTTATATAAAATCTAAAATATTTTTACGTAGTTGTTTTTACATATTCTCCGAATGTTTTTGTGAATGCCTTTTTGTTTGTAGCGTGTGCAGTATCTTTTTTTTGGATTCCGAAAATGTTGCCGAAATATTGGAAGATTACGTGAAATTGATGTCTCATATTTTTTCGTAAAATAGAATTATTTATCGTTTCTTCATATACAAAAGATTTATTTGCCAATTCACGCAAACACGGATCTTAAGTTTTAAAATATTATCCAAGCATGTACATAATCAAGGGCCATTAAGGTTACCTATTACACGGCTAATTTGTTCCGGCATCGTGAGATATTAACTATCATTTGTTACTGCTAAGGTCTTTACGGTTACTTTACAATATGAAGTTATTTTACAAATTATCATTATTTAACTTGTAGTGTAATCAAATATACGATAGTTTGTTTTTTTATAAGATGATGATGATCAGGTATGTAGTCATCTATATCTATTCTCGATTAAGAATCAAAATGCAGATGCGTATCATCCCTAAGGACTAATGCCTCGTTTGAAAATAAAAAGGGTCTCCGGTTCTCTACACTCACTATACGAAACAGCCGCATTAATCAATATCACACACATTGTCGGTTGTGGTTATGCTCTTTTTCAGGAGGCTTTTACAGTTTCGGACTCAGGGCTCTATATGAAGAGGAAATTATGATTGATCACGATAATTGAAAATCCCTCAAAATAGGTTTTTGTTATATTTCATAAATATTGCGCTCAATTCTGATAGGCAATATAGTAAAATATTTTATTTCAGTTTAAATATTAGAGTAACAATTGAGTTAACAGTCCACCGGATGGTAACTTTGTAAGTGTACTGTACCCACCGATCCTTGCAACATACTTCAAACAAAGAAGACCACAAATGCGTAGTTACTAGTTACCCCTGAACACTAAGATGGAATGACTCACAGTCCACCATCTATCGAAGCAAATACATATCAGCATTTTCTTACTTACGTCATCCACGGGGAAATATGTGGGTTAGCACCCGACGATAGCCAGGTGCGTTACCTGGCTATATGGTCTAACGTCTTTATCATTTCCCTTTTGATCTCCATCGTAGTTAGATAAAAAATATTTGAAAAATCTGTCCTATTTGTTTTAATTATATACATGTATAAAGTAATTTCACTAAAACTCTATGGCGTGCCTTCGACGCCTATCGGCTGTACTAAGGCAACGCTTTCTCACACATCCACAACCCTATCAGCGCCAGCCACCCCCTTGGCGACACCTCCTCGGGGCATCTCAACTCCATCCTTTATTTTTCCTACGCCGCGCTGGAACACCGTGCCTTACAATGCGACCACCTTCTCCACACATCGGACTCCCCTGTAGCTGTTAAATACATGATGCATGTACATTAATAATACATGTGTATAATCAAAGTTTACTTGTAATGTGATAAGGTGGGAACAAAAACAGTCAGTGTCGCGTTGCCTACGCACAAGAGTTTATAAATAGCGTCTGGGGCGAATTAATCTGGTCTTAATGTGTCCCGGGCATGCCTCGAGCGGCGTGGGCGTTTGTTTACGAGCGAATCGACATCCAATCGTCACCAAGGCTACGGATGTAGGGCGTATGGAAAGGAATGGGAAGGGACGGGACGGGAGATATTTATTGAAGGATTCGTCCCTTTATATTATGTCGGATTAATGGGTTATTGAACGTTTTATTCAATAAATGGATCATGTTACATTACATTATTTTCTTTGATTAGATATAAATTTATATACAATACGTTTAGAAATGTTAACACGTAAAAAATTGTATTATGACATAACATGTAAAGCTATTATTGATAAGCTGATTAAATATAGATCGCTAAAGTGCTTCATTGTGTAGGACCGATCTGATTTAGCTGTAGAGCCGTTGTGTAATACGTATCGAACCATTTTCAATGATAAGAATCAATCTCATAACCATCATCTAAATCTAAACTTTTATAAAAACGCACGATTGCATAAACGTTGAAAAGGCACGTAGGCACCTCGCTGGGAGCTAATTGGCGCGTCGGCAGTTCTGCAGTGCGTAGTGCCAGCCATACTTTTTATGCAGAAGATCCTGACTCCTGTGCTCCTGCTGTGTGACGAACGAGGCTTGGCGACTGAATAATGTCGAAAAGTCCGTACATATATTATCTTCCTTCTTTTTTGCATTTCTGCCCCTTACGAGCCTTGGTATTTTGTACGAAAAAAACGAATCCACTGACTAGGGAGCAGAATTACCAATCCCAGCATATCCTACAACGACCTGCCTGGCGTTTTGGCTAAGGTCAATTAAGTACTTAAGAATACGTCATTTGGTGTTTTCTTGAAAATATCTATATACCTGTCCAATAGTAAAAAAAAGTATCGAATTAACATTTGACATTTACTATAGCTTCAGATGCCGAATTTCTGCCTGACGCTCCCTATTTATTTTAAAGTTTTAATCAGGAATAGGTCTGACGCCATTGATCCTCGCAGGCATGCTTTGTTTCATTTTGAGAGTAGATTTACCTAATTTAATATTATAGGGTTGTTCGGTTTGAAAATATTGTTTACGGCCACTAGTGAGTTACAAGAGTTGTAAGCGAAATAACCGGCCAAGTGCGAGTCGGACTCGCGCATGAAGGGTTCCGTACCATCGTAATACACGTTTCTAGTAGGGGAACCCCTTTTAAGTTTTTAATTTATTTAATTTTTATTATTTGTTGTTATAGCGGCAACAGAAATACACATTCTATGAAAATTTGCCGCTGACAGACAGACGGACGGACAGCGGAGGCTTAGTAATAGGGTCCCGTTGGTTACCCTTTGGGTACGGAACCCTAAAAAAGACCCGGGCGGCCTCCACCTTTTTCCCACATGTAAACTTTTTTTCTCATTTTCATTCTACCAGTCTTTTTGAGGCAAGGTCGGATTGTGATACTCGTTTCGACCAAAACTCTATGGCGTATTTTCGTCGCCTATCGGCAGGGCCACGGCAACACGTTCGTACACATTCATAGTTCTACTAGCGCAAGCCGTCCTATTTCTGTTAGGCCGCGCTGGAACTTGCGCATCGGACTCCTCTGAGTCTATAACACAGAGGTCATGACATAAAACGAACACACGGAAGGAACACTAGCCTTCTTCGTCTGTGGCTCCGCCGCCGCCCATTTCGGCCTCTGGAGGAGCGATACTCCTCTCTCCCGCGGCCCCGTCACGCTATACGAGAGGATCTCTACCTCGATCGACTACTTCTATACTATACTATTATACTAGTTCGACGAAGCACCGATATGGAGCCGTTTGTTAATAGTAACGTTTATAGTAGTTACTAGGTAAAATAAATAAATTTGTATCATAATAAAGTTTATTTCATTATTTTTTCCTTCTTCTTGGAATCAAACACTACAATGGCAGCCCTAGCGAATAGTGAATCGAAGTTTGAGCGTGGGCGGTGTTGATTTACCTGGTCGATTATTTTCGTCTCAACTATTTGTTTGGCTGTGGTGTGCGTAAACAAAATTTCGTATTCGCGGGCACCAGCTGTATTCTTTAGCATATAAATAGGTCTAGCTCATTCATTTTCAATGTTTAAATCATTAATTATAAAGAAAAAAATTTTTTCTTGCTACTATTCTTAAAGCCTTACACATCTTACCTTATTGCATCTAACGCTTAAAGTATATAAAACTCCAAACAACGAAACCTTCCTAACTCAGTACCTACATATAACACACAAAAGTTCGATCATTTGATCGATCACATATCATATTATAAGTGACGCTGTAAGAATGTGTACTACTCTATATCGTGCCGTGGCTGTCGTGAAAGGCGACAGAGCGAAACCAGGAGATGGGCATCAACGTCTTCCTAATTACACTAGAAAAGAAAATTATCTACGGTTGCCAACCCGCCTGCCAAGCGTGGAAATTATGGCAAATATCCCCTTTATGAGGCATTCTAGGAGAAGGCTATGTTCAGCAGTGTACTTAGATACGCTGTAATTACAATAATAACGAAAACGAGGCTGTGGTGTTTTATCTACATTTACGGTTACAGGCGTCTGTATTTTTTTTATAGGATAAGGATGACAAACGAGCACACAGTCCACCTGATGGTAAGTGGTTGCTGTGACCCATAGACATCTACATCATTCTTCGTTTGCGAATCAAAATGCAGATGTGTTGTCATCCGTGAGGACTGAAATGGAATGCCTCTTCTCAAGTAAAAAGGGTATCCGGTTCTCTACATTCACCATACGAAACACAGCAGCGTTAAGCTGCTATTTTACGCTGGTATTCTGTGAGAACGTGGTCCTTCTCCAGTCGAGCTGACCCATTCGTGCTACAACTATACTACTAATATAGCTGCAGCATGGCTCTACCACATAATAAATGTATTTAAAAAGGAGAATAGAGATTAATATTTTGACAGAGGTCATGCGCTATAATATTATGACAATTTGATAAATTGGATGTTATGAGGCAGACGCACTGTATTTATTTTAAAATCTATGACGTTGGAGAAGCTTTAATTTATTCGAGGCAAATAATTTATTTAATATGAATTTTCCACCACAATTACGGCATAAAATAAAAGATACAATTTTAATTTTATAGCAAATTAATGTCACAATCCTTATTTTTAGACATGTAGAGCCTTAGTTTTAGTGTAATAAATCAAAAGAATATTTTCTTTCGAGTAAAATTGCTTTGCAATAGCTATCTACTTCATTTTATACGAGGGGTGATCCAAAAGTAATGATAATCGGTTACTTCAGGTCCATAAAATCCAAAAAAAAATTTTTGCTTATATACTCACTACGTCAGCCTAAAAATCATATAAATAGATCACGATTTCCGGAGATACATTCATTTGAATACGAACTGTCAAAGAGATAACATCAACATGGAAAAACAGAAATTAGAGCTGTCATCAAGTACCTCTGTTTGAAAAAATGTCTTCAAAAGACTTACACAGTGACTTAGTGGAAACATTGGGGACTCTGCTCCTCCATATTCTACAGTTGCACGCTGGGCCAAGGAGTTTAAACTGGGCAGAACATCCACTGAAGATGAACATCGCGAAGGACGCCCATCCGTCCCTCACTGAAGACAACGTGAAAAAGTCGAAGATGTTGTGTTGGCAGATCGAAGTGACCATCAAGAGTGACTCATATGGCAGCGTTCAAAGAATCCTTGCGAACGAGTTGCATATGAAAAGGTCTCTGCGCGTTGGGTACCCAGAATGTTAACCGACGAGCAAAGAAAAATCGAGTTGACATTTCGGTCAATCTCGAAAGTTCAAACAGATCAAGAAAATTTTTGTTCCGTTTTGTGACTATGGACGAGACCTGGATCCACCATTTTGATCCTGAAACGAAACAACAATCGATGACTTGGGCAGAGCCTCCTCACCGTCGCCAAAAATTCAAAGTTTCAAGTTCGGCGGGAAAGGTTATAGCATCTGTTTTTGGGACGCTCAAGGCATAATTATGGTGGAATATTTGGAAAGGAGCCACAATTACGGGCTCTTACTACGCTGACCAAATAAGAAGATTACAGGAGGCCATTAAGGAAAAGACGCGGCAAACTGCGAGCTGGGTGCTGTTTCACCAAGACAACGCACCGGCTCACAAAGCCGCAGTTGCGATGGCTGCCATTCAAGAAACAGGATTCGAACTGCTCGAACACCCTCCTATTCGCCTGATCTAGCTCCTAGTGATTTCTACCTCTTTCCTCGGCTCAAGGAACGCCTCCGAGGCAAGAAATTCGAAGACGATAGCGAAGTAATGGCCGCTGTTGAAGCGTTTTGGGAGGTCAAGACAAAGAATTTTTCAAAGGAATCCTGGGTTTAGAAAAAGATGGACTAAATGTATTGATTTGTTAGGAGACTATGTAGAAAAATAAATTATTATTTTAACTTTAATTACCGTGTTTTATTTTCATTATCATTACTTTTGGATCACCCCTCGTAGGTAGTCATTTTATCGAACAAAAATTTATTGACTCTCAAGGTGGTACGTAAAAGAGACGCTAGGTGGCCTAAACCCGAAAAAATTTAATATTCTATCTCATTTTCTCGCTGGTTAAATCCTATAGACGTATATGTTTGTCTCTTTTTAGTGTCGCTTTTTCGTTTCATCGATTTTTAAATCACAACGATTCTAAAGAAGTTTTCTTTTGTTTCTTTCGTTTTGCTACAGAAAACATAGCATTGTGATACTGAAAAATAAACCATATACAAACACACATAAACTTATGCACGTGCTTACACATTTTTTTTTGATAAATTTTATCTGTGGTACCTATAAAGTTCCATCACACCAACATTACTTTGCATTGGAGAATTCCGCATATTCTTACGAGTTAACACCGACTCGCCTTAAAGAATGTGAGCTTTAGTCGTTTCATTAATTAGGTGTATTTGGAAATTAAAATAAAATGTCTGTGCGTCGTACATAATTTTCATTAAAATTTAGAAAAATATGTAAGCCAGATTTCATTGCCTAGTGTACAACGGCAACATATTCTAAAACGGCTGCAATTGTATTTAATTTCATGCAATTATATTATATTAAACATAACAAAAACTGACTCCGCATTTCGTAATAATTGTATTTTTTATTTACATTAATACTGATATTTTTTCTACAATAGTCTCGTCTGTATTTTATACGTAGACATCATATTTTTATCTGAGCAGACTTCATAAACTATTAAACGACATGGTTTTAAACAGCCCGTAATAGTCTACACCCGGACATGGACCTACTCGTTTGTAATGAGGAAATTATATATATGTATGTACATTGTACAATAGTTTGAGAAGTATGTATGTTTATAATGTCATGTAAGATAGTTCATATATTCAATTTATTTATTTTTGTTACAGGGGAGTTTAATTCTGCGGCAGCCCCACATCGCCGCCCAAAATGTTGCGTCCAGAATCGCCCCTCGCTGACCACCGCAACCTTCTGCCACGCCGGCTGCTCCCGGTCAAGGCTCAAATAGCCCCAGCCGATAAGCGGAAAAATAGACGGTCCCTAGAGCTAAATCCTCCTAACGACCATGCCCCATACGATTATCCGAAACTACTAATATCGAAAACCACCGACTCCCTTAACACGGAATGTCCGCGTAAACTTATCCACAAGCAAGACTCCTCGGATAGTCTAAAACGCGCGCTTTTGTCCAAAGATGACAAGAAGGCAGTAAAGGAGTCGGACAAAAAGACCGTCACTAAACAAGATTCTAGCGAGAGCCTAAAGAAGGCTCTACTTTGTCGGCAGGAGTCAAATGAAAGCGCGAAACGGAGAGATTCCGATCCAAAATGGACGCAACGGCAAGAAGACTTAAAGAAAACCGAGGAGGTAAAGCGTGGGAGCGACAAAAAAGGTCTACTGGAAACCGATACTGATGACACATGTAAAAGAATTTATGAGAGGAGAATAGGATGCGCTCGGCCGACTTTACCTCCTGTTGCGGAGAAGAGCGTACCTTCTCAAAAATCACCGAACGGAAGCCCAAGGACGCCAGGAGTGGCGGCAGTTGCAGAGGGGGTGGTACGGTGGGGCAGCGGTTTGCTATCGCCCAAGGACGAGCCCAGGTTGAGGCCTGCGAGAAGCTGGTACGGCTATGGGACTCTGCCTACGGACGGCGATAAGGTGAGACTTCATGGCAAATATTGTATAAAAAGAGTTTAGCTAATATACGTCAAACTACTTTAAAATTTAAAATACGTCTTTCTCTCATTTCTACGAGAGTTATGGAGGATTATGAAGTTCACGTCTTAGAAATATCTTTAATCCTCGGACCTGTAGGTTTCGTCTCTGCTTTCCTTCAACGCATAACAAGTGGTAAATCAGCACTTAAAATTGCAATTGACAAATGTCGTCGGTACCGGCGGGATTGAACCCGAATTGCTCGCGTACTGTTAATTTTACAGTGAGCGCTACGCCCCTGAGCAATTTTCAATATTGTATAAGCATAATTTAGAATTGTTGACTTGAATGTTTATGTCATAAAAAACTTGGGTAAATTTTTCTACAAAATATTAATCGTCGAAGTAATTATGATTCAGAATTTACGCCTTAATACGCCAATAATTAGCTTTATTTACAGTAACATTATAATGAATGTAAATGAATCACTTACATTCATTATATTGAACACATAATATTGAAGTTTTGCTCTTTGGTTGGTTTCCGCTAAATTCTTCTAATGTGATTGTTTCTATTCCGAGAAAAAAGTAGGTATATATTGTTTTCAATTTGACGTGGAAAATTACTGTTATTCTCAGATATCCGACGAATGTATACAGATTTTACAAATTAATTTATTTGTTCCCATTTATTTTCTAAATATATATATTTTTTAAAGTACCGTTGGGTATCTTGCTGATTCTTCCTTGGACAGAGGTTTTTTCCGAACCAGTAGTAAAGCTTATATGACTTTAAATAAGTATTGTTGTAATCTGTATTGAATAAAAAAAAATCTATTCTATTATATTCTATTCTACCTATATAAATAACAAAAACGTGGCTCAGTTACTTAGCCAGTGCAGCAGTAGATTTGACTTCCGCAGTATTACCGACATTTGTCTCTCTTGAATAGGATTACCAGGTTCTGAATTGGGGTTCCGGATGGAGGTGGTTAAAAATCCTGATTTTTAGAAAAAAGTCCGGTCTCCAATAGGCATCCTAGCAATAAAACTCAATGGATTGTAATCACGCTTTATTTTTAATAAAATATACATTTATTTCAAGTTATATTTTTTTTTATAGAATAAGGGTGACAAACGAGCACACAGTCCACCTGTTGGTAACAGGATGCTGTGGCCCATAGACATTTACATTTATCCTCGATTAAGAATCAAAATGCAGATGCGTTGTCACCCCTGACGACTAAGATGGAATGCCTCGTTTCCAATAAAAAAGGGTCTCCGGTTCTCTACACTTATTATACGAAAGACGGCAGCATTAAGCTTCTTTTTTTAATTTTTTATTGTTAAATTCTTGACATGTGTTTAAAGTTGTATTACATTGCTCGCTCGATTCGCGCGTAGGCTTATACACGAATTAGCCGTACCTTTAGACAAATTATAGCCGGCGCGGTAAAATCCTTTCTGTATTGTCCGGTTTTGGCTCTTAAAATCTTGTCAAAACCGAGTTTATCCGTACATCACCACCGCTACAGGTTAGGATGAGTGAAGTATTCTCTTACCATCAATTATTTTTTCCATAAGACTTCACGAAGTGTCCAAAGTCGCCTTTTCCCGTGCAGTCTACCAACTCCCCGCATATAGAGTGGTCGTCCAGCCCTCTACTTCAGGCCATCAATGTGGGATCCTCTTAGTACTCCGTGGCTTTTCAAGCCACGGCTGTAAGCCTTTCTGCCACTTGGCGGGTATCCATTACTCGGGAACCGCTAATAAAAATAAAATAAAAATGCCACAATAGTTAAAATTGGCTCATGTATCAATGTCGTTTTGACTTTCATCTGTAACTAACAAAGTGATTTCTTCAGATTATACCTCGAATTTTCGAAACAATTTTTTTTATTTCATTCACGATGGTTTTTTTTTATTTTATTGACTGCACTTGCTGAAATTTGCCTTATTCCTATTCTCTTTATCATCCTTCTTTTTTGTAGCGGCCTGACAGAGTTCAGTTCATTACATTCGCACAACGAAATATTTTTTATCACATGGCAGCGGTAATGTAGGTAAATAACTAAAGAAAAATATTATAATTAGGTAGGCACTTTTTTATAATTACTAATAATATCATTTCATTACCGTATAGTGGCGGTGTAAGAATATGCACTACCCCATATCATCCCGTGGGTGTCGTAAGAGGCGACAGAGGGAAACATATCAAGATATGGGCAGCAGCGTCTTTCTAAAAATGACTAAAAATAAAAAACTGCGGTTGCCAACCCGCTTGCCAAGCGTGGCAACTATGACAAATATCCCCTCTATGAGGCAATCTATGCGGGAAGGCCTATGTTAAGCAGTGGACTTTAATAGGCTGTAACGGAACGGAAGTGTTGTAACTTTTTATGCATAAGTACAATTTAAAACGACGCCTAATTTAATTAAATGGTGTAATCAAAATTTTTAACATTCCCGTTGAGCACTGTCGAGACACTGATAAATTGTTAAAAAATTAAATTATTTTAAACAAGAATATTGATAATTTTAGCATCAAATTATCAACAATGTGACTCCTCTAGCAGGTTCAAAAAACGTGCTGGCTTTTGTTCTGAGATTCCTCCCAAAACATATTGTGTCCTTGCATCTCGAAAATTGCTGAATATGTCGTCTAGACATAGCTTGCACTCGCCACCTTTTTATAAGGTGTCATTGAAACCAAAACACCTGAACACTTATATACACAGTTTTCCCAGGTAGTTTTCGTTATTTGGTAACCAAATGTAACCAACACCCCTTCGAAAAATTATTTCATACTTCAAAGAACGTTGCTAAATTCACTTTAAGATTTATAAATACTAAAACATGAAGCACGTAAATTTTAATTTTCGTGTTTTCAAAGTTAGTGATTTAAGTATGATTTATGTAGCATTAACTATTAGTACTTAAATATGTCATATCAACTTTCTTTAGCCAGTCTTAGAGTGATGACGTGTTAAAATTCGCGTGGCAAGAACAAGGATTTTAGTTTTTACTACAGCTGTCAAATGTTACATATAATTTTATATAAGTAATATATTATTTCGTCGATACGTCTAAAAGCTTGTAATTTCTCTGACTAGACCGATTGAGGTCATATTCACATAATATATTATTACTTATTTTGCGATGATGATTCATAGCTACGCTACGATCCGAGAGATGGCGCTGCAGTCAAGTAATACACATTCTATTATATTTATCAATCAACATGATTCATTCGCAATATTAGTTGGTTTAGTACAAAAAATAAATAATAACAAAATTGCTGGTAAAATCATAAAATATGTGGTGGTTTGTTTATCAATATTTTACTCTTATAAATTGTATTTAGGTTTTACTATTAGTTCTATTACTTTTTTTTCTACTATTATATTTTAAAATTTCAGTGCTCTTTATTATCATTATGTTTCATTGACAAAACTTAAGTTCGGTAATGTACTTATGCATTAATTTGTAGCTTCACATATAGATTTATGATATAAGGGTTACAAACGAGCACACAGTCCACCTAATGTTAGGTGGTTGTTGTGGCCCATAGTCATAAGGCCACAACAACCACTATACCTTACAACTACCACATGCCTCAAGGCATTAAGTCCGCCATATGTGCGAATTAATTTTTTGTGCATAAAAATTTAAATAAATAAATAAATAAACATCTACATTTCAAATTCAGAATTTGTTGGCACCCTGTTGGACTAAGATGGAATGTCTCGTTTCCAGTAAAAAGTATCTCCGGTTCTTACCACTCGCTACACAAAACACAGCACCACTGCCATTTTACGCTGTTTCTTTTTTTTCATTTACTGAAATCCTGAAAAAAAAATAGACAAGACCCTTGATAAGCAATGTAAATTTACGGTTACTGAGGACTCAGATAGGGACGATTCTACTTTGAACTTATTAGATACAGGTTTTGAGTTTTTTTAAGTAATCAAATAAACTTCAAAACCCGGTTAAATTACAACATACAAATATTTAGTTTATATTTGATCTATAAGAGCAAGATCTGGGCTTTTTGTAAACATGAGAAATCTGATTTGAAATTCCTTTGTATTTTTCTGTAGTTTTTGTATGCATGATTTTCGAGATGAGTAATAAAAAAGTAGCCATCCCTTCCAGCCGATATATTTTTATAAGAAAAAAAAACAAAACGAAATGAGGGTATTATTTTAGCTGATTTTTGTGTATGTCTCTTTCTATTTTCGCCAGTAATACCTACACTAGTTGTCGGATTTTGATAAGTCAAACTTAATCCATTTCACAATAACTGTGCGATTGAGGGCTACCGCAAAAATACATTATCTGTTGTTAAATCGATCAAACTGTTTAGTCGAGTTATGTTCTTCTGAAGATTTCATGGCCACATGAAACTGTTCGCTCGATGGTTCATTCGTTTCCGATTTACTAGTTTTCTCTATCGGGAAGATATTTTGCAACACTCTATTATACTTAATAATTACTGCTTTCATTTTTTTTACTTATTACAAGTCAGTGCTTGACCACAATCCCACCTGGTGGTAAGTGGTGATGCAGCCCTAGATGGTAAATCGCACTGTCTTAGCGTAACTTCTAGTAGTAAGCGTTCTTATAAATTGTTATTCAAATAGTTCTTATAATTGTAATTTTATTCAAATAATTGATGTAAATTTACTATGATTTTGCATGCCCGTAATGAGGGTGAAATATGTCCTGTGCTATAAGTTTCTTTAACATCTTGTGTACCAACCATATTTTTGCAAATAAATGATTTATGATTATGAAAAAAAAAAAAAACAATAGCCTATTCACTCTTGCCTTGAAGACGCCCAGATTGTATTCAGACGGAAAGATAGACACCGGCAAATTATTCCACCTTTGCTGTACGCATTACAAAAGACGAAGCAAACCGTTTGGTTCTGATGCGTGGAATATCGACAACAAAGGGATGAACCCCGGTTATCCGATGGTGGAAAGGAGAGGGAGGAATTAAAGCGTGTAACTCCTGCGCACACTCACCGAAATGCATCATATAGAATACCGAGAGACTGGCTACTCTGCGCCTGTGCTTGAGGCTGACAAGATTGGTTTCAACCAAATCAAGGTCACCAATGAGCCTCTTAGCACGTCTCCACTGAGTCCAACGCTGCTAGGTGGCATTTTGCAGCACCAGCCCATATGTGACAGCAGTACTCCATGCACGACCCAGTGGCGAAGCTAAGGCTCCAAACTAGGGCAAGCCCAAGATATGGTTTTGTTGTTTTAGCAGTCTATAAAATTTACCTTTTTTCTTTCGATTTTACCTTTTCTCGCCGATTAGCACTCTAACACACTTCAATTTATCACAAGGAACACTATTATCCTCCATTTTCACTAAAAATCTATAAAAAGCATAAATTTTCAACCTGCAATATTTATTAGCTCAAGTAAACACACAGAGTAAACATTGAAATGTGAAGTGAACTTGCAAAGGTATCGCCCGCGCTTGACTAATGACTAACTTCACACTCAAAAGCCGGGCTTTTCGCTACGTACAAATTGCTATATAAACAATCGTAGTTATATTTCTTATATAGAATAAATATTATTATAAATATTATAGAACCTTTTACCACAGGTTAGAAAGGAGCGATCGTCTTCTCGAAAGCCCGGTAAAAGCCCACGCGTGCGAGAGAGAGACGACTAATTTTATGACAACGTAATCGCGCAGTTTTGCCGCGTGTTGACGTTATAAGGCCTGTGTATATACAGTAATCTATGGCCTGTAGAACAGGTCAGCGACAGCGACAGAGAAGCGCGCGGGAAATTTGAAATAGTTTGAAACAGTTCACGAGTTATTTTATTAGTTGATATTATTGATTGAGCAGTTTGATAGGGCAAGCCCGGCTTCTCGGCTTCTGTGGAGGCTTCGCTACCGGCACGACCGGACTTGCGCTTTATATAAGGTAGAAGCTGCCCGGGCATTAAGTACTGCCGCACCCTTGCAAGGACACCAAGTTTCCTGGCAGCTGCTTTGGCTCTGGACTCAATGAACCGCCCATAGTTGAGGTTCGGAGAAAATTCAACCCCTAACAACTGAAGGCGGTCAGTGTACTCCAAGGATACATTCATGATATATAAGAAACCCCCGAGGAAGACGATGAGGCGGATGTGGTCCCGAGACATCATAATAGCACTACGAGGGTGCTGGGGTCCGCAAATACTGCCCCCGAGACGTGCTGCCAATAAATCAAAGCGAAAGAGGGTCTCCTGTTGCAGTCCGAACGGAGATCCTCCTATACGCTGATGGGGTCTATCGTGGGTTTTAGCCGGCAGGAATCCGGCATAACCTTTTCGTTGCCCCGCAGCGGAAGGTATCCATGATGATTCTTAGACATTAAGAATATTTTCTCTAGACATTAGGCTAATAATAGCTGTCAATGAACGACTTTGTTATTACTTCTTGTATTCGTATACAATATAAGGATTTTTTAATACTAGCCATGCTCTTAACGTTACTAATGTACCCGTCTTCCACTCTAGGTTAGCTTGAGATGCTTGTGTTAGGGTCGTTCACGACAATAGTCGAATGTCGGATTCGAACCCACGACTTTTTGAGTTTGAGGTTCGCTAGGTACCCTAGTGTAAAAATGAAGCGGCGGTAGCCTAATGATCTCCCTAATATGCGGGAAATGTTCAGTAGTGGACTATTATGAGGTAATGACAAAGGAGAAGAAGGTTAATGGTTAAAGGAATGGGCTGTGAACCTCAAAATTCTTGGGTTCATATCTGGCTTTCGACTACTGTCATGAAATCGTGAACGACTCGTTCATAATGCAGCCTATGTCCACTTGCAGTTAACTTCAAAATGGTGTGCTGTAGTCACTAAAAGTTGTAGGGATAGTTTTATTTTTATTTTAATACTATAAAAAAAGATATATTATTTTTCTATGAATATAAAAAATATAATATGAACCACTCACGCCTGTCATCCAGAGGGATAGGCAGAGACTACGGACTTACATTTGGCACAACAAACACACCTCTCTTGCCTCCTATACACCTACGCATAATTGCTCGTCGGTTGAGGGTACTTTTAATTTGGCCGTCTTCAATATATCACCCATTTGGTCGATAAATCTTCGTCTAGGGCGTCTCATGCCAATCCTCCCGTTCACTTCTGCAACATAAATTTGCTTTGTCACTTTCCTCATTCATTCTTTCTACATAACCAAACCACCGAAGCATTCCTTTCTTGATCCTGGTCACAGCATCATCTTGCAAACCACACTTTTCTCTTATCACACTACTTTTCACCCTGTCATTCAGATTTAGCCCTAACATATTCCTTAATGATCTTATTTCTACCAGCATTTATTTTACTCTCGTGCTTCTTCTGTCCTATCTAGTAGTACTATCGCATTCACTTCACAGTGGGAAGTGCACGAAAATATGGTTCTTATTGACAAGGGTACTTCATGTTTGATCGAGCAGATCGTTCGCCGCATCTCCTTTGGCAGAAAACGCGATTAGTGATAGTGATACAAGTGCGGAACGCGGATACGGAATCGTCATTCGGGCGTGATAGTCTCCCCGGTTTTTGTGTTACGATACGAAAAGAAAAAGCGGGAACGCGAACGTTAACGTTTCGATTTGTACTTACTCAATACTCAGTAATATCCGTGGTGGACATTACTCGGCGCGTAGTCGATGAGAATGCACGTGCGTTGCGCGTCCATATAAAAACTTCTTGATTAAACTCGGTAACACCTAATAATAGTCGCGAGTTTCTAGTGCTGATATGACGTCACCGCGAGCCACGTTGGTGTGTGATTGTGCAGTGTTATCAGATAGTGAGGTGACGCAACTGACCTAGGAATATTTTGTATACAATTCCGGCATTGATTCGGCGATTATGCCTAACGAAGTTCGACGCGCAAGGGTAAGGATGCCTAGTCTTATCACCAAACGTATTAGCTATACGTGTATAAATTACTAAATTAGTAATATTATAGTTTCTAGATATTACCATAAATATAACGAAATATTTTATTTGGAACGTTGTAATAATATACGAGGGTTATAAGGACATAGTACGGAGGTACGGACTGTATCCGAGACTTTGTTCGTCTAAGGTCCGATTTTCCATTCGTCAGATAACATTTATTCATAGGATAAAATAGAACATAAACAAATTAAAAATTACAGAAATATGAATAAAATAGTACAATTGTTTTACTTTTATATCCAGTCAGGTTAGAATTTATTCGATGGAAACTTTATCTGACGATTGAAAAATCAGCCCTTATTTATGGAATTTATGTAAAACCAAAACCGGCTGCATTGTTAACAAATTTGAGATTTGAATGTTTGTATATGACCTGTGCATATTTGTAACAATAATTGTAGACAGTATTTCATGCAGGAACACCGCTTGCATCTTTACAAGGCGCAAGTTCGGCCTCACATGATATACTGTTCTCATCTCTTGGCCGGGGCACCCCAGTACCAGCTCTCTTTTCTTCACCTCATCCACCGTAGTGCGGCTCGAGTCGTCGACGACGAGTTCTTTCTGATTGACTCGATTGATATGAAGAGATGTTGCATCTTTTTGCAATTTCTTTTTGAGGACTTGTTCGAATTAATTCCAGCCACCAAATTCCATCACTGCAAATCGCGACAAAATTCGCGTAGCAATCTGCACCATTTGCATGCCTGGCGGCCCACCATTGTGCGATTTTAGAAGTTTTCTTCGTCGCACTATTTCATTGTGGAATTGGCAATTTTTTTCGAACCGACACGACTTAGGGACCGTCAAGAAAAGAGCCTACTCGTTTTTAAAAGGTCGACAACACACCTTCAATTCCCCTGGTGTTGCAGTAGTTCATGGGTGGCGGTGGTCACTAGCCATTAGGTGAGCCGTATGCCCGTTTACCTCATCTCCTATAAAAAATATATTTATTTATATATAAGTTTTCTGGGGAGGTCTATGTCTAACAGTGGATTTTAAAGTGATCATTGGAAGTTCGTGAAGTTATCGGCATATAGTTTTTATATTTTTGTGAACATTAGTTTCAACGTCATATTAGTTTGGGTTTGGTCTTATATCGTTCAGCGTAACTTCAGTGACCGTAAATGTAAATCTCATTGTTGAAATGTATAAAAGAATAGATCAAAAACTATCACTGTACGTAAAACCTTAAATTGGTTGCTGATTGAATTGCTGAAGGCCACAAACATGTAAACAAACAAAATAATTTTGGACTAACTCCATCACTGTGTCCGAGTCACAAAAAGTTAATGCGTTATTCGTAGAATATCGTTCATTATTATCATTACAGCCCTTCTCAAGTCCACAGCCGAACACAGGCCTTCACTAAGGAATGCCACATGTCACGGTCCGGAGCCACCTGTCTTCGACTCCCTGCATATCTTACCAGGTTGTCACTGCATCTGGTAGGGGCTCGCCCTATACTTCGCTTACCGGTACGAGACTGCCACTCGAGAATCTTTTTCCCCATCGGTTCTTACGAGCAGGTTGGCAACCGCAGTTCTTTTTATAATATTTTTGCTCACTCTAGAAATATGCTGCTGCCCATCTCCTGGTTTGTATATGCCCATCTTCTATAGAAGCAAAATAGTAAAAGCCGCTAGTTCAGGGGATAAAATTCTTAACGTCCTTCAGACAGAATTCCGATCACGGCGGCCAGTCTCAACGGAGACTTGCCAATTACGCAGGACAGGATTATAGTACCCGAGTGTATGCGCAAGCAGGTACACTCCCTATTCCCTCACTCTCGTAGTCTGATGGGACGGTAATCCGAAACGACCGAAAAGAGATCAGGCGCAGGACTAACGGCTTTATGTGCTTTCTGAGTAACAGGAGTTGAGAAACACTTCCAACTTCCTGACTTCAGGCTGCTACTGATAATTTCGTGAGAGAAAAAAATTATAACTGATTTTTTGCCAGATCCGGGGAGTGGAACTCAGGACATTTTTTAATTTCACATTACGTATTACATATTATGTCTATATAAAAATTTCCAGGACATGTGAAGACCGCCTACATTGGACTCTTCCTGTCTTAAAAGCCTCTCATATTCGGGTCAGAGGAACTTTATTAAAGGAAGTTGATTTTTAGAAAAAAAATGGCATACATATAATAACAAACTACATTTTCATTTCTTACGTTGAATAAATAAATATATTTTTTATCATTCATCATTATTACAGCCATAACAGCAGTTCTGATGGGTTAGTGGAATTTCATATGTATTAAATATTAAATATCTTTATTATTCTTTTCATATCTTTATGGACGCAAAACATGACTAATTATAATTAGTCCGTTGAACGTTAAACGGAATATGTATGACAGATGCAACCTTAAAAATAAGTATGATTAATAATTACCAATAAATGCCGCGTTTTGGTAAACATTAAAGTGATGGGTAGTCGGTTTTGAATACACCAAGTAAGTTAAGTAAGGCTAATCAGTAATTTAACATAAAACAGCAGCTGTGTTAAATGCGGGTACCTGCATAAATGTTTTAAGACCGGAGGATTCAGCTTGTGAGGAATGGTTATATTATCAGTATTGTCGAGAAAAATTCATGTTAGCCGTCTTATCGTAACCGTTTATATCGCAACAACAGATTTTAATTTCATAAAGTAACAATATATGTATAAAAGAGGTTTTGATAATTAGTATAGTATTATTTTATTTTTAAAACATGTAGGTTCCCGCGTTTGTTTTGCGGGTAATATTAATTTACATTTATAAGTCGGTTATGCCTCTGATAAATTAAATCTTACCAACCAGGTCATTTCAAAAACGTCGAAAGATATTAAAAAGCATTATTAAGATTTAATAAACTTGTGGTGCTCGTACAACTTATTTACACTGATATAGGATTTTTAACTTTGACAATAAATAATGAATAAATCGATTTAAAATACATAATTAATATAAAAATATGAACTTTGAATCGAAATTAATTTTTGTTTAAATAAAACTAGTTTTACGGATTTTATCGCGTATATTAACTTATTTTATATTCCCGACGTTTCAAGTACTTTACAGCACCCATGGTCACGGGGGGGCTGAGGTATTTGACGTCCCAATGTCATAGTTAACCACGGTTACCTCCAGATTAAAAATTATTAATTTTTGTTCCGATCTACGCAGTATGAACTTACAGTATCTTGATGTCTTACAGTTGTATGCTTGGGTTGGGATTTAATTATTTTTTTATAGGAGAGGGGGCAAACGAGCATGCGGTTCACCTGATGTTAAGTAACTACCGCCGCCCATGAACAACTGCAACACCAGGGGAGTTGCAGATGCGTTGCCGGTCTTTTAAAAAGGAGTAGGCTCTTTTCTTGAAGGTCCCTAAGTCGTATCGGTCTGGAAAAATCGCTGGTGGTAATCGGTTCCACAAGGAAGTAGTGCGAGGAAGAAAACATCTTCTAAATCGCACAGTGGTGGACCGCCAATCATCCAGATGGTATGGATGGTATCGCGAGTTTTGTCGCGATGTGCGATGGTGAAATTGAGCGGCTGGAATTAGTCCGAACAATTCCTCAGAGCACTCCCCGTGGTACATGCGATAAAATACGCAAAGAGATGCAACATCTCTACGCAGTGCTAGTTAGTCAAGCCGATCGGAAAGAACTCGGTCGTCGACGATTCGATCTGCTCTGCGCTGAATGCGGTCAAGTGGAAGGAGCTGGCACTGGGGAGCCCCTGCCCAGAGATGGGAACAGTATTCCATGTGAGGCCGAACCTGCGCCTTGTAAAGTTGCAGGCGAGCACGCCAAGCTCTTTAGAGGCCAATTTGGCCTTCTCTTCCAAGTGACCTCGGAACTGCACGTCACTTGATATGTCAACGCCGAGGATTCCGATACTGGCTGAGGCAACAAGGGGAGTGCCTTGAAACTGAGGAGATACGACAAAGGGGTTCCTTTTAACTTGTGTCTTCTGGGGATTGAACTGGACTAGATTTAGTCGCCCATCAATCTGAGACTTTGTTCAACAAAGTCTCGACTTCAGACACAAGTTTGTTCCGGTACTTGGCGACGTTTTTCTCCTAACTAGTTTTATTTAAATGTGTAGTGTTCGCGTAAATATAAGAAATCATTAATTTTTGTTGTTTTTATTTGTTAGATTTATAGCTCTGTCATATGATAACGTTAACTTACGTATAGTATGGTTACGTGTGTCTATTCAATTTTATTTTCAATTAATATTGTTGAATTACGACATAATGTATCGGGTAGTGTATATCAATTAATATTATACAATGGTTTTTGCGTGACGCATGATACGTATGCAAATAAACTGCTTTCTATTGTCAAAATTTGTTTAGAAAAAAATCATCTTAATTGACTAGGTTTACAATTCACGGCATTATACTCGTAGTTCGTTATTAAATATGTTTTTTAAACTGGCTATAAAAATTTAAACATTACCTTGTGGTGGTAATAATCAAGAAGAATCTGTTAACATCACCGTTACCGTTACAGCTTATCAAAAGTCTACTGCTGTACATAGGCCTTCCCCATAAATTGCATCGTGGTGGACATATTTGCCATAGTTGCAACGCTTGGCAGGTGGGTTGGAAACTGCAGTTCTTTAGTTTTTAGTTGTTATTAGAAAGACCCCTGCCCATCTTCTGGTTTGTTTCCCACTGTCGCCTTTTACGACACCTACGAGACGATATGGGGTAGTGGACATTCTTACACCGCCACGGTAATCAACTCATGTTATGAGTAATTATTTAAAATAAAAAAAGATCTAGAGACTACGCATTACCTTGGTTCAGTTTGCTTTAGTTACGTAAGAAAGTCAAGTTCAATTCCGGGGAGTCTAGTCGGCACCTATTCTAAGAACGTGACGTCACTTCGGAGTAAATGAAAGTAAAGTATAATCCGTGAAATTCCGTTATATCTGCGCTCGCGTTTTTATAGCGTTTATAATTAGTTTGTTGCTGTGTGTTGGCAGCGTAGGTGAATCCATCACCCAATTCCGTCAAATAAGAGTCGTAAAAGGCGACTACTAAATCTTATTGCTTCCAATAGATGGCGGTAGGTATAACCATCTCGTTTACGTCAGACGTAAAATATTCAGGCTGGTGACGCGAAGCAGCGGGGAAGGAAGGTGCAAGTGTTGTTGTTGTTGTTTGGTACTGCGATCGTCAATCCGCCAGCCAAGCGTGACTACTAAGGCAACGACAATATCTGGCGGTGGAGTTTTATGGGCTGATGAATAAGAAGAAAAGAGATGTATATATAGGTAATTAATATATAGGTACTCTGATTTTAGGGTTAGTTTTTACTCAAAGGTTTTTTTCATCACTTCATTCGTCAGGAATAAAATGTTTTTTTTTGCTAAATAATTGTATTTCGCCGATTTTATTTATTTATTATACATTAATACACTAAATGTCGGGTCCGACTAAAAATAAATTTATTAATTTTTATAAAATTTAAGTGCTGATTTACAAATTGTTAGGTCGTAAAGCATTATTTCAAGCTTCTTTAATGTCCATAATTGGTCAGGCGAATTAACTTCTAGAATAGAAACAACAATAGAACTCTGAAGTATCTTATTACCTTAATGTCACTATTGTTGTATCTCGAGGTTATTTGTCGATCATTGTTCTTAATAGCATGATGAATACTATAGAATTTCACTATCTATTTCGACTAAATTATAGCTTTGCTAGTGTGCAGGAAGCATTATTAGTAGCACACTTCGTTTTTCACCTTTACGTAACGCCCATACAAAATATCAAAGCTTTTGATGCAGTTTGTAAAACAATTTGTTTTATTTTAAGTAGCCTAAACTACCTACATCTTAAAGGACTCTGAAACGAGCTATAAAAAATGCATTTTGTTGGAAATCTTGCTGAGAACTATAGCTCATTTAGATTACCAGAGATGCTGTTGGTGCAATGTTATTGTGCAATACCTTTAAGAGTATAATCTATCGTCAAGCTATTGAGTTTATAAATTTGAAGTAACATTGCACTACGTTGCGCGATCTAGACGGCAACTTGACGGCTATGCGATTGCAGCTAGAAATTGCCAAAAACTTAGCCCAATTACGGAGCGCTTTTAGATTTAAATTGGAGACTCATAATTATTAATTAGTAAGTCATATGATTTTAATTTATTCATTCTATTATATGTCACAGGTTCGTGCCAAATGGAAGTCCGTAGTCTCTGCCTACCCCTCCAGGTAACAGGCGTGAGAGCTTATGTTATGTAATTGTTAAGACAATGTAACGACATTGTCATACAATATCTTACAGATACAGCTCTTCAAAAGCTTATTAATTAAAATTATATTAAATCATATTAATTAAAATTATAATTATAAAAATTTGTGGTCATAAGTCTTAGTCGGCGTCTTATATCACTTATCGTCTTATACAGATTACAATGTTGTATTTTATGACCATTTAGCGCGTGGTTTACAATGTGTTTTATTACGTTGTATGTATTAGAATGTGGTTATGTTCAAATTGTACATGAATTATTGAAACAGTCTATCTGCTAACAATATAAATGCATTTTCTTTTCCTCATTACTTGATTAAAACTTGTCTTTGATGATTTGGCTATCTCGATCATTAAATATCTATTTGCAGAGAGCGTTTTATTTGTGAGCCGTGGTAACTTAGACTAGACTTAGACTAGAGGGACTAAGCGCTCACCGTAAATTACAAATAACGCTAGCAACGCTAACCCGGGTTCAATTCCCGTCTTCACCAATTCAAATGGTTAATTGCAATTTTAAGTAGAGATGGGCCGAATATGGATTTCACCGAATACGAATATTTGGCCGAAAGTTCGGTAAAACTTTTATCGAACCGAATATTCGGCCGAACATTATTCGGCAGGATCACCTCGGTACCTAACCAGTTCATGTCGAAATTTGTTTACGTAAAGCGCGCAGTAATAGCGCCGAACCCTGCCCCTCGCTCCCCCGCCGAGCAAATTGCCGGCAAGTGCTATGTTTTGACTGTTTTTGTGAAAAAAAAAAAGTGTTTCTTTGTGTTATTCTTAGTGAAAATTGATAATTATATGATAAAAATGAATGGCAGGAGGAGATCTATTATTTGGACTTATTTTAGAGAAACTGACGACCAAAGTTAAGTGAAATGTACGATTTGCGAAAAAATACTTTCTCGGGGTGGCAGCGACAGGAAAGCTTCATCCTCGGCTTTGAGCAATCATTTAAAATTGAAACACGCTGCGGAATTTTTTGGTCTGGAAAAACCTATGCATCAGGTAGGCTCAAATATACTAAATATTGAAACGACACAGCATGAATCTGAAGTTGCACAGGTAACCCAACCCTCTACCAGAGGTGCTCAATCTACAAATACTAAAACCTGTCCAACCACTCAAACTACACTAGAAGATTCATTTATTACCAAATGGCGAATCGACGACCCCAGATCACTTCCAATTACGAATTCAATTCCTGAAATAATAGCAATAGATAACCAGCCAATTTCTATAGTCGAAGATAAAGGCTTTAATCGGCTCATGCAGTTGATAAAGCCCAAATACCAAATACCGAGCCGAAAATATAGGGTGAAACAGTGATTCCACAACAAAATTATTCAAGGTGAGCTATCTAAGGCCAAATGTCTATCGGCTACATCTGACATGTGGACAAACATGTTCGTACATTTCAATACAGTGGACACTTTGAGTACCACTTTAACGAATCTTCGGTGATTTAGCCGAATATTCGACCGAATACGAATATTCGGTAAAGCTGCCGAATATGCCGAATACCGAATATGAAACGAATATTCGGCCCATCTCTAATTTTAAGAATTGATTTATCACGTGCTCAGCGGTGAAGGTAAACATATGTACATGTCTGGGGAATAAAATATTTTGACCTCCGAATGGCTGAACCGATTGTGAAATTTTACGAACAGATAGAAAGCAATGCTCGGAGGGATTTAAGCTATATTTTATGCGAAAAATTTTTTTTGAAAGAAACTAAAATTTATAAAATAATTATAGTCTATGATTATCTTAAATCTAAATAACCAGGCGAAGCCGGGGCGGGTCGCTAGTCTGAAATATTGCGATCGCTAGTCTGAGATATCGCTAGTCTAGAAACCGACGACAAAACAATAATTTCATGACTATGACTAGGTCCTACTTTCACCAGGATCATCACAGTTCAGGATAAACCGTTTTTAAATATTTTTTTAATTTAATTTATATTTATTCGAAAATTTCCTATTTTCAGGCCAAAAGAAAATTGTTATTGCTTCTTACACAGAGCTTTTCTTAAAATTTTTTTTATCGATGTTTCTATGATACATAAGCACAACTGCAATACAAAGTATACAATCTTGATTTGAAAATGTTCGTCACTGCTACATATGGGAACTTGTTATAACACCGGCGAAACATTAATGCTAGGGTATAAACCTGATCTTGCGGAACACCAGTTTGGTTTCCGCAAGAGGCCTCTACGGTGACGCCATCATGCGTGAGCCCTCACGACGGGGATGCAGTGGCCAGGGGTTGTATTGGCGGTGTCTCTCGACATCGCCAACGCCTTCAACTCCATGCCCTGAGCTGCATTGGGAGGCACCCGGTATCACCGGGTGCCGACCTATCTCCGTCGCATAGTCGGGGACTATCTGACGGACAGGGCCGTCATCTACCCCGGTCGAAACGGTGAGTGGAACCGGCGAGAGATGTCATGCGGTGTCCCACAGGGTTCGGTTCTGGGGCCGCCCTGTGGAACATCGGTTACGACTGGTGCTGCGCGCCGACCTTTACCGGCGTCAGCGTAGTTTGCTACGCTGACGATACGCTGGTACTGCACAGGGGTCGTACGAGGCGGCGGCGGAAACTATGACACGCGGGGCTGCGATAGTCGTTGAGAGGATCCGGCAACTGGGTCTCGAGGTGGCTCTGCACAAGTCCGAGGCCATGCACTTCCATGGTCTCGGAACAGGCCACCACTGGGATCCTCAGTGATGGTAGGAGGGGTATCCGTCGGCGTCGAGTCGACGTTGAAGCACCAGGACTCGTCCTCGACGGCCGATGGAACTTCGTTGAGCACTTCCGACGTTTGGCTCAAACTGGAACGGACCGGGGCTGCCTTCAGGCGGCTCCTGCCGAACCTGAAGAAACGCTTTCCGCCGGAGGCTCTATGCGGGGATCGTGAGGTCCATGGCCCTTTACGGGCCCCGGTGGGCGCGCGTGGTTTGGCGCGGCTTGCCGTCCACCACCTAAACGCGCCCCAAAGGGTGGTTGCCGTAAAGATGGTTCGCGGCTACCGCACGATCTCCCGCGAGGCGGCGAGCCTCCTTGCTGGATTGCCGCCATGGGATCTGGAGGCGATAGTCCTCGCGCGCCTGCACGAATGGCGCGCGGAGGCACTATGCCGGGAAACCTCCTCCTCACCTTCCGCCTGACGCAGGTCCTCACCGGACACGGTGTGTTCGGGAGGTTCCTGCACCGAATCGGGCGGGAGGAAACGCCCGGGTGCTCCCACTGCGAGGATCGACCGGAGGACACGGTGGAGCACACCGTGGAGGTGTGCCCTGCTTGGGCGGAGCACCGCCGTGTACTCGTAGCGGCGATAGGCGGCGGCGACCTCTCGCGTCCGGCCCTGGTCGAAGCCATGGTCCGGAGCGGGACGGAATGGGATGCCGTCACCACCTTCTGCGAAGCAGTGATGCTAGGAGGTGTGGCGGGCGGGAAGGAAGAGCAACAGCTTTCCTTCCCGGCCGCCGCGGAGACGCCCCGGCGTCGGGGCTACGTCGTGGCCCCTGACCACCGTAGGCGCGGACCTGTGGACGGCGAGCAATGGTAGCTCGCCGTCCGTCCGTCTAACGACGACAGGCCGTGTCGACGGCGCGTTTGTTCCACGCGCGCCTCAAGAGCTGTCAGCAGCGTGAAGGGGCCCGCAAGACCGACGCCTGCCGGGGCTGCGGGCTGTTCGAAAGAGATACCGCGGCTCCGGAACGTAAAACACTGAAGGAACACGGATGGTTTTAGTCAGTAAAGTCTGACACTCCTTCCGCTCCACCCACAGCGAAAGGCGTCATTAGATGATTTTCCATCCGCAAAAAAAAAAAAAAAAAAGGGTATAAAAACCTGTTTGATAAGAATTATGTATTTTTCACCATATTAATGATAACTCACTAAGTAAATATTCCTTTGTGCAAATGGAACAATAAATTATCCTTCTCATCCATAGGTAAATCGACCGAAGCCAAAAATCTACGAAAGTTAAACTACGGAAAGGCTTAAGTTGTCATAGATCAACTTAAATAAAGCGGAAATACTTACAAAATAGCTTATTAAAGATTTTTTTTTAATCTTGATTTGAAAATGTTCGTCACTGCTACATATGGGAACTTGTTATAACACCGGCGAAACATTAATGCTAGGGTATAAAAACCTGTTTGATAAGAATTATGTATTTTTTCACCATATTATATTAATGATAACTCACTAAGTAAATATTCCTTTGTGCAAATGGGAACAATAAATTATCCCTTCTCATCCCGTAGGTAAATCGACCGAAGCCAAAAATCTACGAAAGTTAAACTACGGAAAGGCTTAAGTTGTCATAGATCAACTTAAATAAAGCGGAAATACTTACAAAATAGCTTATTAAAGATTTTTTTAAATTATTACGAGGCTTTCCATCTTAGTCCTCAGGTGTGACAACGCATCTCCATTCCGATTCTTAATCGAGGATAAATGTAGATGTCTATGGGCCACAGCATCCACTTACTATTAGGTGGACTGTGTGCTCGTTTGTCACCCTTATTCTTTAAAAAAATACAATAATGTAGTTTCATTACGTACCTAATGTAGTTTAGTAATATTACTTCTTTTAATAAAGGACATTTTAAAGGCAAAGTTCATCGTTTTTGAATTCTTACCGTTCAGCTTATTATCACTTGATGATCATTGCTTTTATGTTCGAAAACAACCGCTGTTATGTATTTAACGTTTTTTTGATTGATTATTTCTTTAACATACAACCTTTAAGGTTCCGCAGAATTTATTCTAAGGTGAATAGGTCGCTCAGCGAGATATACTTAGAAATGAGGATATCCGCAGTGAAACCAGAGTAACCGACATATCCCAATAGTAAGCAGAAGTGGCAATGGGCCGGCCATATAGTTCGAAGAACCGACAACCGATGGGGAAGAAAGGTTCTCGAGTGGCAACCTCGTACTGGTAGGCGAAGTGTAGGGTGACTCCCCCCCCCCACTAGATGGAGTGACGACCTGGTAAGACATGCAGGAAGTCAATGGATGCAGGTGGCTCAGGACCGTGCTTTGTGTCATTCCTTGGGGGAGTTCTATGTTCAGCAGTAGACTTGTGAAAGAGCTGTAATGATAATGATGATGATGATGAAGTTGAATAATATATTAGACGATTCACATTTTCCCTTTTTTGAGTTTTATTTTACTGAATTGTGAACTTATAAATGTGCCTTTAAATATTAATGTTTTTTGTCGACAAAATTGTCGTGCCCTATAGCGAGATAACTATCTCGCTCAGTCAGAACCCCGAAGACTCCTTATTTAATCAGACTTCAACTAATTATGATTAATGAGGATAACATCGTTAAAAAAGAAATATGAAATATAATTTAATTTTATGAGTGCTCCTTGATTTTCAAGTATTGGTACAAGTCGTTAACTTCGAAAAATGAAGAAATTACAGATTTTTCATAAGTTTCTTAATGCCTCAATTTACAAATTATAAGAACCTCATTTTATTATACTTTATCTTTATGAAGCTCCTTAAAAGAATCAAGCTTTTAAAGAAAAAGTCAATTCTGCTACAACCATGTACCGGCATATCGTTGTTTGATCTTTCGTTGTAAAATATTTTTTTTACTCTTGTTGATGAATAATATCGGTCAAGATACATAAGTAATCTAAACAATAATTATCATTACTCTTTCTCATTATTTTTATATTATATTCTAATTTAATAACAACGATAACTAATTTTGTTGTGAGTCCCCGTTCATACATTTTTGTAAGTTTGTACGTTATTGAACTTTTTTCGTCTTTCATATATCTCGAAAACAAAATGATGATATTGATTTCAAACTTATTTTATTCAACGCATTATTCCATATTGAATACCTGATAAATTAATGTATTGAAATCGATTTTTCAGTTTTTTTTTTTAACAAAATAAACTAAACTACAATTAGTAACTAATGAATGGTTTATAGAAAGGCCAATCATATCGCAACCGGATGCTCAAGAAACAAATGACAAGTATCGTTATAAAGGTCAGCGATATTTTGGTTGTTACGTTATATATATCTCTATTGAGATTGCTCAACTTGCGGTTTTAATTATCACAATAATTAGAGTTGTAACCGTTACGCGTAATTTTAGTCGTCACTTTTAATAGGACCGAGAAATACACACTATTTTCTCGCAATCCTATTTTATAAATTTTTATTTTAAATTATATTCGATTAATCATGATAAAAACAGTCATAAATATTTTAATTTATGTAATGGCTATTAGAAAAATCTGTATGTAATACTTGATTCCTTTTTAACAGGGATGGAGTGCATTTTTTTCACAAAACTTGGTACATCATTTCATTTGCTCTATCGGATTTTGTTTGAAAATGTCTAATGTTTAATGGTTAGCCACTCCGTACATCCAGTTGGCAGGAACTGTTGAAACCTTATTCTATAAGGATGTTTCTGTCGCTTGCGGCTTTGCTAAAAGGCTTACATTTTTTTAATATGAAGGTGCTAAACGAGCTAACATTTAACTGATGGTTGGTGAGTGACTTATATAGGTAGGTACATTGTCACTACCTAGAATTAAGTTTTAGCTCCTTAGCAGGATGTTTTACCCCCAATAGTTTGCCTCAAGTGTCTGTCGTGATAAATGTTTCCCATATTTAGCATAGCCACTTCGTCGTCACGATTGACAAGCGGGTTGGCAATCGCAGTTTTTAATTATTTTGAGTTGTTGTCAGGAAGATGCTGCTGCTCATCACCTGTTTTATTTCCCTCTATCGCCTCTTACGACACCTACGGGATAATACTGGGTAAACAAGGCGAAACCGCGTGCTAATAATATCTCCTCAAGTTATATTATTGTAGCGAAAAATACTGACACAGTTTATTAGTAGTAGGTTTCCTTATGTTGTAAACTTTTGTCAATTTAAATAAAAGAGAAACATCGGCGGTAACGGTGTTCGCGCTTACTGCGCGGTTTGCGGTTTAAGGTCGTAAAAGTTCGTGAAAACATATTCGAAAATCCTCTTCAAATGCAAATCCGGAGACTTACATGACTGACATTCAGTCACTTCGGTTAGTTTTTTGGGTCGAGTCAACAAAATGAAATCGCTACTGGCGTTAGTTAATCCCGCTGAAACATCGATCAACTGTCTGTCGTCTTCGTCTATTGTTTGTAGACGATAAATCCTGGTGTGTGCCATTGCCATATATCAATGTTGTATGGCACATCAAACCACTTTGAGAAATTGAAATCATTGCTTTGTGAGAAATAAAATTTCTTTTCTTCCTTCCACTATTCCCGTAAGTCAACTGCTGAATCTTATTAAACCACTACCAGTGTGATCTCGCAGTGCGTAGTTCCAACAAAGACAGAAGATATGAGTACTGTGGTCTCTAGTTCTTTTTTTAAAAATGGTTATGAGGATGTCCCAACCAAAAATTTAGTTGCATGCGGGAGTATTTTTTATCCCACCTAGTAATACAACAAAAATGTTAACTTGGTTTAAATTGTGAATCGTACTTAAATATTTAATAATGATTAATAATAATTATCATAATTTTATTCGATGGCATAAACAATTAAATTTAAAATATTCTGATCCTAAAAATGTATAAGGGCCCAAGCAATATGCTCCAAATGCTTGGCCTCCATTCCGCGAACTTTACCTTTCCTCGTTACCGTTCCTCGTACCTACCTACTTGAAAGATTATGGTACTAACATTTAAAGAATTTCTTGTTATAATATACAGGGTTGTTTTTCAAAGAGTAGCCAAATTTTAAACTTAAGTTGAAATATATAAATAATGAAATACCATTATTGCAGTTTTTGAAAATACGAGTAAGTAAAGCTTCTACTTTTATTTGAAATTATCCCAAATTTGAATGTGATTTATGGGCAATAACTACGCGTACGCGTGCTCCTCTGTGTGCGATTCAATTCACAACGTTTTTGCCGACCGATCGCCCCTTACGAATGTGTGCGTGCGTAGTAAAATAGTAGGCGTTACATATTTATGAATGACAATCAGTTAAAATAATGTATTACCACGCATTTTGAATTTAAAAGATAAAAAGGACAGAATGTTTTGAGATTTTTTTTAATTATTTTTCTTCTCCATTTGCCTATATTACTTATTCTGAACCTTCTCTGCAAATTTAGCAACATATGACTTATAGATTTTTATACGTAGTTTTATCAAGTTTTTCATAACAGTTTCTAATCATGTCTATGAAATCGATATATGTATAACTAAAAAGCTGTTGCCTATGAATATATGTACGAGTCTAACTTTATCTTTGTATATCGTTTTTTTAAGAGGAAAAACTATGAAATAATTTTTGGCAAATGTATACATATTTTCGAAATGAAATCCTAAAAACTACGGAATTCTTACAATTCGTTATGTAAATAAGTAGGTACACAATTTACTTTGAAATACAATAATAATTGCAAAGGAGGAAATAGAAGCAACTGTAGGAAAATTAATGGAAACCTTAACGAGCTCTTCGAGTGGTTTTCAGTGCGCTATATTTATTTTTATTTGAAAAATATAATAAGTAGGTTATTATGTATGTAGTTTTATGAAAGCGTGATTCAATGGCGGGTTGGTCTACTGGTGAGTTCGACACTTCTAATTTAAGCCAATATTTGTGCAACAAATATAATAAAAATGTGGGTATTTAAATAAGCTATATTTTCGTCGCATTGCTTATGGCAGTGTGGGAAAATCCATAGATAATCTTTCGTGTCCAAAAATAGCAGCTTAACACTGCTGTGTTTCGTATGGTGAGTGTAGAGAACCGGAGACCCTTTTTACTGGAAAAGGGTCATTCTATCCTAGTCCTCACGGGTGACAACGCATCTGCATTTTGAGTCTTTATTGAGGATAGGTGTAGGTGTCTATGGGTCACAGCAACCAATTACCATCAGGTGAACTGTGTGCTCGTTTGTCACCCTATCCTATAAAAAAAAACCTTACTTTCACACGAAGAATTTCTTCTATCTAGTAGAGATGTTTCGAAAAAATATTGTACATCGTCAAAGTCTTTGTGAAAAAAACGTCTTTTAGGTAGTAGTCTAATAAGAGAAATGTGAGGTAAATTTTATGACCACAAATATTCGTTTATCAAGTTTTTTCATCACACTCATTACAGCTCGTGAGATATCTGCTGAACGAAGGCGACCCCCATAGTACATTCCTGAGCTGAGCTAGCATGTAGTGTTGGCGGTGTAAGAATATCCACTGTCCCATGTCATCCCGTAGGTGTCGTAAAAGGCGAATGAGTGAAACTAAGGAGGAGATGGGCAGCAGCGTCATCGAAATATTAACTTGAAAAATAAACCCGCCTGCCAAGCGTGGCAACTATAATTAATATCCCCTTAATGCCGGCCTATGTTCTGCAGTGGACTTTGATGCCTGTAATCAATGAAATGTACGACATTCCTGAGCTACTTGCATACCCATCGATTGTAATATCTTCGAGCCATTTATTGTTGCATGCTCCTCCTCTCATTTGTGAGACTTAACATGTCCTAGAAATATTTTATTCGTTTCCCCTAACTGTCGTGCACGCGTTAAATTAGCACTTAAAATTGCCATTAACAATTTCATTGGTGCCCGTGAAATTTACGGCGAGCGCTAATATCAACATTACATAACTATTTGAAAATAAAATATTGACATAATGGTTTCTTAATAATATTGACATAAAATATGTAAACTATCATTAAGGGTTATTCTTATTATACGTTTTATACGTGGTAGAGCCATGCTGCAGCTATATTAGTAGTACCAGCGTAAAATAGCAGCTTAACACTGCTGTGTTTCGTATGGTGAGTGTAGAGAACCGGATACCCTTTTTACTGGAAAAGAGGCATTCCATCTTAGTCCTCACGGTTGACAACGCATCTGCATTTTGATTCGCAAACGAGGATAGATGTAGATGTCTATGGGCCACAGCAACCACTTACCATCAGGTGGACTGAGTGCTCGTTTGTCACCCAAAAAAAAAAATGTATCTATCTGTATGTATCTGTGTATGTATGAAAGTAATAAAATTTTATAATTCAGTCTTCACCCACTCCCAGACTCTATAATCTGAAAATTTACAGACTAATGAAGTTACGGTGACAATACAATAAATTCATGACTATGACCTAGTAGGATTCTCATTTCTGCGAGGATTAGGATTATCACAGCTCATGATCAATTCGTGTTGTTTTAGATTTCTCCAACTCTAATATTATTATAATATTTATATTATGTCTACAACACGAACCTATATGATATTATTCTATGTATTATATTCTCACTAGTATCATTACAGCTCATTAATAGTCGTGAGAGGTTGCCATTTATTCACGTTGATGTAGTAGCTATGCGGATTGTGGCATTCTATCGCATTAGATATGAGACGTCATTGCACGCGTGGCAAGTGTTTTATCGTGTGATTCAGTACAAAGTTGCTTGATTTGATTTCTTCCACTTTTTTTCTGGGGATTTCTCCTTATCTTGGAGGCATTTGACAAAAGTTTTATTGTGTTTCGTAAAACACTAAATTCACTCTTAAGATTTGGCCAAGTTATATTTATATTCCTGGACGGTTTTGAAATGCCTTTGCAAATATTCCTATAAATAGAACTATGTGATATTTCGTGTTACTATGTTCTTATAAACTCGCTATCTTCTTTGTTTATCTGTTCGGTACAAATTTTGCTTGAAAAAACTTCCCGATGAGCTTGTTTCAAGTTTAAATATTGTACATATATAAAATTAAAACATAAAATCTCACGCCTGTCACCCAGAGGGGTAAGCAGAGACTACGGACTTCCATCTAGCACGATCCTGACTCATCTCTAATCTAAAGAAAAAGCAATTGTCACTCTTTCCTCATTTATTCTTTCTACCTGCCCAAACAAACTTGATGACCATGCAATATTAATTCACTTTCTTGTCTGTCTGTTTTGTACTAATTTTGCAATCGATTTTATATCAAATAGCCCAATGAGCGAGAGACTTGAAACTTTAAATAGCTTGGAACTGGAAACGTGATAAAAAATTGATCGCCATTTTGAATTATAATTATATATATTCTACTCGTTTATCAAAATAATCAAATATCTCAAATCATTTTATCTATTCCGGTTTGAAATGTTAAACTTTATGTTATGTTTAGATTTTACGAAGGAATTTATTTTTGCTTGCAGGGGGAATTCACTGACAAACACGTTTAGAAGTAAAAAAAGTAGAAGTTAAAAGTAAAGAATTTAGTAATTAAGTTTCAATTTCTTCGTTTTAATTTAAACACTTCAATTGTGGAATTTTTGAAATACGTGACTCGAAAGGTTTTCAAGACATTTAATAATAAGCTTTTCGATTTAACGGACCAAGAGTAATTAACAGAGTTAAACCTACCCCCGAGTCCCTTTTCTGGTAAATTTAATTCTTTACATTCTTGATTTCTCCTCAATCTCAGCTTTGTGAATTCATGTTAACTTATTTGACTGTTGGAAATACTATTGCGGCGGATTTATTATTAATATCGTACCTATATATTTTACGTAAAATATAATGTGATCAGTTTTATTGCTAAGCAGCTAATTACTAAGTAACCGTGTAGTGGCTGTGTAAGAATACCCACTGCTCCTGTGGGTATCGTAAGAGGCGACAGAGGTAAAGAAATCAGGAGATGGGCAGCAGCGTGTTCCTAATAACGACTAAAAATAAAAAACGGTTGCCAACCCGCTTGCCAAGCGTGGCAACTATGGCAAATATCCTCCCTATGAGGCAATCTATTATCTAGTCCAGTTAATGTTGAAGGCGACTAAATCTAGTCCAGTTTAATCCTCAGAAGACACAAGTTTGCGCGTTTACCGCTAAAAAGAACCCCTTTGTCGTATCTCCTCAGTTTCAAGGCACTCCGCACTTGTTGCCTCAGCCAGTATCGGAATCCTCGGCGTCGACATATCGAGTGACGTGCAGTTTCGTGGTCACTTGGAAGAGAAGGCCAAATTGGCCTCTAAAAAGCTTGGCGTGCGCAGCAGAGCGGGACAGTGTTTCATGCCGGCACAACGCCTGCAACTTTACAAGGCGCAGGTTCGGCCTCACATGGAATACTGTTCCCATCTCTGGGCAGCGGCCCCAGTGCCAGCTCCTTCCACTTGACCGCATCCAGCGCAGAGCGGTTCGAATCGTTGACGACCGAGTCCTTTCCGATCGGCTCGATTCATTGGCGCTGCGAAGAGATGTTGCATCCCTTTACATTTTCTTTCGCATTTACCACGGGGAGTGCTCTGAGGAATTGTTCGGATTAATCCCAGCCGCCAAATTTCACGAACGCACATCGCGGCAGAACTCCCGATACCATCCACGCCATCTGGATGATTGGCGGTCCACCACTGTGCGATTTAGAAGATGTTTTCTTCCTCGCACAACTTCCTTGTGGAATCGATTACCACCAGCGATTTTTCCGGACCGATACGACTTAGGGACCTTTAAGAAAAGAGCCTACTCCTTTTTAAAATTCCCCTGGTTGCCCTGGTGTTGCAGTTGTTCATGGGCGACGGTAGTCACTTACCATCAGGTGAGCCGCATGCTCGTTTGCCCCCTCTCCTATAAAAAAAATAACTATTGGGGAGGTTCAGCAGTGGACTTTAATAGACTGCTACGGTAATTATAATTATGCAATCTGTAATGCTTGCGATAGAACAATGGATCTTTGTTATCTGACAGTAAATTAATAGCATATTATTATGTGTATGTATCCGGTTGGACCGGGGAAAACCATGCTTTCGTAGAATTACAGCGTTACATAGCAGTATATTGCAGCTGCACTTCGTGGTGTGTGTAAAAAACCGGAGACCCTTTTTACTGGTAACGAGACAGTCCATCATAGTGCTCAGGAGTGACGACACATCTGCATTTTGATTCCTAATCGAGAATAGATGTAGGTGTCGATAAGTCACAGAATTCACCTATCATCAGGCTCGTTTGTCACCCTCACTTGCATAAAGAATAGTATACTGGAGCTGATAATGGCTAGGTTCTTGAGTTGTGATGACTCACTTACCACGCTGATGGATATACGTAGTTCTAAAATGCCTATAATAGACACTAACTACTAAAATGTAAAGTAATAAACTACACATACACTCAAGCTCAAACCCTTTTCTTATTACTGGCGATCTGCGCATGCTCACAATATTTTTTTAATTCCCAGGCACTTCCTCGCGATGTTTGCCGTCACCGTCGATCACGTAAATCAGCAGTTAAAATTGTTCAGCCAGCATGCTACGAAACTTTGAAACGAACGCTTATCCCCAGAATTGCGCTTGCGACCACTAAACCAACGAGGCAATCAGATACTAGATACTGTTTAAACAAAACAGCAAATTGACTTGTCATTGTAGACATATGCTCTTCTACCATTTCAAGGCAAATTGCAAAGTACACAAACCAAAATAAACAGATTATTTTTGCTTATCAAATTATATTATCACACTGTTATTGTATAAAATTTCCAAGGTTACGCGGCCCTGGCACTGTGAAATGGCTGCGTAAGGACTTAGTATCCAATTACGCTTAATCGTTTCAATATCGTTTAAGGTTTACGTAACGTAACGCTATCGTGGAATAACTATAGCGATGTTTAGGGTTGCCATTCGTCCCGATACGTCGAGACATGTCACCATTATTAACAATGGTGTCCCGACGTCCTGACGAGCTGTAAAACTATATGACTTTACAACCCGACTAACACACAACATGCCGAATCGCGATGTGGGCGAGGGTGACGCGCGCGCGTTTCGTCACTAACAATTTTACATAAGAGTGACTTTCAATAAGTATTATTTATAATCTATATTGAATAAAACAGTTTCTGTTTCTGTTTCACAGGTACATTTTATATAAAATTTAAGTAAATTTATCAACATGTTTTCAGGGAATACTGAAATATAACGCAACTGTAGAACTTACCGTATTTTCATTGATGTCCTCGCATTGGACGTACGAATGGAATCTATACATATAATAAATCTGTAGAAAAGTCGTGTCTGTAATTCTAATATACTCTTGAAAAAACCAGTCCATGGGACTAAATAAAGGGCACTGAAGCCAAATTAGTGGTTTTTAGAATTTTTGTCTGTCTGTCTGTCTGTGTATTACCGATTCACGCAAAATCCACTGGACCGAATTCCATTAAATTTTATATGTAGGTAGTTAGTAACCCGGGGCAAACTATAGGCTACTTTTTATCCGATTACGGAACTTAAAAAAAAAGTATTTTTATTAACATCTAAACTAAATCTCTAAATCTAACATCTAAAGGAAGACTATGATTATGTTAGTTAATAGGCGAGATTACGGGTGTTTTTTCAAATAAATATCATAGTTGTAAATAAAGTTTTAAATTAGTTTTAACCTTTGCATAACAATTTGAAACTCCGCTGACGATATACGTTTTAATTATCAAAACAGCGCCATATATCATCAAATGAAAAAAACCTATATTTTGCCTTTAGTAACTAATAAATTAAATAATATAAATAACTTACATTTATATGTTTAAATAATTACATTTATAAAATTATTTAAAAACCCTAACGTTTAATTTAATCGTTATTTCATTTTAAAAGTGTAATAATTCAAATTTAATAAATAATAGATAATAGTGACATCTGTTTCATGAATTTTATTTAAAGAAATACGAGATACGTGTAACTCGCCGTGAGATTTCATCACGGCAAAGGAGCAAAACGTGTACGAGGCCTTTGTGGACAAATGAATCTGTTATGTGAAATTTTACGTGTTGACTTACCACGTATCCGGTGAAGTGGTGAAGAATAACTTCGTGGGCAAACCCGAATGTCTGAGTAGTTAAAAAAGTCGTGGAAATGTAAAAAACATTGAACGATTACGGCATACTCTTTTCTGTCCAAAAACACTATAGGTAATGAGGAGCCCTACTGTTAAAAAACTAAAGCTGCTACTTTAGTTTTTATACCTTTAATGAGACTTATAAATCAGTTTGTCATTTAAGATTTTTGTGACAGTCCTGGTTTCATAGCTCATATGAGATAATATGTAAATGAACAGGCTGTTGCGAAAAAATACTTTAAATATCAAAGATAGCAGATTTTACTTAAACAAAGGTTTATTTTATTTTACTTGTCAAAGGCGGTAATCAAAATGATCCAAACGTAAAAAACGTAATGTAAAGCATTATTATATATTTTTACATTTATGTTAATTGTAATTTGAAGTGTCGATTTACCACGTTCTCGGCGGTGAAAGAAAACCTGCATATCTGAGAAGTTCCCCAGTTGAGGTGATCGCGCGTTGGCACTTTTTTTGGCCAAAAGCTCTGTGGCCTGTGCCCAGTAGTGACATGTGCTACTTTTTTAGTTTTAATGGGGCAATTATGCTGTTTTTATTTCATTCATATCGGAGATGTTACTTTTTTGTTTTCACACTACCGTAAATATTAACGGTAGCAAAGATTCGAAAGAATAGAACTCGTTATCATTACAACCTATCAAAAGTCCACTCAACTGAACATAGGCCTCCCCCATAAATTGTCAAATAGGCTGGATATTTGCTGTAGTTGCCACGTTGGCAGGCGGGTTGGCAACCGCAGCATTTTGAAATGTTTGGCCCGATCTACGCAGGACGAGCTTACATCTTTAAGTCTTGCAGTAGTATGCTTGGGTTTCGAAATAATTTTATTAATTATGGGATCCCAAGTCCCAAGCACCCAGCCATCTTCTCTATTGAAGTTAGAATGTTTTTAATTTCAATAGCCTCGCGAATCAGCCTTGGTAGGAATCGGTGTTCTATTGCGAGGATTTGTTGTCTATCAGATCTGATATAATGGTTAGGACGATACTGAACATGTTGACATACTTCAGACTTCTCGGAGCGTCGGTGCTTCACATTAGCAATATGTTCTTTTACGCAAATTTCTATGGAACTTTCTACCAAAGATGTGTTTTGTACAACCCGCTTAGATAAAAGTTAAAATGTAACGTGATTTATTAAAATTTGGTATATTAAATGTGTAGTATTCATCATTATAAAACTGCATTTATTAAATTTTAAAGTCTACTCGAACGTAGGAAAAATATCAGAATTTATTTTATGGCGCCAATCAATATTAAATCATTCATTATTTTTTTTAAACTAAATTATCTTTAATTATGAATGAATGGAAATAGTAAATAATAATAGTAAATTTTGATTCCAAGACAATTTATCTTTCTTATGGATACATCGGAAGACACGTCCAATATAAAAATTGTAGATGTTTCTAGACATATGATATTAATGCAATTCTGAAAAACTTATTTATTCCTTTGTGTTCCTGTAGCATATTATATATAATATGTCAATTATCGATCATCTAGGTCCAATAGTCTTAGGGAATTCAAAAAAATTATTTGACAAACTGACATAGAGACACAAACACCGAAGTGTCTCTAAAAGTGATCGAATTTTGATAAATTTGGCACGGATTAGCATTTAATGATGTTTCTAAATTGAAGACCACGCGAGCGTAACCGCGGGTAAAAAGCTAGTCGCGAAATATTTCCCTAATTGTCTATTCGTTTTTGTTTATTTCACCTACAAAAAATTCCCTCACCCGACGGAGGTTAAGGAAAATATGGTAACTCTAGCGAAGTTTGAATAACACGGTCACGCTATCGGCAGTAAATGTATTCTGTTTTGTGACTCGCAGATGCGCTTGTGTTGGTCGACGAGGAAATTGAAACAGTATCGACAAACGATAAATGCGAAGTTCTTGACTCTTCCTTATTTTAATTTTGTAAATAACCGGAGTGACGTCACCTTGTAATGGCGTCACCTTGTAAGATATGCAGGAAGTCGATGGATGCAGGTGGCTCGGGATCGTGCTTTGTGGCATTCCTTGGGGGAGGCCTATGTTCAGTAGTAGACTTGTGATGACTGGTGATGATGATGATATGCAGGAAGTCGATGGATGCAGGTGGCTAGGGACCGTGCTTTGTGGCATTCCTTGGGGGAAGCTTATGTTCAGTAGTAGACTTGTGATGACTGGTGATGGTGATGATGATGAGCAAAATTGTTCGCTTTCGGTGTCCCGCTGGCTATTGATATTAGGTATTGTCTTTTTTTAAATGATTTTTTTTTCTAGAATTAGGGTGACAAAGGAGCAGATGGTAAGTGGATGCTGTGTCAAATAGACATCAACATCTATTCTTGAGTAAGAGACAAAATACAGGTGTTTTCTAAACCCTGAGAACTAAGATCGATTGCCTCGTTTCCAGTGAAAAGGGCCCAAGGAAAAAGGAGACATGTGAAGTCCGCATAACATGTCCCCTAAATTGTAATGTTTCTCAGACATACGCGTATCCTCAGGGATCTTACAATGTTTTCTTCTATGTCAAGCAGGTATTATTTTAGCGCACGAAATTACCAATTTCTTGTGTGCGGAGAATCAAAGTCGGGTTTGCTTTTATATCTAATAAGATAAAAGACCGGCTCTTAATTTTTTACATTTAATAACTACTTACATAATAAAGAAGCTACAGACAACTTTTCTTTGAATTTAAAAAAAATTACAATATTTTTCGGTCCAACGATATTTGTGCAGTTATGATTTACTTACTATACGATAGTGCCGTCGCGTCGACACAGCAGCGTTACATTTTACGCTGATATTTTATTAGAACAACGTCCTTTTCAGGGCATGTGTTCCCAATTTTTTAGCCACATAGCGTTTGTTATATTATGTACATATACATGAATATTTACTAGGAAAGGTTCCTTTTCCCTTTCTGCCTAAGAGCCCGTCGCTACCGCTCGTACCTAATTTTTCTGTTAATAATAATACTAATAACAATTTATTCCAGACAATACATAATTATGTTACACATACAGTCCATAATTATGTTAGTAATTGACGTAGGTTAACATAGGTTAGTTTAAATATGAATACAGACAATTATTAATAACAATTATTTTTCGGCATCCCATGACACCAGACACATGCATGTGCATACGCATCCAGTGCCGTAGGATGGGACAATCGAATGTATCAGATATGCTAAGTAAAAGCACAAACACTTATTAACACTATATTCTTAATACACATTTACATTAGTGCATAAAATTACTCAAAGTACAGAATCTTCTCAGACGTGGTCGACGACATTGGCCATTACACTACTTAGATAAATCATGAGTCACTTAAATAAGACAAAATCAATGCAGCGAATGCTGCTACTGGTTTCTAGTAAGCTACAATGCATTTTTTGCACCTAGCAGTATCCCTTGCAAAGATGAGAAACTTATAGAATAAGAACATATTTATAAAAAAATCAGTTCTGCTGCCTCCTTACAATAATGATTACGATATTACTTGAATTAAATGTGAGACATTATAAAAGAATGTTATAGACTTTATGTCTATTCGAATTACAAATAATTTATAAGGTACACTAAAGCTAAACTTAAGAGCGTTCTCCACAGATTCGTCGTGCAAATTGGAAGTCTTTAGGCATGATTGTGACGCGTTTTGCGTGAATTGTGTGAACTTATAATTGTGTTTCAGTTTGAAGGGTAGAAGAGATAGTATTAGTTATAGTACAGTCTAACTACTAGTTACATGTAGGAGTGGCCACGCATCTCTACTTCCTTGTTTAAAGTTGGTTACAGGTACCACTTGGCTGCAGTAGCCACTTATCGTCAAGTCGTATGTTAGCTCGTTTATCATTTTAATATTATAGAAATATGCTTGAAGATGAAATTAATATTTCGGTTTCCTCCGTCACTACTTAGAACTTATCGCATAACTATTTTCGTTGACGACTTACGGCCTTCTTATACATATGTAGGTACTATTTAATGATGTTATCTACTGCCCAAATCTGTTAAATAAATTTTCATAAAGTACTCACGCTGTAACCTAGTCACCGGTATACGTAAATTACAATAACATAAAAGTAGTCTTGGAAAAACTCGCCAGTTTTCCGCTTGACACGTACAAAGGCAACTGATAACACAGATCTCGACATTTTTAACGACACATTAAATAATTTATAAAAGAAAAATTATACTAAGTGGTTGACGCAGCATTGTATCTATTTTTTTTCCATATATTTTGACCCTTTTTTTGTATTCTTTCCTTTATTGTTATTAAATTGTAAAGTGTAGAGAAACGGAGACCCCATTTTCTGGAAACGAGGCATTCGATTTTTGTCCTCAGGTATGACAACGCATATACATTTTGATTCTGAATCGAGAATCGATATAGATGTCTATGGGCCACAGCATCCACTTGCCAGGTCCAGGTGCAAAATTAAACATAATATTGACACAATATGTAATTTGTATTTTAAATAATATGTTATATGAAAAAAGAAAGCAACAAATTTTATACATTTAAGCTATACCTATAGTATGATGTCCATAAAACAATCTTGTGTCCTATAACATTCTATAGTGGTGAGAATTTCAGGTTATATACGTGGTAGAGCCATTCTGCAGCTATATTATTAGTATAATTGTAGCACGAATGGGTCGGCTCGACCGGGGAAGGACCACGCTCTCACAGAATACCAGCGTAAAATAGCAGCTTAATGCTGCTGTGTTTCGTTTGGTGAGTGTCGAGAACCGGATACCCTTTTTACTGGAAAAGAGGCATTCCATCTTAGTCCTCACGGGTGACAACGCATCTGCATTTTGATTCTTTATAGAGGATAGATGTTGATGTCTATGGGTCACATCTACCACTTATCATCAGGTGGACTGCGTGCTCGTTTGTCACCCAATCCTATAAACAAAGATAAAATTAGTTAAATATTCGCAATATGGTATCAATCATTTACTTATTGCATGCAGCATGCTACATAATAAAAATATACGCATTTTGTACATGGTAGAGCCACGCTGCAACTATATTATGGTTGTAGCACGAAGCATCCACTTACCATCAGGTAATGAGATTGCTGTGCACGGCGGGCCGGTGCAAAGCGAACGAACGCTGAAGTGAAGGGCAAGTATCGATTTAATCGCATTTGCGTCACTCTCTTTGTAACCTAACACATTTTTGTTATCGTTCTTTCATTATTTTGGTTAAAAACTTGAAAATTATGCATATAACCACCTGAGCATCTTAGAAGCCAGTTATTTCAATATTCAGACAGACACTTCACTTTTATTTATGTATACGTTTAGATTAAATGCATTAAGTTGATATGATAGATCTCATTTCATTGACTATTGATACTTATGCGCGGCAATTACAAAGTTAAAACCCTTTCATTTCCTCCAAATCAATAATAGTTCGTCATCTGTAACTTCTGTCTTAACAATGTATTGGTTAAACAATCGTAAGATATCGGTTTTATCCGATTTGCGTCATACTCCATTTGGAATCTCTGGACGTAAAGGCAGCTTCTGCACGGAATACTGACGAGGCAGTGTTACGCCAGCAGTCTCTTTGTATTTGGTTTCCCTGGCATATTTGCGTGCGTCGGTGCATTTTAAATGCATGTGCAGTGTTGCCCGTATTGGGTGTTTGTTTGTCTTGCCTTGTCACATGTCCTACGTTATAAGATGGAATATGGATATGTTGTTTACTGATACTGATAGTGTTTTTTTCTGTTGTTTAAAGTAAAGTTCCTGTATAGTGAAGAAGTTTTACATAGCATACGGACAAACACCAGACCCGATTGTTTGTAGATCATACAAATACCGGTTATGAGCGGGAATTGAACCTGTGGTTCTTGGCGTAGCAGCCAAACGCTTAGCCACAGCTAAGTCGATTTTTTTCTGAATTTCTTTTCTTTCAAAAACATTTTAAATTGAATTTTTGATGAAAATGGCTTTTGACTTTTTATGACTGACAAACTGATAATCCTTTTTACAATGAACTTATATTTTTATTTCATTCTCAACGGTGTCCTTGCTTTAGCGGCGTCGATGTAATTAAAATTTCGGTACGCTGTCCCGTTACTGTTTGTATGACGTTATCCAAAGGGCTCTTATCTTAATATTTATTCTAATTACCTAAATGTTCAACGTTAAATGAAGCATTAGGTAGGTGTTTACAAAAGAACAGCCACTAGCAACAAGTTGTTGAAAACAAAACATTCAATAATAGTTGGAATTTCTGTATGCTATGAAAAGTTATTGTTGTTCAACAACCGCTAATGAGTGGAACCATTTACTCTTAGACGTACACTTTAACTACGATATCTAAGCATTAGCACATGAGTAAATAAACCGTACCGTATTTACTCATGTGGTATTAGTGTAATTTATTTGTAGATTGACGAATTCTTAATGTTATACTAGCGACCCGCCCCGGATTCGTCTGGATAGTATCTAATGATGCTAAGCAAGCAGCAATCTATTGAGATTAAGCAGTAATATAATTTATATGTAGATTGATGAATTCTTATTTTCATACTAGCGACTCGCCCCGGCTTCGTCTGAATAATATCTGACGTTATTTAGATTTCAGATAATCAAAGACTATTTATTTTATGAATTTTTCATTTTTCAATGAAAAATCTTCGAGTATTTCGCATAAAATATAGCCTCGATCCCTGCTGGCATTGCTCTCTACTGTTTTAAAGTTACAGCACAATCCGTTCAGCTTTCTAGAGTATTTATAAGCAAGGTTCAGCCATTCCGAAGATTAGCTCGGACAGATAGACAGACAAAAACTTAAAAAAGGTTAATAGCATGCAAATAACTCCCCTGAGCTTAATAGAAGCCAGTTACGTTAATATTACAGACGGACACTTCAATTTTATTTTATTGTTATTATTCTGCCTGTGACGTAATAAATTGTTGGCTTTGTCACCCTTAGTCCAGAGTGTATAGTGACCAAATAGTGAATTTCGAATATAAAGGAAAGGTAAATCTCATTACGTGACACACTTACTTACGTGGTAGAGCCATGCTGCAGCTTTATTAGTAGTATAGTTGTAGCACGAATGGGTCGGCTCGACCGGGGTAGGACCACGCTCTCACAGAATACCAGCGTAAAATAGCAGCTTAACACTGCTGTGTTTCGTATGGTGAATGTAGAGAACCGGAGACCCTTTTTACATGAGAAGATGCATTCCATGTTAGTCCTCACGGATGACAACGCATCTGCATTTTGATTCGCAAACGAAGAATGATGTAGATCTATTTGATGTAATACATAAATATTTATAATGCATTGCTAAATTCTGGCAATTAAAATGAGTTTAGTAACAGAAGACATTAAAGACTAAAACAATGGTGTTACGGTTTCAAAATAAAAAAATCGCATGTTAATTAAGTAGTAGTAACAGTTAGTAACTACTTAATTAAGCAGTTTTATTATTATTAAGGATAAGAGAAGGTCCATTCAAACTGAAGCGACAGCCCGCACAATGTGAAATTCTATTTTGCGCAATTCGCTGCTCAAAATGACGCAAGTTCCTGCTTATTTATACCCCTAGAAAATTTATCTAACATTAATTTTGCTTTTGCTTATACCTTAATTTTCACAATAATTTTGTAAATGATAAACACTTATTGAACCTATAGTGTCTCGCCTAATTTTCATATTACTTAATTATATACGAGCTCATAGCTTGCCAACGCAACCAACGTATCGATTACCGCGTCCCGCACGGTATTCACTTCAGTTTGAACGAATCTTAAATTCTATTAATATCATAAACACAACGAATAATTTTTATACGTGGTAAATTTTTAGACGTGGTAGAGCCATGCTGCAGCTATATTAATTGTATAGTTGTAACACGAATGGGTCGGCTTGACCAGGGAATAATCACGCTCTTACAGAATACCAGCGTAAAATAGCAGCTTAATGCTTCTGTGTTTCGTATGGTGAGTGTAGAGAACCGGAGACCCTTTTTACTGAAACGAGGCATTTTATCTTAGTCGTCACGGCTGACACCGCATCTGCTGCATTTTCATTCGCAAACGAAGATAGATGTAGATGTCTATGGGCCACAGCAACCACTTACTATCAGGTGGACTATGTGCTCCCTTATCGCCCTTATCCTATAAAAAAAAGAATTACATAGAAAACAGTTAAGACAAAATTCATTCGTTCTCTTGCTATAGTTTATGGTGTTATATTTGTTTGTGATTACATGCTTAATAGATTTTTGTTAAACTATGCCAGAGCGCTTTACCATTCTTTACTATACACACAGGTGCTATGATATCTGTGAGAATGTTAAAATATATTTTGATGTTTGTGTGCAGATGGGAGCAGGCGCGACCGGGCCCGGCGGGCGGCGTGCACTCGAGCTCATACTAAGCAGTGGGCTCAAGTCGCTGGCGAGGCCGGCCAAGCCGGTGCGACGCGCCGCCTCACGAGACTCGGTGCTGTCGCAGCCGCAGCCACTGCTCGAAGGTTAGAGGATAATATTAATGTCCTCCGGACCGAATTTCGGTCACGCCGGTTAGTTTCATCGTAGACCTGCACTCTCTATTCCATCGCTCTCATAGTCCGATGGACAAACGGCTTTACGTGTTTTTCAAGGCACGTGGTCAAACACTGACAGCTTCCTCAATTCGGGCTGCTCTTTGAATTTCTTGTCAGAAAATTCCAATAACTGATTTTGGCACGACACGGGATTCGAACCGGGGATCTAGTAATCGCGCTTATAAATAGACCAACGAGGCAGTTTTGATACATAGATCAGATCGATGATGAGCTCGCTAAATGGTTTTTGTTTACAAATTACTATAAAAATTTCATTTACCGTGGTAGAGCCATGCTGCAGCTTCGTAGTACTATTATTTATTATGTGCTGCTAAATAGTAAATAGTAGTTGTAGCTCGAATGAGTCGGCTCAATCGGGAAAGGACTACGCTCTCACAATAAAATAGCAGGTGAGTGTAGAGAATCGGATACCCTTTTCACTGGAGTCGAGGCATTCCATTTTAGTCCTCAGGGGTGATAACGTATCTGCATTTTGATTTTTAATCGAGAATAGATTTAGATGTCTGTGTGCCACAGTAGTCACTTACCATTAGGTGGACTGTGTGAGATCCAGAAATCACCCGTGTGAAGCCGAGGCGGATCGCTAATAATTAATAAAATTAAATCCTAACTTAAGCAATCTACAAGACTTCAAAAATCAATATGCTGTCATTTCGTTCAGGGTAGACTTGACTAAAAATTATTATTAAAGCTGTAAAAAAATAAATTACGCGGATATACCGCGTTATTTAAGTTTTAACAACTTTAATATAATGGATTTCCGCAAAATAACGGCAGATTTTTTTTAAAACGTTACCTCCACACTAGGATTTTCTCCTGTATCTGTATATGGGGCAGTTTACATACATAAATTTCTCAAGGACAAACATACAGACCGGAACAATTTTTATAGGCCATACAAATACTTGTTCCGTGCGGGATTCGAACCCGCGGCCTTAACGCAGCAACTCATTGCTAAGCCACTGCGCCACGGAGCAGTCTTATTTTAAAAATTATTATTTTAAAATTGAAGGTCAGTCTCAGTCCCTAGTGAATTAAATATTAACTTAAAATTTAATGAAATGACAAATTGATCTTATTGGCTTCCGTTGTTGTACCGTCCCATTTATGCCAACGTAAAATACCAAGTCCTAAGGCGGACACCAGTGTTAAGGCCAGGTGGACACCGCCGAAAAATAAATATAGTTAAATTACCATATTTCTTTCGCGCAAAAATTTGGCACATATCTTACCTCGGCAATTTCCCGCGGGACACTGGCAAGCGATGCGCGGTTCGAAAATCACTTGAAAAATCGATAATTTTTTTTATAATTGTAATGAAGAAAAAAAACGATCGGGTAGAATCGATTCCAAAATGAATTACCTTTAAATTGATATTATTTATAGAAAAAAAGGAGTATTGTTTAAAATGAAATTTGGCTTGTAAAAAACTGGAAATCGGACGTAGTTCGGTATTTTTTTCTATCGAGAAAATTTTATTGTATCGTGTATTGACCGGGTACATCGTAAGGAGAAAGAATGTATCTAAAATATTTCAGTTTCTAAATGTAATAATTTGCCTATCAAAACTAATTTTACAACGGACAAAAACAGGTACCCAGCCTTAAAGGGGTAAAATACCTCAATTCCCTTGCCAAGCGTGACTGTGAAGGCATACCTTCACTAAAACAAGAGAGGCCCAGCAATGAAATTTTACTCTCCGATGAAGAAGCAGAAGCTAAAAGCCATTATTATTCGCCAAATTAATAAGTTTTTCGTAATTTCACTCTAGTAGTCCAGTAGTAGTAGTATTAAAGTAGTTGATTTACTTTTATTTCATTATTCTTAGTAGGTTATCGTTTCTCTTTATTACCCTTGACAATAAATACCAGGCCATTTACGTCCGTATCTCTCTAACTTTCCTCATCGGGACTAAGTAAGTACGAGTAAGTCTTGATTACAATTGAATTGTGCTACAAGTACTGATCTATTTATTCCGGGTATTCTTAGCATCAATAAAAATCCATCCTGTATCGAATACTACCAATCAAACAGAGTATATTAATAAATGAATGTTTGCTAAATGATTATATTTAAGCGAACACAAATAAATTATCTAAAATTTATCGCGTTTATTTTTTACTGATTTTTAATTCCCGACGTTTCGGGTGCTTTGCAGCACCCATGGTCACGGGGAGACTGAGGTGATTAATAAAATCCGTAAATATAGTTTTATTCAGTGAATGTTTGTTTGTTATGTTGTTTAATAGTCAAAGTAAGAACCGTTAGGCAGAGTATCATTTAAATGCTGTTTGGTTCAAGTGTCACTTATCAATCGTCATTATATTTGATCATGTCGATAGTAAATCCAGTCAGATTTGACATAGTGTCGGAAGCATTAGCTACAATGGTTTCTCAATCCTCTTCTCAAAAGTCTGTCTATGTAGAGGTACCATTATCTTTTTTATATAGAATAAGGGTGACAAATGAACCCATAGACATCTACATCTATCCTCGATTAAGAATCAAAATGCAGATGCGTTGTCACCCTTGAGGACATAGATGAAATACCTCGTTTCGAGTAAAAGGGTATCCGTTTCTCTACACTCATCATACGAAACAGTGTTCTGTGAGAGAGCGGTTCTTCCCCAGTCGAGCCAACCCATACGTGCTACACAACCATAATACAGCTGCAACGTGGCTCTACCAAGTATAAAATCTCTTATCAAATACTGCTGAATGCACTAATATTGTATTGTATAGTGTTTATCATATTGTTGCCTTTAATAAAATTTCTTCTCCACTTTTTCTTTTTGACTTGACAAACAAGAAATATGGAAAACATTTTTGTTTTTAAGACATTCTTTTGTCATATTCTCAGATATGAAGAAAAAACTTTGGATAAAAGCGAAACAATTCTTGTTAGGATTAACTACTTTGGCAACAATTCAATAAACTGACGGCACACGAGCGAGTAGAACGTGTAACAATTATTTTTAGCATTTTCAACGTATTGTTTATCAATATCATTGATGTCTCCAAAGCAGGCCAAGGTGGTCATTTACCTTGGCGACGCTATTAATTGTAACTGTCTTATTGTGATATCATCTTTTCTTGTGTCGTTTTTATGAGATGAGTTTTATTCAATTGCTATTTTTGTGACATTTTCTTGTTCTTGTTGTAACATAAACGTTGAATGTAATTTGAGAAATTCAAAAATGGTGAGCTTATTGTGCAATAAACTTCACCAACGTTCAATGCTTGGCTCCTCTCCAGCGTGAAACGTTGATTGACTTCTTGATGGATTTGCCCACTCCACTCTTATATAAAGCAACTGTTTTTAAAGTTATTAAGTCGATTAGTGCACCGTTTTGGACACAGTATTATCATCATAAAAGTGAATTGTTTAGGTCTCTAGGTGGTAGAGTTTCTCTTCTGTCTATGGATTAGTTCAAATTGACTTTCCGAGAAAAGAGTGATAAAAATGAAATAATTGAATTCAATATTTATCCCTCATCAACCCGTAACCAGTTCGTGACTATTCCTGGATATAAGCATCTGCCATAGTCTCATGGATACCCACGTATCCCAAGCGCAATGGCGATGGCAGTACTAGTCATCTCGCACCTTTGACGCCGGGTTCCGTTTCCGGTTTGGCGATTTTATATCTTGTTAATTCAACATCGTTAATGGGTGCACCGCCATGTATCGACTTTAAGATCTTTTAGACATTTTACCGTGTCACCTCATGCGACCCTTGGACGAATAATAAATGTTGATTTAAAATTTTAAGGTATTATTGCACCACCATAACAGCCTATTAAAAGTCTATTTCTGAACTAAGTCTCTCCCATAGATTGCTTAATATGGAATGTGGGATATCATCCGCAGATTTTTATTTTTATTCAGCTGTTATCAGGTTCAGTGTCAGTTCAGTTATCAGTGCAGGTGAAGTTTCCCTCTGTCGCCTCTTACGACAGCTACGAGATATATCTACGAGGATATTCTTACACCGCCAATACAAGGTTAGATCATTGTTTAGTGCCTCAAAATTATTTTTTATTTGAAGAGAAATGCAAACCAAACGCAATGTCTACGTAAAAAGAGTTTTATTTGTAAGCAAAATCAAACGCATTGGTGATACGACTCCCGCTAGGAGTTTGTACTGCGCATAGACACGGCGGCACCGGAGCGTCAGCTTGCATACCGAAGCATCGTATTTGATTGTAATTGAAATTCTAATAGTGCTATTGCACACAAAACGATATGGATGCAATCATGTTGTTTGCATACTAAATTACAGTGAATTTATTACTCGCATTGCGAATGGATACAAAACCGTGTTTAACGTTCCATGGACCGAAATACTTCTGTAAACGTGCATTTATATGTACCGTCATAAATATCGTTAAAGATCTACAAGAATTGAAGAGATTAACAACGTTTAATATGTACCTAACAACGAACTTTCTGGATAAAATTATAAAACGTATTGTAAATATTTAGGTGGTAGCATTCAGTTTTGCCCAGGCGCAGGTGTTCCAATGGATCACCCTCTTACCTATTTCTGCCGCTTAACAGCAAAGCGTCCGCTGTTAAATTCTGGTGTAAAAAGTATAGAGAGCTTTTTTTTAGGATTAGGATGACAAACGAGCACACAGTCCACCTGATGGTAAGTGGTTGCTGTGGCCCATAGACATCTACATCTATCCTCGATTACGAATCAAAATGCAGATGCGTTGTCACCCGTGAGGACTAAGATATAAGGCCTCGTTTCTAGTTAAATGGGTCTTCGGTTCTCTACACTCACCATACGAAACACAGCCGCGTTGAGCTGCTACTTTACGATGATATTGTGTGAGAGCGTGCTAGTATAGTTAAGGTTAAAAGGCATTTCTTCAAGTCTTCAGTCCTTAGAAGTGACAATAAACCTGTAGCCTTCTAACTTTGTAGCTAGCTGCAGATGTCCATGGGTTGTAGTAGCCGTCATATCATGAAACGAATGAAACTGACTCGTTTGTTACCCTTATATTATAAAACGAATGTTAAATATTTTATTAAATATTCCATAATAACTAACTCGCTAGAGTGCATTCATTACTCTACTATGTAATAGTATTTAATAGTAGCTTCAAATGTTAAGGTCCTTTTCTTTATTTTTCCTTTTTTAGTATGTCATATAACACGCTTGAGTTACCGATATGGGTGCCATTTTTAATATTTTTATCAACTTTGTTATGTATTTTAACCTTAAAAGAATGTCAAATTACCTGCAGTGTTTCCTCGCCGTTTCTTTTTCAATCAGAAGAACATCATTTTGAAACAGCAGTAAATTTAGAAACAAATTACGTTTGATAATCGAAATTTTTATTTATTAATTCGAAGAAATAAATATTAAATATATTCGTATTTCACTTCAATTTGCGTTTGACCATTCCACCTTGTAATTTACATTTTATAAGTGAATGTGCTTAATAATGCTTATATTATTTACTGTTTTTCTTTTTATTAATTAGTCTTCAGAATCGACTGCTGGTTATGGGTGTTTCCTAGAATGCTCCAAATGACGCATTTCTTAAAAGAATTGCCGGAGGTCTGCCCAAACTAGGGTTGCCACCTTTTTTTTTGAACAAATATAGTATTTTTCCCAAAAAGATGCAAAAATATAGTATTTTTGGGAAATACAGGAAAAAAGTACACATTTATTTTTAATCAATATGTATTTTTCCATAAACAGTTATATCTGTTATTGTTCTTCGCTTTGGCCACCTTTAAAATAATTATAACTATAAATTAACAATTTATTTATTTCTTTTTTTGCTTTTTTTTGGGAGGCGTGCAAAACCATCATCACTTTCCATGTATTTTTTTATTTTAACAGCAGAAAATAAACACTTAGATAAAAATCGGGCGGCATTCATCGTATTGACAGTTTGACAGTTGACGTTTTGTTGCCGCGAATGCGTTTCGTTCTGAGATACCCCATGCTGCGCTGCGGGTGTTTTCCAGACTTCCAGTCACAGTTAAAATATCAAAAAACGCGACAGTTGAATTAGGAATGAAAATATAGTATTTTTCGTATATATCATTTTTCTATAATATATATAGTACAATTGACAGAAATACAGTATGATACTATATATTATAGTACGGATGGCAACCCTAGCCTATACTCACAATGCTTGGTAGACAGGTTGGTAAGCGCAAAGCCTATACCCTCCCATTAGTAGTTTTGCTCTTCATTACCATTCTACGTGATTTTCGTTAGGCCTTTTGCCATCAAAAATAAGGAGACTTTTTAATTTGTATAAAGTTCATTCAGCCCAGTCTGATGTGTATTTTATTTACCTACAAAGGTCCTGACAAAATGCTGATGCGTCACATTGCGAAGTTTTTGCGAGATTTTGACGACAGCTTAACCCAATCGACAGTTGAAGGTTGAAGTATCTCACGCCGCCCAAGCGAATAACTCCTCAGAGTCGCCTTGCCTGCCCGGGTGCACCGCTAAAATCAAAGGTGGTAGGATTCCTTTTCTGCCTAGAATTCCGCCTGGGTCCCCCACCTAACTACTTACCTATTTCTGCCGCTATACATAGCCGTACTTACACGGCTGTGGTCCGATCTATAGGGTATAGAGAGCCAGTATGATAACAGGCTGTGAAGCATTCCCTCTTAGTCCACAGTGGTGACAACGCATCTGTAGCCTTCTTAATTTTAAGTCGGCCTATGGGCTGCAGTAGCCACTTACTTATTTATTGCATTCTCTATCACAAAAGAATACAAAGGGCGGATTTAATGCCATGAGGCATTTTCTACCAGTCAAGCCACGGGGTGGTGAGAGTTTGACTATAGGTGTAAAAATAAATATACAGTAAAAAATAAAAGTGATATTTGAAAACAATTATACAAAATTATGTTGATATTTAATTACATTTAACCATTTTACAAATAAATAAACTATACAAATATAACCTATACAACTCACCATCAGGTAAGCTGTAAGTTCGCTTGTTACTTCAATTTTATAAAAGAATAACAAATGAGGTTGTTATTAGAAAGAGAATATAGTGGTATATTCTACTTTACGCTTAATTAGTCTTAACATGATTTGAGTGTTCTGTTCTTGGCGGCAGGTCTGAGAAAATGCTCGACAGTGCTGGCGCTGAGCGAGCGCGAGCGGGCCAGCGAGCCGATACGAGCGCACAATCGCTTGCGAGCGCCCTCCGTCTGCTCCCGATGTTCCTCGCTGCTGTCCCTCGCAGGCGCAGGCGGCTCCAGGTACTACAAGATGGCAGTTATATTTTGAATTACGACAGTTGCTGTTTTTAGGCGAAATAAAGTTACGTACTTATCTCTATACAGGGTTATTTTTCAAAGAATAGCCAATTTTTAAACTTAAGTTCAAATATGTAAATAATGATATAACGTTATTGCAGTTTTTGAAAATACGAGTAAATAAGGTTTCTACTTTTATTTGAACTAGCTGTTCCCCGCGACTTCGCCTGCGTGTATTTTAGGGTTTTAATTATATTGCGCGGAACCCCAATTCTTTTTCTAAAATATAAGTAGCCTAAGTTACTCCTTATAATAAATATGATTTTGCCTACCGATCGACCCTTACGAATGTGTGCGTGCCCAGTAAAATCAGTTAAAATAATGCATTACCACACATTTTGAATTAAAAAAATAAAAAGGACAAATGTTTGAGATTTTTTTTTCATTAAATTTTTCTTCGCCATTTGCCTATATTACTTATTCTGAACCTTCTCTGCAAATTTGGCCGGTTATTGCAAAATAACCATCTATATAAAAATCAATTGTTGTCCGTTAGTCTCGCACACACTGGAAAATGGCTGGACCGATTTTGATGAATTTTTTTGTGTGTGTTTGAGTGGGTCTCTAAATGGTTTAAATTTACAATTGGACCCGGTAAGTGGCACTGTTGTCCAGATCCAGAAAATACCCGAACGAAGCCGGGGCGGCTCTAGTATGAAATAAACTTCAGGAACTAAGTCTACTGCTGAACATAGGCCTCCTCCATAGATTGCCTCATAGTATTTGTCATAGTTGCCACGCTAAGCAGGCAGGCGGGTTTGCAACCGCAGTTTTTTATTTTTTATTTGATAACAGGAAGATGCTGCTGCCCACCTCTTAGTTTGTTTCCCTTGGTCGCCTCTTACGACACCTACGGGTGATGTGTGGTAGTGAAATACGTTAGTTTACTAAATCTATGGAATATTCTTACACCCCCACTATACGGTTACAGAAACAATACACAATTAAATTAACGATTTCTTTACGTTATTTCTAGAAAATTCTACCATTTTGTCGGGTCAAACTCTTCACTCTTTTTTTAATATATTCTAATGTATTCCAAAAGGCAGCGTTTATTATAATTATATAATATAATTTACTAATGATGTAATTCTTAATCCTTTACTTAATGAAAAACCATTAATGAGTTTGATTTCATAAAAAAAGCTTAATGGATAAAAACAACGGACAAGAATTGCACGAATTTTTCCCTGTTAGTTGTTAATTGTTTCATCAGACAGCTGTAATAAAGATAAAAGAACTTTGGTATTTCCAATTTCGTGGTAAAGATTAATATATAATAATATTTTTTACATTTAGGAATTTTTATAATTGACAAAGTATTATTTCCTTCTATTTGAAAATCATTTGATAAAAAAAATAATATCCGAAACAATGGGATATCCTACATAGTTCCTATTTTCATGCGATATCTTAAACAACCCTAATGTAGCCACGCTTGCAGGACTCCTTTTCTACTTAGTCTGTCTGGGTAGATTCCACCTCTTACTCGTTTCTTCCACCAAGCAACAGTCCTTGCACTACTGTGTTTCGGTCTGAGGAGTGTAGAGAGCCAGTATAATTTCAGTCTGTGAGGTATTACACCTTAATCCTCAGAGGTGACAACGCATCCGTAGCCTTCTTCGTATGCACTTGGTTTCAGGTGTTTATGGACTGCATTAACCACTTACCTTCAGATGGAATGTAGCTTCGTTTGTCACTTCAATTCTATTATAAAATTGTAATAATGGTAACCATACTAAAATTGTGTTAAAAATATATCTCTCTTAATCCAGTTGTTTTCGATTAGGTATTCGCTGGATGGCGCTGGTGGTGTCTTTGTGCCGGCCGCTCCCGTCAACTGCAAGCTGTGTCTGGATGACGCTACACCTGACAAGGTCACAGTCATCAGTGGATGCGGTTGTTCCTTCTGCACAAAGGTAGGATATTTTTCTTTAAGTCGAATTTATGTTTACTACAATAAAAGAGATATTGTGAGAGAGAAAGTGTGATAAACGAAAAATTTTCATGCATTGTTCGTATTCGTAACTTGACTTTATTTCTCTAGTACATTTTTAAGTTCCGGAAAACTTTACGGCAAGATAAATGGTGTGTGGGTGGGCCCTTCTATTGTTGCTTTGGGAATCTTCCTCATTTATTTAGCAAACAGTGGTTGTATACGACCGTAATAGTCGCACAGTCAATTCTTGCGACGACCCCAGAAATGATATAGCGTTATAGGACTTTAAAGTTGTTTACAATTTTGTGAATAAACAAAAATTGAAATTGATCAATTGATGTAGGTGCTGTATATTTCTTAGTTATATTTAACACGACTGAAATGTTGGCAATTTGTTTCAAATTGAAGTTTGAGTAAAATCATATTGTCCGTCAAATATAGTAAGACAGTAAAATAATAAAATTGAAGTGTCTGTTTGTAATGTCAAAATAACAGCTTTATACTAAATGCATATGAAAGTATACATATGGTACATATAACAAGAACACAATGTTTTAAATTTTTGTCTGTCTGTCTTTCTGTTTGTTCTGGCTAATCTCTGAAACGGCTGACCCGATTTTGACGGGACTTTCACTGGCAGATAGCTTATGTTATAAGGAGTAACTTAGGCTACTTATATTTTAGAAAAAGAGTTAGGGTTCCGCGCAACAAAATTAAAACCCTAGATTACACTCGGGCGAAGTCGCGGGTAACAGCTAGTTGTATATAAACTTTTACTAACTTGTAGTAAAAGTCTATTAGAATCTGTCCAATAGTGTTTAACATTTTCTTCCACGTACATATATAAATATATAAATGAAAATAGATAGTTAACTTATTAAAAAGAAACAGTTCCAACCAATAAACTAGATAATAATTGTTTTTTTTATAGTAAATATTTTAGGTTAGATATGTTAGCATAATATAATAAACTCTTGTAAAACCAGTTATTATATGTCAATTACATAATTGTTCTATGTGTAATAACAATGATTATTTACTGATGTCGAATCAACGTGGAATAGGTTCTATATTCGACACGAATGTTTTACTCGTATTATGTATGTTACTAAATAAAAAAAAGTTATAATTTCGAACGTAAATTAGTCATCTCTTTCATTAGAAAGTTGCTTTTAATTTCTCTTCTAGATCGTTTTATTTTGCTAAATATGAATCATGACAAGTTTTATAATTCTGAACTAAACAGTGTTGTTGTGTAAAAGGTGTAATTTAATCTATATTAATGGCCCGTGTGAGTTATACAAAATTTTTAACCTATCGTGGGCTTGCACGACAAGATCAACTGTCTTGGACGTTATACTGTGGGCGTTCGTACATCCGCCAGCAAAAATGTAATATAAATTTTCAAAAGAACGTTTTGGTTTTTTTGACGTTTTACACATTTTGTACCTGAATCATAACACGATGCTAATGTGTTAGTAATGATAACAACAATCAAGGAAATATCTGGTGCCATTTTTTTATTTTCGGTCACTTACTCGTTTTTAAACCGGTTCTTGTTTATTTTGGGAATAATTCCGAAATGGTTTCAAATCAAGTTTTTATAAATTTTAATAGGATTTGAAGATGTTTGTCATAAATACACGGATTTACTACTTGTTTTTCTTTATTTACTGCCGTAACTTGGTTTTGATGGACTGATTGCTTCAAAGGTTTCCATTATGATATTCGGGCTAAAGATATTTATTTATCACATGAGAACAATGTACTTCTCGTAGCAGTGATAAATACAGATAAAAATAACTAGAAATTATTTTGTAATAAGGTAAAATTAAACAGCTAAATTTAATAGGCATCTTTTAATTAATTCAAACATTCCTTCACCTCATTTGGCAACTTGCAGTTTCGCGACTTCAAACGTAATGCTCTTCTTTTATACGCCAGTCAACTCCAGCTTCCAGCTTGTGCGTATTTACACTGGAATTCTTAGTCGATGGGTGAAAAGTCCCCTGAAATCCATCATTCAACATTTTCCTAGAGGTTGAACGTCGAATCAATCTTTCTTGTCTTTCATGAACAACTACCGAAGAACCCCTACCTGAATAGAATTTCATGCGTCATTGTCTATTATTTCATTATGTTTTCCATGAAAAATTTTCCTAGGTGGTACTTTGACATTAAATAAAAAGTAAAAACAAATAAAAGTAAAGTTTTCCGACGATTTCGGTGGATATTTTTAAAAAGTTCTTTTATATATTGTACGAGCGATCCACCCCGCGCAAGTGCAAGTAATAAGTTGACAAAGTTTTACCGCAATTTGATGAACGGTATGGCAGCATATAAAATACGAACACACAAACAGCATGCAAGCTGTATACGAGCTGTATTGAAGTTCGTTTTTATACTAGAGGCTGTATTTTCTGGCTGTATAAAAGCTGTATAAGCGCTTATACAGTTCTTATAAGTAAAAAATTGGCACAAATTATGCAGCTTTATGCGTTAGTAGCGCTGTACAGTAGCTGTACAAGCATAAAAGAGGCTGTATAACTGCTGTATTACAGCTGTTATTTGGTGTGCAAGGAAACTATTACACTACAGATATTGTCTTATAAGTAACTTATAAAGACAAACGTTCTATAATTGGTTTTTGAATGGGATTACAAATGAATATAAAACAAAAAGAAATTGAATGATGGCGACATTTAATGTACATATATTTAACATATTAATATTATATTCGGATTCGAGTTGAGTTTTGACGATGATAATTGGTGAATTGGACGTGCAAAATTAGATTTACGGTAAACTTGTATATATTTTACAACGAAAAATTGTCGCGCCAGCAAAATAACAAAATAATACAAGGACAAAATACTAAATACGGTAACTAAATATCGGTAGTATAGATTAGAATGAAAAAATATAATAAATTAATGGATATGATGGCACAGTGATCATTAGTCAAACTGAAATAGTGGTTATATTTTTAATTTTGTTTTTATGGGTCTTAAAATGGCGACAATTTGCTAAACAGCCTAAACGCACGTACTATGTATGTTATGGATTATATAATGCAGTCATTGGTTTTCAATCAGTTCTATAATAGGATATTTTTATTATTTACGCTGTATAGCAGTTTTTTCAACATAACATATAACTCTCTTTAGATATACGTATAAAAGATGAAAAATCTTGTCTTAGGAATAGTGTTGGATATATTTTATATATCTTTTACTGCACCAAATCTTTTATTTTTTTCCACATATTGATAACAAATTAATTTTGTTCACTAGCACAATATAAACACGCAGCGCATGCAAAATGGCGATATTCTGTCACTTAAACAGATTTAAGTTGTACTATGGCTGTTATTTTTTTTTTAGTTCTGTATCTCTCTCATAGACAGAAGTCATAAAACTACTGTATTTACAAAAGTGTACAATGACACCATAAGAATAAGTTTTAGAAGAGAGTTTGCATACACCATTGTCCAGAAATAAGATTTTAGTGATACTATAATAACACTTAGAGTTGTATAAGCAAGGGACAGCATGCAAAAAAACAGCTTCTATACAACTTTAATGATAAAATCAGATTGAAGTGTTACAAAATACTTAAAGTTGTATACTAGAGATTTCATATTCTGATTAAGAACCTTAAACTTACTTAGATCCCATAATACAGACTTTATACAGCGTGAGCTGTATAATAACTCATAAACCACTCTTATAAGGATATAACCCCTTTTCAACACTCTTATACGCTTTTAAAAGAACTCTAAGTTCTATGTGGGCTGGTGTATTGATGTTCATAACGCTTGTGTGCTGCTTGGGACATAAGCGTTGTAATGCCTAAAGACTTGGAATGCCTTACAGGTCAATTAGTCAGCCTATAATTATACTGGCACTCTATACACTTCAGACCGGAACAGTAGACAAGTACCTACTATTTGGCGGCAGAAATAGTTTTTTTTTAATAATATTAAAGTGACAAACAAACTTACCTGATTTTAAGTGGCTACTGCAGTCCTTGGATACCTGCATCCAACTTTAAACAAAGAAGGCTACAAATGTATTGTCACCTCACAGCCCGTAATTATACTGGCTCTTTAACCTTTCAAACTGGAACACAGCAGTCCAAGCACTGTTATTTGGCGCCAGAAATAAGTAAGAGGATGCTCCCTACCCAGACGGACTTTCACACCCCGGTACGGGACGGTGCCACAAGAGACTGTTTAAAAAAAAAACTAAAATCAAAAATATCCTAAACTTATTCGATTATGGGTCACTGTATTATCTTTCTTTTTTGTCTATTACAACAAAACTAAAAGAACCTAGACAAACTAATCGAGGTCGCTATTTCATGCCTTATCTCGTTTTGACTATGCATATTCAATCTAACGCATACGGTGCCATTAGCTATGACACGTTGAGATTAAAATATTAATATTCAACGATTGCGTATAACTGTATAAGCTAATATTATGTTTCTGCCTTTCAATCTCAAAGCATTCACGTGTCCCATCGCTGAACACGGTCCTCCTCTCATTTCTGAGAGAGTTTTGGAGTAGGATAGAGTTCGCCGCTATCCCCAATCCCGTTTGGCAGACTTTATTTATCATCGAAATTCGTTTATTTCTTAGACAAGCAAGTTTTCCTTTGACTAACAATCACATTGTTACCGAGGGATCAATAAGCTGTAGTGGGGATGGGCCGGCCGTATAGCACAAAGAACCGTCAACCGTTTTGGAATAATGGTTCTTGAGTGGCGGCCTCGCACCGGTATAGCGAAGGGAAGGGGGACCCCCTAATAGATGGAATGATGACCTGGTAAGACATACACGTAGTTGATGAATGCAGGTGGCTCAGGATCTCAGGACCACGTTTTGTGACATTCTTTGTTGAAGGTCTATGTTTAGCGGTGGACTTTTGAAGGGCTGTAATGATGATGGTGATGATGAAGGACTGGGATTGAAAACGGTTTTGTCGATAACAATGATATTTTAAGCGAAGTCTGGCAATTATTATGGTTCAATTAAAAAAACCACATCTTTAAAATTTGTAGGTTTTAAAGTCACCATACTCAAAAAAACTTTAACATGTTTTCGGTAAGTATAATGTTCCGTGGGTTGTTATTTTTACACAGGACATTACTTCTGTGTTGATTTGCAATATATACAAGATAATGGGTAAGGCAAGAGGGTTAAAGAAAAACAAGCCCAATGTAGAAAACGTTCATTTAAAAGAGAAAAATGTTATACTCTATCTCACTTCCACAACTAATACGCATCTAACGACAACCCATATGTTAAAATCCGTTAAGCCGTTTAGGCTACAGAGCTTGCCAAAGAAATAGACATACATACCTACATACATACACTCGAAAAACATTACCCTCCTTCTGGGGCAGTCGGGTAAAAATTATATATATATATGTGTAAGAAAGGAATGCTTCGGTGGTTTGGTCATGTAGAAAGAATGAATGAGGAAAGAGCGACAAAGCAAATTTATGTTGCTGAAATGAACGGCAGAGTCGGGAAGAGACGCCCTAGGCGAAAGTTTATCGACCAAATTGGCGATATATTGAAAATGGGCCAAATTAAGAGTATCCTTAACCGACGAGCCGTGTATGCGTAGGTATATGGATGTGGAGGAGACGAGAGAGGTGTGTTAGGATCGTGAAATGGAAGTCCGTAGTCTCTACCTAGCCCTCTGGGTGACAGGCGTGAGTATTTGTTTTTTATTTATTATAAGTACTATATTTTTATTATGTATGTAAGTACTACATTTTTTGAACTTTAAAAACTTATTTCCGTTAGAATTAATAGATAAATATTGACATTACCTGAATACTGTGTAAAGGCCAACAACCCAACCAGTTCTAGACCAGTCCGTTAACCTAGAACTTGGAAATGGTTAATGTTCAATCGCTGGTGTTCGCGGACTCACGTTTTACGAACGTTTTGGAAGTAAAATCCGTGACAGGTTTATGAAACTGGAAACCATATCGCTACTTTGTTGGAGATTGAATAAAATCAATTTACATATTTATAATATAGTTTGAGTACTACGGTACTATATAGATGTACGAGTATATACCCGCCAATAAATATAACTAACAACACAAATAAAAGCGTAATGACGCGTCAATCTTATATCGAATCTAATCTCAATAATCTAGAATACAATCCCTTAATTACCAATAAGTTGATTAGGGTTTGGCAAAAAGCCAAATAGTTTGACGCCGTTTGACTAATCACATTAGTAAAAAAAGTAAAATAATACAAGAATACTATTTTTAGGTTCATTTGTGATATTTATAGATGTGTGATATATGATTGTGACCTTTTTTTTTAAATTAATATGATGATGGTAAAAACATTTGATGTTTGTTTTTGTCATCACATCATCATCACCATCATAGCCTGTCAAAGTCTACTGCTGAACATAGGCCTCCGCCATAGATTTCCTCATATTATATTATATACTAGCGACCCGCCCCGGCTTTTCCTGGATAGGATTTTTTAATGTGGCGTTATTTAGATTTAATAAGACCATTAATTTTATCAATGCTATGTTTTTGCAAAAAAGTCTTCAAGTTTTTTTGGATTAAATATAGCCTAGATCCCTCCTGGAATCGCTCTCTATCTGATCGTAAAGTTTAGTCATAATCGGTTGAGCCATTCCGAAGAGTAGTCTACACATTTTTAAAAATAATTTTAAAATGGTTATTTATGACTTTTTAGCATGCAAATAACCCCCTGAGTTTAATATAAGCCAATTATTTCAATATTAAAGTCGGACACTTCAATATTATTTATATCTATAGATGTATAGATTATTGGTTGATATTTTGTCATAGCTGCCATGGCTTAGCGGGCGGGGCTTGCAGCTGTAGTTTTTTTATTAATTTGGTTCTAGAAATATGCTGCTGCCTATCTCCTGTTCAGTTTCCCTCTGTCTCACGTCACCTACGGGATGATATGGAGTAGTGGATTCTCCTACGCCTCTGTCGCACGGCACCTCATAAATTCAAATGAAGATGTTACTCTTTATATACATCTTAATATTTTGCACTCATTTGGCGTATGTTTGCCGCGTTCACCTAAAACTGGGTATAACTGCATTCATAAAATATTAGATTAAAAACTTAATTTGTCATGCTTACATAGTAACTTAGATCATCATCATGTTTCATAATGCCGGTTTCACGTATTATTATTTTTTTCTGTCTTATTACTTCTGTCGCCAAATAGCAAAGCTTGCACTGCTGTGTTCCGGTCTGAAGGGTATAGAGAGCCAACATAATCTCTACATAGTATAAAACAAAATCGCTTCTCGCCGTCTGTACGCTTAGATCTTTTAAACGGATTCTGATGCGGTTTTCATCAATAGACAGAATGATTCAAGAGGAAGGTTTATATGTATGAAACATGCATATTATATATTATATAACTAGCTTTTTACCCGCGGCTTCGCTCGCGTTGGCTTCAATTTAGAAATGTCATTAATACTACTCCAATTAAAGTTAAAATTTCATAAATGTAGTTCTATTCACGATGAACGTGTGAGAGGAACTATATTCATGAACGGGAGTAGTAATATAGAGAAGATGGGCAGCAGCATCTTTCTGATTACAGTTCAAAATAATGAAAAGATGCAGTTGGCAACCCGCCTGCCAAGCGTGCCAGCAACGGCTAATATCCAACTTATTTCGTAATCAATGGTGGGAATCGAAATGATGAATGGGAGTAGAAATATATTAGCAATGTAGAGGCGGCGAAATAGAAACCAATACTCCATTTCGTCTCGTGGGTGTCGTAAGAGGCGACAGAAGGGAAACTGAAACAGGAGATGAGTGGCAACATCTTCCTGATAACAGTGTAGAGTAATAAAAAGCTGCGGTTGCCAACCCACTTGCCAAGCGTGGCTACTACTGCAAATATCCGGCCTGTTTGACAACCAATGGGAGAAGCCTATGTTCAGCAGTGGATAGGCCTATTAAAAGTAAAAAATTAGCAGCCTACATACATCCCACCATCCCACTACAACGCCGCAGCGAGTTTTAGGACAAAAAAGAGTTGATTGAGTTGACTCCAACGCGGGTTGACCGACTTCACATAAGTATACCTAAAAATTATTTCCAAAATATTTTTTTAACTTCTCAAATATGCAGGTTTCTCGCAATATTTTCACCACCGAGAACGTTATAAATCGAAACTTCAAATTGCAATTAAAATATGTGTGGTGTCGGTGCGGATCGAATCTGGGTTGCTTACGTACTATGAAATTTACGTTTGGATCGGTTCGGTTACCGGATAACTTTCAAGACTCTTTCAATGCAGTTCTACTCATAGTTAAAATAAAAATAAACATGCGTTTAAAATTTGCTGTCTTTGATATTTATAGTACTTTTTCGCAAGAGCCTGTTCATTTACTCATGTCAGCTATGAAACCGGGAGCCGGGACTGTCACAAAAATCTCAATAGGTAGGTATGTCTGAAAATATGAAAGCTATCTTAATACATGACAAACTGTTTTATAAGTCTTATTGAAAGAAAAGAAGCAGCTTACATACGTTTTACGACTGTGCACAGGGCTGCTAATTTACCCATGTGCAAAATAGTGGTTTCACATGTCCACGATTTTTTTTAAACTACTTAGACATCAAGTTTTCGCCGCCAAATTATTCTTTACCACTTCACTGAGCACGTGGAAAATAAGCAAATAAAATTTCCTTACTAGTTTCATTAGCCCTCTCGGGAATCGAACACTTTTGTTCCTGTGCTTTGAAATCATACGGCGAGCTACACGGCTCTCGTATTTGCTTAAATAAAAACTCGTAAACTGAAAACAAGCTTTTGTACTATTGTGGACCCTTTACACCCTTTACACTTTAACGAATGTTCGGTGATTTAGCCGAATATTCGGCCGAATGCGAATATTCGGTAAAGCTTCTGAATATGCCGAATACCGAATATGAAACGAATATTCGGGCCATCTCTAGTGCAAATTACTTATGATTACTATAAAATTTGACATTAGTTCCACTTACTGTTCAGTTAGTGATTGAAGGTCCCTAATGGTAAACAGTAAACACATTAGCCTATACAAACTATTGCCTTGAATATATACAAGTTATTTTGGTGTGGAAAGACTGGCGTGGCTAAAGAATTCGAATTGCTCACATCTGAAATTATGAAACTATACGCTTTGTATGCGACACCCAATTAATGAAGACTGTAGAATAAAAGCGTAAAATAGCAGCTTAATGCTGCTGTGTTTCTTATGGTGAGTGTAAAGAACCGGATACCCTTTTTACTGGAAAAGAGGCATTCTTAGTCCTCACGGCTGACATCGCATCTGCATTTAAATTCGCAAACGAAGATAGATGTAGATGTCTATGGGCCACAGTATCCACTTACCATCAGGTAGACTGTGTGCTCGTTTGTGACCCTTATTCTATAAAAAAAAAAGTATTAATACAAGCCTAAACGACAAGGTGAACGGATTCATTTTGGCGAAGATCATCGTCGTTAAAGTGCAGCAAAAAAAGAGTTGCGGAGAGAATGGTCTCCCCATTGATATAAAAAAATCCCAAAAACGTCCTCATAAAATGAGTCCAAGTATAACACGGCAAATTTCAATGGCCGCTTTGTAAGTGTGAGAACTGCAATACGTTACAACCTTTTGTTTTAGTCGAATAATACAAATGACCCTGTTCTTATTTCAATGGAGTCCATTTTTTATTTTTGTGTTTCATTTTTTAATTAATAAGTTTATTAACTTTTGTACTTTTTTTGCATTTTGTTTTTAATTAACACACACACACACACACACACACACACACATATATATATATATACCTTCGACCATAAAATTTTATTGCTTTTTGGACATTGCTTTGTAAAAACATCTTTTAGTCATGCACGTAAGGTTGAATTTGCAAAAAAAATATGTTTATATCATAACCATAACTACTTAAGCATAATTGGCGACAGTTTTGAATGTAACTTTTGTACGGGACTGTGTATCTTGGGTTTTTGTGTATCAATGGGTCTCCCTCCCGGTATTTCTAGTACAACCTACTTATACATACAAAAAAGATCTCTTAGTAAATTTGAAATCCAGGCACATACATAAACTCATTGTTGTGGCGAAAAGTAGCTCTTTAAAGTGCACACATTTCGATTTTATTTCTAGCCGACTTCAAAAAAGGAGAAGGCTTACATTCAAATTCGACAGTTTGTTTTTGTATATATGTATGTTGCGCGATATTTTCACCAATTTTGAACTGACTTCATGGGTTCATATGAATTGGGAGAAAAAAGCCACAAAAAGCCAAGGGTGGCAAAATAGGGGATGAAGTTTTTAATGTAACTATTTAGACAATATTGAGATTGTGGTATTCCTTAGTCCGCTTCAAACGTTAAAAAATTATTTTTTATCAAAAAGTTAAAGCCTACTTCAAAATACTAAAAAGAATTTCACATTCTGAAGTCGCGGCTTTAATTTTTTCATATACTATATCTTAGCACCGACTACAGAATGTGAAATTATTTTATTCTTTTTAGTTTTTTGTAGTCGGCTTTTACTTTTTGTTATTTTAATTATAGTACGCACTTAGGTACCTATCGTTTTTTTTAGAAACTAAACAATACATACTACTTGTTTGTTTCTGTCATCGTAACAAACTGGGCTTACAATGCAACAAGGTAATAAAGTAAATTATTTTCTTCTTCTGTCTCTTCTATATCTTTTTCTTTGTTCTATAAAATCCAATTTTGGACATGGGCTTCTCTTGTTGTAGGCAGGATTTGCCTTTGTCGCCTCGCTTGACAGGTGTAAAACAATTCTCCGATCTTGACACTGCTCCAAAACCGACGTTTGTCGAAACAAGATGGCTATACCGCCATCTACCGGAACCCATAACATTTCCCATAATCGCTGTACTGTTCAATTTTGCCTCTTTTTACTTTGATTACTTCGTTTGTTTTTATTAATTAAAATTCGGTAAGATCACGTTTCCATTATGATAATTTTTAGCATCATGAATATTTACAGCGGAATTAAATACCCAGTCTCTCGTTGGCCTTCGACAGTTATTTTAAATAAAGGCCAATATTATAGCACAAATTTTGTTTAGGATTTCACAAAATATTAGCACTTGGAGATGTTAAACTTAAATAAACCGAGATTTTGTTATTCAGAATATTTATGTTTAACCAAAAAAACTGTAATTGGGTCTCCGCGGTTTTTACGGACTGAAAATTAATATGAAAAATTTCATTGTATCTATCTACATACTATACAATCCAACAAGAAAAAAGAAATGGAAAGTTTCAAAGCCGTCATTAATGCCGGATCTTAGTAATTTATTTCGTACACGGGTCTTTTTCACGGTTTAATAGACTTAGTTACGGTAAGCCAACACAAAACGCGTGTGTCATGCCTGACATTGCCATATCCACAGCGATCACTCGTCACTCGTCTGAAAGATCATTTGCTTTTATTAATTTTCCACGATAAATCTTAAATATCTGTATAATGGAACTAGGTCTTCAATAATGAAATATCATGGTCAGTACTACCCATTTACCAGGTCACAAACAGTTATCTGCTGGACGAGAAAGATCACCACCTTTACCATAGTAGGAAACAGTAGATCCGAACACCACGCTTGGCAGACTAATTGAAGTACGGTGTAATGACTGTCAATCAGCCTACCAAGCGTAGAGTTCGGATCTTTTCATAGTTATAAGATGCCGAGCAGCTAGTCATATTCCTATTGAAAATTTCAATAGCCTAACAAGTCGTCCTTGGTACGACGAATAGGTGTTCTCATGCGAGTGTTTATGGTTTATCAAAACGGATGTAATGGCTGGGACAATCCTAAACATATTTACGGTATACTACAAGGTATACTACTGCAAGACTTCAAAATACTTTAAGCTCGTTCTGCGTAGATAGAATTAAAAATTTATATTTAAAAGTCGAAGATAGCTCAGGTCAATTATGATATCAGGACGTCAAAATTCCTCAGTGACCATGAGTGTTGCAACCCGAAACGACTAAAATAAAAAATGAAAATTTATCGTGATAAAATACGAGGAATCAATTTTATTCAATGTGTAGTGTATAAAAATATAAGAAATCATTATATTTATTATTTATTCATTTATTTAAACTTTAAAGCACAAAAGAAAAATCGTACATATGGCGGACTTAATGCCTTAAGGCATTCTCTCCCAGTCAACCATTTGGCTAAGCAGAAATAAACATATGGGAGGTAGTGCAGCAAAAGTAAACTAATAATGAGAAAAAAGGTAACGAAGTTCGAATAAACCAGAATATATATATATATATATATATATATATATATATATATATATATATATATATATTAATACAGACGTACACACATATATAAATCTACTGTAAGTAATACTAATACGATTTTAAAAAATATCAGTATTTATAATATAATGATTCATTAATTAAAACGTAGCACGCGGAAATGTTTAAAGGTTTCTTAACATTTGTTTACGCAATACAAATAAAAAAATAATATTATCCTAATAAATAAAAGGGTATGTTGTTTTTTTAGCCTATTATTTATTTAGCATTATATCAGGTACGTAAAAACATTGGGTAGGGTTATTAATACCAAGAGCCATGAAGGGCCATTAAAACCAAGAGATAACGCCATTGGCAGAATTAACGAGATGTGAGAATATTTAGATCTGCTTAATACCTGCCAAATATTTTCGTCGTGAATTCGCTTTTCGTTCGGTCATGGCACGTTATGATGTTGGTCAGGGACGGAACGGTCTAGGTGTTGTTGCTTGCATAACGGTTACGGTCATGTTACGGAACGTTTTAGTGGGGAGAACTGTAGTCCTCACGTGTCAAAACGTATTTGAGGCCTTTGTTTGAAGTTGGTTACCGGTGCTTCAGTAGCCACCACCAATTGGATTATTTGCCACCCTAATATTTAAAAAAAAATGTTGTTATTTTTCGTTACAGAACAGACAGATCTCGTCTCAAGAGCACTCATCCCATCATATTTACCACATGCACTATATTACAATGTTTGGAAGCCAAAGCCAAGACCATCTAGAAAAGTATTGCAAGCGAATCCTATTATATGCAGTCTTCCAATAATTATGTATAAAACAGTCTTATATGGACATTTGTAATAAAATATGGAAATTTTAGGGAAGGAGCATGCTCTTAATTTAACAGAACAATTACAATTTCGTTTAGTACCAGGATATGTAGATGTCTGTGGACAACAGCGTCCACTTCAGTTAATATTTCACATAAATAGTTTTACTGCCTAACCACTGACCACCGTACGTACAAAAAACTTTTGAAACTAGACTCTAATACCTACTGTTTTAAATAGATTAATGGTGTATTATACATCAATTATGTACTTAAAGCACTTGATAAGCTTTAATTTTATTCGATTTATTCATTACAGCGAGTTTTTGGACAAGGTTTGCTTAATTGAGGATATTTTGGAGGTTAACATGAAATATTTGATTTATTTGTATAAGATCTATCAAGGACACGCATAACATCGAATGAGTAGATAATCTTGTAGTTCGCAATGAAATTATCAATCATTCATTTTGGATAATTATTTTATTACAAAACCTGTTTTATTACCTTTAATAAAATGAGATGTCCATAATTTTGACTCGCGTAATAAATCTAAATTTGCTCTACCAAAGTACAGGCTTTGTATTACTGGCTGCTCAATTTAGAATTTCTTAAACACAACAAACAACGATTTAAAATTTATTTGTAGAACTACTATATGTGTATATAATTATTTATAACAAGACTCCCTGTTATATTTTATGCCTGTGTAAGAGAATCCACTACCCCATGACATCCTGTGAGTGTCGTAATAGGCGACAGAGGGAAATTAAACAGGAGACGGATAGAAGCATATTCCTAATAACAACTCAAAATAGTAAAAAACTACGGTGTCAAGTGCCTGGCGTGCATGCTAATTATAGCAAATAGGCAAGCCTCAGCGCAATAGGGAGGCCTTAGTTCAACAGTGGACTTTTGATAGGCTGTAATGATAATGGCCCCTCCGAGCGATGACATTTCCGCCATTACTTTCATTTGACATTTGTACAGACCAGCGCTTCCGTTTAATGTAAAATTTCTTTTTAATTCTTTGCGAAATTAAGGATTCATTGTTTTTTTCACATTCGGCAAACGCATTTTATGGTGCCTTTTAGCTTTCTGAACTGTACAAAATGTTTCACATAAACGTGTAGCTGTCAGAAGCAATAAATTTTAATGTACGCTGAACTTCACAGCAACATGTCTTACGTGCATGTGTAATTTTATTTTATGATACCTACTTACGTCAACCTTGGACAAAGTATCGTACCGGCAACTTTATAGGAAATTGGAAGTGTCATGACTACTTTGATGTGTATAGGATTTTATCGTAATCTGTTATTTTTAATCACAAACGGGATATGCTTTTACTAAAGCCATAAAAGTAGTTTCGATTTTCCATTTCATCATTTTTTATTACTCTTTTTAATTTACAAACTTAAGTAATTTATGTTTCTTTGTGTCGCGTTGCTCAACTATGGCAAACATCCGCTATGTTTGCCATAGTTGCCACGCTTTGCGAGCGGGTTGGCAACCGCAGTTTTTTATTGTAGTTTTGCTTTTATCAGATAGTGGTTGATGCAGGTGGCTCAGGACCGTGTTTAGTGGGATTTCTTGGGGAGGCATTGGGGCAGCGAGGTGGACCTTTCCTTGCTATAAAACCCTCTTAAAAAAGAGAGGAGCTCTGTGCCCAGCTGTTGGACGTATATAGGTTCGGTAATAACTTATATGCGAGTATTTTGATGTTTGCTTGAAGTTTGATTTACACCTTCATGGGGGCGTAGACTATAGTATTTGATATTAATTTCAACTTTATATATCTATCTGTTCTTGAGAAATAGGATGGACAGGCTACAAAGTAATTAAGGGTTCCGTTTTTTGCATCTTGATGCATGGAACCCTAAAAAGGCAGCCTTAGTTTTGAATTAAAAATCTGATGTTTCGAATATAGTATTGTTTAAATTAAGCTGCCTTTGAACTAATCCGATTAAGTTAAAATCGATTTTATTAAAATTAAATGATGCGAGCTTAGAGCTACGCTCTATAAATGCGAGTGAATTTTAATCCTCTTATGCATATCTAATATAAGCGAAGATATATCTTATAAGCTTTTAATAACGTTAAGGATTACTTTAAGCGCATTCTAGTAAATATAATCATTATCAGTCTATTATAAGTAGTCCACTGTTGGCCATAAAGGAAATAGAAATAGATACTTTCTTGTTCAATATAGATTATAAATAATAATTATTGAAAGTCACTCTTATGGTTAATTTACCACTGCTTCGGAAATTATCTCTATCCTGGGAAGAACCAGCAAAAAAACCCAGCGGGATTTTGTTAAAAAAAGGAAAAATTTACAATCAATAAAGTTGCACAAAACAAATTAGAAATAGCATGGTAGCCATCATTCCATTGGGACATAGTACAATAACGTCATTGTCTATTTGAATTTTGAAGTGGTTATTTCGCTATCTATTGTCATGTTTCTAGGCGTCTTTAGTAATCCCAACAAACTGATACAACATTTATACCCATGGGACGGCGTGACAAATGATTTCTTTACGCAAACACTACTGTTATTTAAACACAACTTAAAATTTTAAGTATGTTTCCGGATTGGAAGTGAATAATTTAACCTTTACCCTGTGACTAATATTCTAGACAAATACTTATACAATTTATACTTTTTATATTTAGAAAAGGCACGTAGTATTTTTTCTATTTTAAACATTGTTTGTGTGTTTTTACTTTATAGATGTATGTCAATGTCAAACTTCTCTATCGCATCACAGTGAATGGTTAACAAAAATTTAAAAGTTCAGCCATATAGTCATTAACAATGCAATATAACGAGTGCTGCGATTGAAAGTAAATGCGTGCTATGCACATTTTGCTGCTGCGGAAATCTCTCCCATACGAAACAGTAATGGTTATTTCATAGTACATTTTAGTTCTTTTTTCTCTTTAAAAATGTGACGCAAAAATAGAAAAGCTTGTATAATTATGATGCTACCTTAAAGCGTTAGTTTCGTTGCACTCCTAATAACTATCAATAAAGGATTTTGAACATTTGCTTTTATTTTCAAACATACTTTTAATTTTTCAAAATCATTGCTTTCGAGAGCATAATAATTCAGTCGCAGGTTCAAAGCCCACCTGTGATTCTACAAATAATTTAAAATTATAATTTTGTACAACCGACTTCAATATAAATTATTAAGAATAACTCAAAAACTATTGATCAGACCTTGATCAAATTTATATGGGACCACATGTGAAGCACCAGTTTTCAAATAAAAAAATAATTATCGAAATCGGTTCACCCAGAAAGAAGTTAGGAGGTAACACACAAAAATATGCAGTCGAATTGAGTACCTCCTCCTATTGGAAGTCGGTAGAAAAATGTGATTACTTTTCGGATATTGTCATTTACGTGTTTCTGATTCGAAATTAGTTTTGAAATCTAAAGACACTACAACTAACATACGACACAAACGACAATGACACTATTTTAACGAGGTATATTTTTTGTTATATTTAATATAAAAACATTTTGTCTGATGGTAAGTGGCTACTGTAGCCCATTGACATCGCAACCAACTTCAAACAAGGAAGGCTACATATACAATGTAAGCTGTGCCTGTGCCTAAGATGGAGTGTCACAGTCTATAACCATAGTTGTCTTTACTATTCGAAACGCATAACAGCAGCAGTTGAACTGTAAAATAACGTTGAATAGGTAAATAAGATGTTGGTACCTACGCAGTTGGAATTATTTTAGTATTTTAGATTTCTTTTTATAGAATAAGGGTGAGAAGCAAGCACACAGTCCACCCGATGGAAAGTAGATGCTGTGGTCCATAGACATACTCATCTATCCTCAATTAAGAATCAAACTGCAGATGCGTCGACCCCTGAGGACTAAGATGGCATGTCTCATTACCATTAAAAAGGGTCTCGGGTTCTCAACACTCACCATACGAAAAACAGCATTATTCTGCTCAAGTATTCTATGAACCGACCCAATCTTTCTGCAGCTATAACACAGTTGCAGCTTGGCTCTAACATGTAAAAATGTTTATCATCTTTGATAATTATTCTTACGTCCGGTTGCCGGCGTTTCACCGTTTTTAAATCCAATACGGCACGTGCAAGTGAGGTTTATATTTACAGGAAAATTTGCAATAGCTTCTATTATACCCTTGAACACAGTTAAGAAGCTAGTACTTACTTGACCACAATTCCTTCAATGAATATACATTTCATTCATTCATTACAGCCCTTCACAAGTCCACTGCTGAACATAGGCCTCCCCCACGGAATGCCACAAAGCACGGTCCCGAGCCACTTGCATCCATTGACTTCCTGCATGTCTTACCAGGTCGTCACTCCATCTAGTGGGGGGACGCCCTACACTTCGCCTGCCGGTACGAGGCTGCCACTCGAGAACCTTTCTTCCCCATCGGTTGTCGGTTCTTCGAGCTAAGGAGAGGGCTATGCTCGGGGTTTCTCTGCGTGATAAACTTAGAAATGAGGATATCCGCAGTAGAACCAGAGTAACCGACATAGCCCAAAGGATTAGTAAGCTGAAGTGGCAATGGGCCGGCCATATAGCTCGAAGAACCGACAACCGATGAATATACATATTTAAACTATAATATAAAACAATAATTCTATAAAAATAGACTGAAAAATTGAAGCAACAAGCTTAATCATCTTTATTTTCCGATTCGATAATCTCGTCTTATTGATATATTCTTCCTTACACCCTTATCACAAATACGAAGTTGACGTTAATTTATGATTGAAGAAATTGAAAGCTTAGAACATATTTTAAGATTGAAAACCAGTGAATGCAACAATATTCTATGCAGTATGTATACGAAATCTTTGGAACAATGTATTCTCTGTTGAAAACATATTATGTGGGTATACAGCAAAAAAGACAGCATGCCGTTTCAACTTACAAATTATGTTTTCATTAATGACAAGTTACATTAAGTTTACAAGCAGTGTTTTTAAACGAAACTCACCTACATAGGTAAAGTGGAGGTCACCGAGAGCTGCTCTACCGGGAGTGCATTGTTCGTAATGTAGGTCAAACCATGGCTCTTAGCGCATGACCCGTGTTGTTTATAGAATGTTCAACACGACCTGGCCGTGGGTGCGCATTAGTAACGAAGCTCCCTTGCTTTTCACCTCGGAACTATATTATGTTATAATAATTTTACAGAAAAATATACATATAATTTTATATTAAAAAAATTGAGATTGACACAAAATATGTATATTTTATATACAATAAAATTGGCAAACGAACTTACATTCCACCTGAAGCTACTGTAGCCCATGGATACCTGCAACCGACTAAAAATAAAGATGGCTGCAGATACGTTGTCACTTCTGAGGAAATAGACGAATTTCCTCACATCCTTTCAGACCGGAACACAGTACGTACTGCAAGCACTGTTATTTAGCGACAGTACCTACCCTGACGGACACGTAGGCACAAAATGAGTCGTACCACCTAGTAATGTATATATGTATAATATTGCAAACTGACAAACTGTCGTTGGAAGTGTTTATTTATTTATGTAATATACATTAATGTTATGTGAACAGGCATGCTGCAGAGATAAAAATATAATCTGGAAAATCCAAAAATGCACACCTCGAACGCTGATGTAGTGTTTTGAATAATCAATTTACTTTTATTAATGACCGAAACACGTAAATCGTTTAAAGCTACAAAAAATTGTTTCTGTTTAATGAACACGAAATTTTTTTGACTGCTTGATACCGGTGATTAATATTTTGTTACCGAAAAAAATTGTCAAATTATTAATAAATAAAATAAAATATTAATGAACGGGACGGTTTACAATAGTGAAATTCATAAGTCTTCTTAGGGATTAAAATCTAAAGCTAATAAAAAAAAATGAAAGTGATAAGTTCAGTTTTTCGAAAGATATCTTGTTCACATCCATACCGACCAACTGACGTCCAAGTGAAATTATTTTCAATTAACTTTTTTTAATAATAATCTAAATAAATATTATAACTATAGTATGTGCCAAATCGATTGAGAAAACGGACAATGACCTTTCGGTCGTTTAACCAGGGTTACAAACCTTCAATATATAGGCACATTTTATATGTAGTACTTTCTTTATTTATAATGATTTTTTATAATGATTGATATAATATATATTTATTAACTATTATTAAAAGTTATGTGAAAGATCGCTGTAGAAGAAAATCATCTATTGTTATAAAGTACTTTATTCATTTAACAACAAAAACATTAATTTATAACATATAAGATTCAGTGATAACGACACCGAATAAGTACGTACTTATGCAAAAGATAAAACTTTATTTTTAATATTATATAAGAACTTTATTTTTATTCGGTGCAATCATCACTCGTATCTTCACTTGATGAACTATCTGTAACATTAATTATAAAGCGATCTGCAGTTTGGTCAATTCTATCATCCATGCCACGCATTTTTTGTTCAACTTAAGGACATGCTGAACACAGTTTTCCATTTATCTGGCGTGATTTGAGTTAAACCATCTTTAAGTAAATTTTAACATCTTTAACTTGAAAGTTGTATTTTTCGTGCAACGTACCCTTTCACATCTGCCCACACAAGTTCAATGAAGAGCTCACAGTGATAAGGAGGTAACCTTACCACTGTGATGCTTTTTCTTTTGCCATCTCGTCGGTGACGTAACTTCGATAGTTATCTTTAACTGCCTTTATTTTTCCATTAAGTGGGTCTTTGTGTCCGAGGGCACGTATGCGATCTGTTTAGATTCTAGCCATTCCTGCATATTTTGTTTCCGCCAAGACATTGTTGGGGTTTTTCTAAACGTCTGGAGTGGTAACTAGCGTTATCCATAACTATGACATCGCCGCTTTGCAGTTTTTCTATTACTTTTCTAAACCAGTCCTCGAAATGGAGAGCGTCCATACTCATGGTAGTCACCAGTAGATGATGATTCAAATACCCAATCACATCCTCCAAAAGCCATTTTCATTGCCAACGTGTACAACTATTAATCGCTTTCCTTTACCGAAGAACTTTCGCGCCAGTAGAGTAGCCTTCAACCGTGATTGACGAGAAGATTCAATTGTGGTGTCTTCCCATACCTTCCCATAGTATGACCTGCGTTAATCCATGTTTCGTCAAGGTAAAAAATGTTACGTCCCTCGTTTCTAATATTTGTATTTCTCTCAATATCTGGTACGCCACAGAACTATCTCTGGGCGATCTATTAGACCACTTTTTCTGTTTCTCTTTATATATTTGAATTTTAAATGGCGCAACACACGTCGCAGGGAAGTTTTGCTCAAGTTTGGCAACTGGTCATCTTGATTTATACTGAGCAAAATTTTGTCTAAAGTCGGTAATTCTCCTGCAAGAAAGAACTGATGCACTTTCGCTCTTATAGCCGATTTATCAAAATCGTCCAACTTGTCAATTACAGACTTTTTTCTTTTATTAATTATTCCTTTTCTGGTATTTTATGGGAATCTCTATACACGCTTAATACGCGATATATAGTGCTCTTGCTGACCCTGAGATATCCGAAACCTTTTCTACCATATTAACGTTTGAAGGATACACGTCTTCGGCCAGGTGTTTTGACATATTTGTATACATTAATGATAATCTCTTGTTCCCCGACCGACAAAGTGGTAGGTTTTCTTTTACTGGTGACGTTAAAGGTGCTCCAGAAGATGGGCCTGTAAATAAATGACAAAAATATACTACCATAGTACTACATCACATAAATACATATTGTTTTAGAAAATAAATACCACATGGTCACATAAAAGAGCGCTTTAAGAAATAGAAAGGCTACGTCGTCGCATTTGTACCTATTTGTACGTACCTGCTACGTTTATTATGGGTCGGCGACGTCTTTCCACTTGATGTTGAAGGACCGTCCTTCACCAAATTCTCCTGAACTCATGTCGATTTAGTAACGACCGTCACAGTAAAACTAATATAACAGATTCAAAAACAAAAACTTAACGATATAACAAATTTAACAGTAAAACTCAACTAAAACAATGCAATGAATGCTATGAATTACCTGAGACGTACACACGCAAGCGCTATCCGAACACGAATGAAAACAAAATGGCGGACCGGCCAAAAAGGTGACGCATCTCTGGCTGCCATTGTCACGTTTCTTTTAGAACGAACTGACGTAACGCGCGTTTTGTTTATTTTAAAGGGATGAATTTGCAAAAGCTCAATATGGTGATTATATTGCTTCAAATATTTTTTAATATGAAACTGTTATTAAATGAATTGCTGCGTTACTTACCATAAATTGAAATATAAAATATAACACATTTTTCGCGATGTACCGTAAGATTTTACTATGTTTATAGGAACCACAGACAATATTATTTAAGAAACAAAAAACAAAACATATGTGCTGACCTAGAAGTGGGAATAATATCAATATTTAAATATTGTTATCACATCTAAATTGAGATTTTGTAAGTTACGCCTTTTGACACTCGGCTCATATCTGAGGTCATTGTCCGTTTTCTCAATCGATATGGCACATACTATAGTCAGAAGTATTAATTGAAATCTCCTCTTCCTATTGGTGTATTTTTTATTATATAAGTGCAGTATAATGCTGGGGGAAGTGATTTAAGTTGAGTGGATCGCGATTTTTTGATTTGGTGACAATAGAGCACTACATCTTCGCTTCGCGTTCGATGTGTGCAAAAATAGGAGACATGAAACAACGTGTACTAAAATTAGAAAGAGCAGTTTCAATACTAGCTAATTTAAAATAACTACTAAATAGGGTCGTAACATTTTATAACATATCTTTATGTTATAAAATTTTACAACACTATTTATTGCGTGGTTTAATTAAATTTACACATTTTGATATTTCCATTGCAAGGTTGTGGTTACTTTATAAGACAAAATAACAGACTTTCGCATTTCAACGCGTATTAACTTTTTCTTAATTGAAATAACTTTGAGTCCGTCTTAGTATTCTTATTATTACTTCAGTCTTCAGTGTAAGATGATAATTGAATTAATTATATAAACATATGTAATATACATAATATGTTACTTTAGACGGCGATTAGAATGAACTATAGGCATTTGTATGAAAAATATAAGACCTATATTATATAATAATAATAATATAAAAAGGCACTTGGGTTTCTCGATACCAGTGAAGTGATCTTGACTGTAAAAATTGTCGTATATGTTAATGATCATGAATGTTTAACGGGTTTCTTGCTATTCATTACTAGTTTTTTGTTGGTTAAATAAAGTTATACCTTTGCTATAAGTATTCAAGATTCCTATATTCAAGACACGTTTCAAACTACATAACTATCCGTATTACCACATACGAAGTGATTGTAAAAACAGTTTATATTACAAAAGATTTATTCAGCATGACTTAAAATGAAAAAAAAAATTAAATGGTTTATAAATACAAGTTGAACTGGTATTTTGTTTAAATAAAGGGGTTTTCATGCACTTCATTTACTGCAAAAGGACTCTTAAAAGAAAACGAAGCGTTTTTAAATTTAGATATGGTCTTTTCGAGACACTTTTAAACTATTTGAATAAGCTTAACATATTTACGGTACGGTTTCTTTACTCATGTGACATATTTTCCATTTATAAATTATATCAGCGGAACACGAAATCTGAAACAAAATCATTTGAAATATTTTCCGAATTTTCAACTTGTAAACTAACCACTTCTAGAAATGGGTATCCAAATTAGGAATGTTTTTCGTAATCGACGGCGCCTTTGCAGGTGACGCCTCGCGTCGTACCTACTGCTGATATGACGGAAAGCTTCCAAATAGCTATGTCTACACCAGTGCGCTTTCAATTTCGCTTTCATGTTCATTTTGCGTTTCAACTTTCAGTTCGTCTTGCGTCAAGCGCTGTACCATAAGACACATGCAGCTTATCGCATATACCCGTGCGCTTGTCGCATGCAACCCGTCTATACCTCACGCGCCTCGATTAGGTTTGGTTAGAGATGGACGCGACACTAATAGATATCAGTGCGGCATATTTTGTGCAGGGAAAAAACGCAAGAAAAGGAGAATCTGGATGAAAGATTATTTGATGAAACGGAACAACACAATATTGAAAGATTTAGAGCTAAAAAATGACATTCTTTTTAAAAATTTCACACGAATGACTAAAGCCACTTTCTACAAGCTTTTGAAAATATTGGAGCCAAAAATTACGAAACATAACACTCATTATCTAATGTTTTAAGTTTGTCTTCCGCCATTTTGTTTACTAAAATGCACGAAATGTTGCATGCGAACCCACCGGTGACGGATTAGCGTTCGCTAGAGGAATGCACTGTTGTCGAACTAGTTTTAGCGCATGCGCTATTGCATGCGCTATGGTTGCTCAGCCATGCGTTAGAGGATGACGCAAGATGAACAGGAAAGCGCACTGGTGTAGACGTAGTTAATGAGTGTACATCATCTTAATGAAGGCCATGAAATATTTAAGCTTTTTTTATAGCAAAAGGGTAACAAACAAGTACACAATCCACCTTCTGGTAAATGTATGCTGAGGCCCATAAACATCTATAGGTATCTACCCTGGATTAAGGATCAAAACGCACAATACTTTTTAACCCCTGAGGAGAATGTAATGCATCGTTTCCAGTAAAAACGGTCTTCGGTTCTCTACATCCACAATACGAAACACAGCAGGATTAAGCTGCTATGACACTGGTATTGTGTGAGAGAGCGTGCTTCCCCGAGCGAACCAGTCCATTCGTGCAACAACCATAATTGCAGCATGGATCTACTACGTAAAAAACTACGTTACTGTGAAGAGTTATGGGATGAAATGGAGTATTTTATTGTAGTGTTTTCAGACTTTATTTACTTTATATATACGTATATTATTAACCTTAAGATGAAGATCTCCCCCGAGTTGATAGTAAATTTAGAGGGCTGCCTAGTTTCAGCAGTGCATCGCACTAAAACAGCTGTGTGACTGCTTGCAATGGAAGGACGCACTTTAGTCTATACACACGACCTGCCTAGTGTGTCAGAATATAAAGCGTCAGGAACCATGTTGTCTATAGTTTTGTTGCATTTGCTTTTATTAGTATTATTTATCATCATGACAGTCTATCACAAGTCCGCTGGCCTCTCCTATAGACTGTCTCATAAGGGGATAATTGCCGTAGTTGCCGCACCCGCCTTTTTTTTAAAGTTATTGAGTTAATATCAGGAAGATGCTGTGGCCCATCTATCCTGCTCCACTTTCCTTCTGTCGTCTATTACGATATCCACAGTATATAGGCCAGTGGATTCTCGTACGATGCCACTACACGCCGATTTGTTAGTATTTCTTTATAGATAATTCTTAAATGTTTTATTGCATGATCAAATTTAATCCTAGTTACCTATTTAATTTAATTATCTTAGACATGTTTTTTCATATAGGCTTATAAAATGCTAGCTATTTCTCGCAAATTCCCTCAGCGGTGATACCTATATAGGATTTGTGACACGCTAAAGTTAAACAATATATCGCGTCGCACAGTGATTAATCACACACGACAAAAACATTTCGTAAGACAAGAAGTGTAATGACATTGGAATGAATTTCGCCTTAATATAGCACAGTAATTAAGGGCACACAACATGAAGTGAGATCGGGCTGGGGCGATAAGTAAAAACGCGAAAGTTGTTTAGATTTTTTCACTTATTATAATCCAATGCTTGACTACAATCCCACCTGGTGGTAAGTGGGGATGAAGCCCTAGATGGTTAATCGCACTGTTTTAGCGTAACAAAAGCCTATTCACTCTTGTTTTGAAGACACCGAGATTGTAATAGGATGGAAAAACAGACACCGGCAAATTACTCCACTCCTATGCTGTTGTACCCTTTACGATAGGCAAACGTTTGGTTAGAATCCATGGAATATCGACAACAAAGATGTAAAAGCTCGCTGACCCGCCTGGTTGTCCTAAGGTAGATAATGTAATATATATACTTACTTAGATTAGAATTGTGTTATTGTTTTGTTAAACATACTTTCTTATTTTATGTATGTGTATAATTTAATTAAACGGGATAAATGCTATCTACTCAGAACCGTGTTGTGTTTTGTGGGTATTTATTTACAGCTATAGACTTTGATGGGCTATTACGATATTCTATATGCTTGTTAAAGAAATTGTGAATAATGTTTTGACATATAACATTTCATGGAGTGACGACCTGGTAAGAAATGCAGGAAGGCGATAGATGTTAGTGTCTCAGGACCGTGTTTTGTGGCATTCCTTGGGAGAGGCCTATGTACTGCAGTGGACTTGTGAATGGCTGTAATGACGATGATGATGATGATGATGAAACATTTACACATAATATTGTTGCTAGTTAGTATGTATAATTTGTATTTTAGATTTATTATTATTATCATCATTACAGTCCATCAAAGTCTACTGTTGAACATAACCCCTCCCCCTTAGGATTTTGTAATTTATTTATTTCTTTAGCCTTATGAACCCGTAGCTGTTGTACGTAATACAACTGAGGCCATTTAATTATTCATCTAAACTCTCGACTAAAGAGAATTCCACGTTTTCACAATTCCATTGTCAAGATTACGATCAGGGTTTTGGTACGCTTCATCTACGTAAAAAACTCTGGGCCCCGAACTGAAATATTAATTTAATTGATTTAATAAAAACGGTATATCATTAGCATGGATATAAGAATTATATGTAAATTATACTGTGCCTCTTGCCATCTGATTGCAAATGGTAGCCAGGCAGGTACGATGTTATCGCTAAACCCTGCTATGCCTTGTTTATTAAAACTTTTTTAAATGTTTATCATTTGAAAATGTTGATACTTAAAAATAATTAAAATAACAAGTCACTCAAATGACTTCAAAATTGTTATTTTTATTACAACACATTGCTTTTTATAATGTTTAATATATTATTGTTAATCTCTAGATGGGAGGACTTTTAAAAGTATATTTATTTTTATTAAGTGTAGATCATTATCATCATAACAACACTTCACAAATGCACTGCTAAACATACATCTACCTTATAGATGCATGCATCCATCGACTTCGTGAATTTCTTACGGGGTCGTCACTGCATCTAGTAAGGAGCCGCCTGACACTTCGCTTACTGTTATAACATTGCCATTCACAACCATTCCAATACCTTTCTTAGTTTCTTATCTATCGGTTGTCGGTTCTCCGAGCTATATGTATGGCTTGTCCATGGCCTCTTCAGCTTACTGTTGCTCTATGTCGGTTACTCTGGTTCTTCTGCGGATACCACATTTCTAATTCTATCACGGAGATAAACGCCAAGCATAAGCCTTTCCATAATTTGCTGAGAGACCAGGAGCTTCCTCACACGGACAGCTGTAAAAAAACACGCCTCAGATCCATTTGTCATTATTGGCAACACGCACAGTGTTTAAAAGTAAACTCAACAACAAACAGTTTTTTAACTGAACGTATCAATATCCCTTTTTATTACATAAACAATGAACAAATTTTTTTAATGCTCGAATTAAAGGACCAAAAAGTCAATTACCATATTTTTGTCAGATCGACTATACTAGGTATAATAACTTTATTTATTTTATTTCTATTCGTATTCTTGGAATCAGTAATTTTATTGAAGCAAAACAATCATCTGGGTAAGGAACAGATTGGTAATAATTTAGTTTCGATTTCGAATAAAGTGCGTACCCCAAAGTCGTTTGCCGTGTAATACAATAGGATAAGGGAATCTATAATAGATTCCTTTAATTTATATATATTATCTTTATAAATTAAAAAATTAATCATATAAATTAAAAAATTATGGGTGTTACCTCTAAAGTGACGTAGGTAAATGCCATGACGCTCGTATTGTGGCGTCCAGTGTAATATGGCGGTATAATTATCTTGTATTTATATTTACCAGATGTAAAATATCGGCCAGGGACGCCCTAGACGAAAGTTTATTGACTAAATTATCAATAATTTTGAAGATGGAATAAATTAAGAATACCGTTAACCGACGATTTTGTATGCTTAGATATATGGATGTGACGAAGAAAGAGAGGTGTGTCAGGATCGTGCCAAATAGAAATCCGTAGTTTCTGCCTACCACTATAAATGAAAGGCGTACACCCTTTTAACTACGTTTTTACGTGGTCGAGCCATGCTGCAGCTATATTAATAGTATAGTTGTAGCATGGGTCGGCTCGACCGGGGAAGGACCACGCTCTCACAGAATACCAGCGTAAAATAACAGCTTAATGCTGCTGTGTTTCGTATGGTGAGTGTAGAGAACCGGAGACCCTTTTTACTGGAAAAGAGGCATTCTATCTTAGTCCTCACGGCTGACAACGCATCTGCATTTAAATTCGCAAACGAATATAGATGTAGATGTCTATGGGCCACAGCAACCACTTACCATCAGGTGGACTGTGTGCTCGTTTGTCACACTTATTCTATAAAAAAACTATTCCTGCCGCCAAATAGCAATGCTTGCACTGCTGTGTTTAGGTTTGAAGAGTATAAAGAGCCAGTGTAGGCATTCCATTTTAGTTCTCAGAGAAGATAACACGTCTGTAGCCTACTTTGTTTGAAGTCCGCCGCAGGTGTTCGAGGACTGCAGTAGCCACTTACCATCAAGTGGACTGTAAGTACGTTTGTCACTTCAGTTTCATAAAAAAACATCAGCGTCAAAGTGCTACACTTGTAGTGTGACGATTGTGGAAAATCCTCTGCGACGAATAAGGCCTATGTTCAATAGCGACGTATTTGCGGACTGATAAGATTGGCTACACACACATCCAAAACAAAGGTATGGGGTAGACATGTGTCATTCGTGAAAGATTCGTTCATTTGACCCGGGTCGCTTGAAAGTATTGATTATTGCAATTACATTTTTTGAACTTCCGGATCAAACGATTGACAGGACCTACGATCAAAGAGTAAAGTAATGTCTGACGAACGACATTATCGAGCAGGTCTCACAGATCACACGGTACTGAAACTCGAAATAATCTATTTAAATGATCGACCCGAATGACCAGGTTTGTAAGACGACTCAATACTTGAATGATCCGGTCACTAGAAATGAATGAATTACTCATATCTAGTATAGGGTTCATTATAAGGTTTGCTACAGGGTGAACAATACTGATGTTTATCGTAACTGCTTTGAATACGCCTATTATATTATTAAAACTAATAACAACAATGTTAGTTATGGATTATCCATCTAATTTTTTTTTCACTTCTAAGTTTTTTTGTTTAATTAAACGAACAGTTGGAAAAGTCAAATGAGATATATTTCACGATCTAATAATTTCGTTACCTGTTATTAAAGCTGAGTCGTTCTTTTGAACGCAGTCGTTATAAATGCTAATTGAATTATTGCTTTTTTATTTTATTTCCTTTAATTGAATACACCGTATAATTTGATGTAAGTATTAACCCGGTTAGTTTTTGTTAGATATAATGTTTGAATAGTTTTTTTTGTGATAAATATATAAATACGTACTTCCATAGCATATTATCTAATGCGTATCTTTTGTACGTGCCGAGTGAAACAAAAAATTATGTAATCGATTCTTATTTGTGGAACTTGCGCAGGAGTGCGAATTAGTCCATCTGTGTTTTTACTGTAGTAAAAACAATACTAAAACGGGTTTAGATGAATTCGGCAATGAAACACGCTGGTGGGTCATCTTTGTTTACTTTTGATAATTGCTAAAACTCCTATCGAGTTCACAGATACAATAATCCAATGGAAAACATCTTATTGCTGTGTTACTCGCAACATTTTAGCCGACATCAAAAAAGGGGAAGGTTCATAATTCGACTGTATTTTTTTTTTAAAACTATTGCACATAGTGTGTAATTGGCGGACTTAATGCCTTTAGGCATTCTCTACCAGTCAACCGCGAGCTAAGCAGAGAAACTTAAGCAGCTGACATAAAAACATGTAAATATGTATACGTGAATATAAATATAAAAATAATTAATACCACACTTGTAAATACACTTATAAATATATATAACTACAAATAACCTAAATAATATACTCTATACGTCTATGCTTGATACATATACGGAATTTTTAAATAATACATAATACATTTTAAACATAGGTACTTACATACGAACATAATATTATACAAAATCAACTTAGATAATTTATAATATCAAGCCATACATACTCGTAAACGGAAAGATTTAAATAAGAAAGTTAGCTGCTGGAAGCTTTAATGTATGTCACAGGATATCTTCGTGAATTGTGAACCGAATTTAATGTTTTTTTTTTTTTAATTAAATAGGTATCTTCTATGTAGTCTTCTTTCTACAATACTTCTACAGGCGGGTTGATGAGCACGGAGCTGATACCCTAGCTCTTGAAATGCTACTCTGTCTGATGAGAGTAGTCTGGGAGATTTGGAGAGGGCATTTTAGGATGAATTTTTCGAGATTAGTCTGTCTGGCCTACGTCTGTCAGTCAACAGAGTACACCGCGTGCAGGTGTCGTTGATATTTAAAGAACAAGTTTACGTATTCTATAGGTTAGCAATTTCGTTGTTAAGGGTACACATTAACCTTACACCTTAATCGCTAGCTTGTAGATATTCTGAAGTTTAAATACAAATTTTCATATCATTAACCTAGCCTCATTACGTTCCGTCCACATGTCCACCGTAGAACAGGCCTTCCCCATGAAATGTCACAAAACACGGCCCTCAGCCACCTTTATCCATAGACTTCCTACATCTCTTACTAAATTTTCTCGCTCACACTTTTTATATTATATATAGGTATATTATATTAATAATTCTGCTACTAGTTGTACATTTTAAATGCTTGTTTCGATGTAGATATCAGTTTTCTTTGTTTACTTCTTACATTATATGAGTTCTCTTAAGACAGGCAGCAGATTGACCTGAATTGAATAATACTCTGATTTCTTTGTTGTCTGCAATTAGGCTGTCGAGTTAACAATCAATCGGTTCTACATCTGTGTTATCTTAATCTATTGACGTTGCACGAACAATCGGATCTTATTAACGCTACATTGCAGTAAGTGAATAAGGCGATTATCGTTATTCTCGCGTAAATCAATCATTCAGCCATTTATATCTTTATTAAAAATAAATTATGATTTTTCTCAGATGAAACCTACCTAGATAAACTTGGAAAGTAAAACATTATCTAAATACAAAATTTCATCCAAATCTATAGAGCCGTTTACGAGAAATCCATTACATATTATATCAACACAAAAATTGCTCACTTAAAGTAATGATAAGTATTATGATACTTTTTACCTGTCTGCCCGAGAAGGAGGTAATGTTTTTCGAGAGTATGTATGTATGTATGTATGTCTATTTTTTAGCAAGGTTTTTAGTTGTGTAAGTGACATAGGGTATTAACTTTTTTTACACAGTCGGGTTTTTTTAATTACTATTTTAACTTTTAAGCTTGTTTCATTACACGAATACAACACATTGAATATTTTAAATTTATGTTTAGGTTTAATTTGAATTTTAGCCCGATCTATGCAAACAATATAATAAGGTCTAAGTTAATTGCATGACCTTCATCTGGGGAATCATCTGCACTAGGGATGTTACAGAAGTGGTTATATCGGAAGCGGAGTTTTAAATTTTGTTAGTCGGAGCCGGAACCGGAATCGGAATCGGAGGTGGAGGCAGAAGAGAGATGTGTTAAGGGCAGCTCTAATAAAATAAAATTATACAATCATTTCAGAAATCAATTTATCTATTTCTATTGATTTAGGATTAGAACTACACCATTTTCGATTCTTCATCAAAGTGTCTTTGAGAGTAATTTGTTTTTTTACCTCTTGTACAGGCGTTGAAGTTGAAGACTGCACTGTATTTTTCTTTTTAGTTTCAAATTTTTTGAATTCTTGGAATTCAGTGGCATGCACAGACTTTAAATGACTTTTTAACGAAGTAGTCGTACCTCCTTTTCGTGAATATATCGTCTTACATAGTCTACACTTTGCCGTATTCCCAGAAACTTTATTGAACTAATTCCAAATGACACTTGATTTTGGCTTCATTGTCCAATTGAAATAAATTTGTCACAAGTCAAATAAAACACTACTAAAACTAATCAAAAACTCAGATAAGTATAAATGAAGCGCGAACGCACAACATGCCAATTGACAAACACGAAACAAAACATCAAGTTAAAGAGTAATCGGCAGAATGCACGGAGGGAGGGAGGTACCCGGGGCGACAAGTATAAACTTGTTTGTACACGCTAATCGCGGCCGCCGCCGCCGCTGTGCATCGACCTCGGATAACTTCCGATTAAATTTTAACGGAACCGAAATCGGAATCGAAGGTGCAAAATCAACCGGAAGTTCCGAACTTTCGGAATCGGAATCGAACCTCCGTAACATCCTCAACCTTTAATATATTTTTCTTCTTTTGTGAACAAAATTTTAAAGAACTGTGACTTTAAAACATGATCTTATTATAAACGATATACCTCTACAAAATGCCGAAAGTCAGTAATACCATTGATTTGTTTACATGAACGAGGAAATCGTGAGAACGGTGCCTGCGGCCTGATGCTATTGGCCTCGTTTTTTGCGGCGAGAGCTACGCTTGCCATCAGTCTTAATTGTGTTCGCTATTATCTTCGCTTCTGACACAATTAATGTTTATCGTAGCATGTACTAATGTTAAGGCATTTGCACATTGTGTTGTTACAGCTTGGAGCTCTACGTTTATTTTTTATAAAATTTAAGTGACAAACGATTTACGTATTACATCTACGAAGTGGCTACTGCAGCCAATCGACACCTGCAACGAACTTCAAATAAAGAAGGCTACGAATGCGTTGTCACCTCTGAGGACCAAGATAGAATGCCTCACAGCCTGTAATTATAATGACTCTCTATATAGGGTTGCCAGATGGTCGGGATTCGTCTGGATTCTCCCGACATTTTAAATGGTCTCCCGACTCCCGACAAAACTCAAAATCTCCAGACAAACAGCTCCTCGAAAAGTTCTATACAAAATAATAATTAAAAATTGCCGCGCACTTTCACGTTCACTCCATTTTCGAACGGAACGTAGGACCCCCACCCCCCGGCCCATGTTAAACGGAGGCCGGGGGCGGGTGGCGTGGCGTGGAACACTGTAAGCTCAGAAGCTGCTGTAACCCCGCGTTCGCCCGATTCGTAGGTTTATTTCGTCACGCGCGCGCTATTTCACAGCTTCTAACAGTAACGTAGGTAGAGATATCAGGACGCAAGGATATTGACTTAAGGAAATTATTGACACTAAACTCGACCAAGATGCTTTATATACTGATTACTGTTGTCTTCAAGAAATATTTGAACATCTTCCGAAAGATAAGGACATGTCAAATGACAAAATTTGGGCGTATTTTTATAAAAATGTAACCAAAACAAAATTTAAAAAAAAATGTAATTTGTGTTGTCAATTCCTATAAACAATGCTTACTGTGAAAGGGTGTTTAGTTTACTAAATAATTTATATACCATTGAGAGAAATCGTATGGCTATTGTTTTAATAAAAGTTGAGTTACTAATTAGACTGAACTGTGACGAAAATTGTTTAAATTTTAAATCTTTTCTGAATACCACTAAAGGATCCAAATTGGTGGATTCAGTAAAGTCCAATGCTGAATACCTGTGGCAACCTTAAAATTAAGTGTAGTTACATTAATTATCTGTCAACAATGTTAAGTATATTTGTAGCCCATTAATTAAAAAATAATATTTTTGTTTCACATTTTTATTTTTAACATTTATTTCTCCCGACAACAACGCCAAAATCCCGACATTTTTAAATTTTGTCCAGATATTTTGGTCTTCCGATCTGGCAACCCTATCTCTATACCCTTCAAACCGGAACGCAGTAGTGCACGCATAGTTACCACGATTGATATCAGGATCAGGCTGCTGTACATCTCCTTTCCTTTCCCTGTCGCCTCCTAAGACACCCACAGGATGATATGGGGTAGTAGATTCTTTTATGCCGCCACTTTACTCTATTTAAACTAATATGGATAATTTTTAGATGAGCGTGTGAGGTATCCTGTTCGTTGTTATTTTATTTCCAAGTGATTTAGCAAAAAAACACTTGTTATGTCAGAACAAACAAGTGTGGGCTTTCCTTAATATCTATGACTAATAGCAGCGCACCTAGTGGGTCTTTGGCGAAGTGGCGAAGTCTCCGTAATTTACTTAATTAATTCGATTGGTCTAATTAATTTGAATTTCGTAATGTTTCATTGTAGCAGGAATACTGGGGGCGCTTTTATATTTATTTAATGCGTGTTTTTCATGTTAGCTTTAAATATAATATTATATTTAAAACTAACAATTAATAATCATAATTTATTTCATTAACACTTATTAAAATATTCATTGTTTAAAAAACATAACGCTGATAATATAACATAGACACTAATTCAAATGCGTTGTCACCCCTGAGAACGAAGGTGGAGTGGCTCGTCAGTAAAAGGGTATTTGCCACTCACCATACGAAATACAGCTATTCGATGCCAGTGTTCTGTTTGCGAATACCGTTTGAGTCAACCCATTCGTGTTGCTGCCATACCACGCTACGCGTAACTACAGCTTATTAAGACATGGTTCAATTTGACACCTGCTCTACACATAACAGTGTAGTAATCATTACAATCATCATCACAGCCCTTCACAAGTCCACTGCTGAACACAGGCCTCCCCCAAAGAATGCCACAAAGCACGGTCCGGAGCCATATGCTTCCATCGACTTCCTGCATGTCTTACCAGGTCGTCACTCCATCTAGTGGGGGGCCGCCCCACACTTCGCCTACCGGTACGAGGCTGCCACTCGAGAACCTTGCTTCCCCATCGGTTGTCGGTTCTACAAGCTATATGGCCGGCCCATTGCCACTTCAGCTTACTAATCCGTTGAGCTATGTCGGTTACTTTGGTTCTACTGCGGATAACCTCATTTCTAAGTTTAGCACATAAAGAAACCCCGAGCATAGCCTTTTCCATAGCTCGCTGAGTGACCTTGAGCTTCCTCATACAGCCAGCAGTGAAGGACCACATAGCAATAACATATAGTGTAGTAATAACACATTTAAATTATAAAATATTAAAGTATAAAATCATTATGCTATAATCAACGGAATTTTGATATTTAGAATAACTCACAAAATATCGCACCGTGACGGCTGAATTGCAAAGTACACGAGAAAGTCGGGTTCGATCCCAGTTTTTTGTGCTGCTGTGATTTACAACTCACACTATAAGGAAATCTGCATGTCTTAAACATAAATCATATTTCGAAGACATGCTAAGTTTACCAACACGCGCTGCAAGATCGTGGCCGATGCTTACCTTAAACCCGTTCTAAAACGAGTGAAATGCCAGGAGAGAATATTCCATAACCTATATATTATGACAAGATACATAATATCTACGTTTATTATGTATCTTGTGGTTATGGTATATTCTCTCCTGACATTTTATACGTGATAGAGCCAAGCTACAGTTATATTATGGTAGTTTAATGGTTGTATGTATTGTAAGTTGTGAGTCGGCTCGACCGGGGAAGGACCACGCTCTCACAGAATACCAGCGTAAAATAGCAGCTTAATGCTGCCGTGTTTCGTATGGTGAGAACCGAAGACCCTTTTTACTGGCAACGAGGCATTTCATCTTAGTCTCAGGAGTGACAACGCATCTGCATCAGGTTGGCTGTGTGCTCGTTTGTCGCATATATTCTATTTAAAAAAAATAACCCAGCCTTGTATATACTTGGCACGCGGCTCGCGATGTGTTTCGAAAGTGAACGGTCTGACCTAAGATGCACAGTACTATTTCAATGTCGCAATGCATTGTTTCTTATCGCCACGGGTGGTTCATTGTGTTTGGTAATATTTAAGCGTAAAGTAAGTTGCTCATTTTTATTGATAACTAGCGACCCACCCTGGCTTCGCCTCGTTTATATTTTATGTATATTAATATGACATGATTTATATTTAAGGTAATCAAAAACCATTTATATTATCAATTTTTAGTATTTAAAAAAACTTCAAATTATTCAGAGAAAATTTAGCCTAGATCTCTCCTGGCATTGCTTTCTATCTGTTCGTGAAGTTTCATCACAATTGGTTCAGCCATTCCCAAGATTAGCCCGGACAGATAGATAGACAGACGATTTTTTTAATGGTGGTTTATGCCTCAATAGCATCAAATAACCCCTGATCTTGAAAGAAGCCAGTTATTTCAATATTACAGACAGACACTTAAATTTTATTTATATGTATAAAATAAATACCGCGACTCGCCCCTTCTCACGGTTGCGATTCAACAGAATGATGTTTTTTACGATTTAATTACAAAAAGTAGTTTTTAGTAGTCTCTTACAAAACCACAAAGTGGTTTAAACATTTTTTGAAATTATTCCGCAATGCTATCCTACATATTCATTCATAACAGCCTATAAAAGCCCATTGCTGAACATATATACCTTCTACAAAAGATTGCCTCACGAGGAGGATTTTGACACGCTTAGCAGGCGTGTTGGCAACCACAGTTTCATTATTATTTTGAGTTCTTATCAGGAATCATCAAATCTGCTGACCATCTTCTCTCTCGTTTCCCTCTGTCGCGTCTTAGGATACCCACAGGACGATTTGGGATAGTGGATATTTTTACGCCGCCACTGCACGGTTAGCTTAGTGCTATATTAGATTATAATTAAATATTATGCGGTTGTGACAAACTGTCGACTTTTTATTTTATGAGAAGAATTTATCTTCTATAAGTAGATCTGAGCCGCGTCTACGTGCTATTTTCGAGAGTCATTACGAATCGTCTCGCACGCTGACTCGATGACTTCCAGCCTCCCGAACAAGCCGGTTTCCGAAAAGGGTTTAGTACCATAGACCACATACATACACTTTGGCAAATTGTCCATAAGACTGAAGAGCACAATTTACCGCTTTGCCTTGTGTATGTGGACTATGAGAAAGCCTATGATTCCGTCGGAATTTCGGCGATGCTACAGTCCCTTCAGCGGTGTCAAGTTGACTGTCAGTATATCGAAGTGCTGAAGTGTCTGTACAGTAGGGCAACGATGGAAACCAATCCAACTGCAGAAAGGTGTAAGACAGGGTGACGTTATATCTCCTAAACATCACCGCTGCGTTGGAAGACGTTTTCAAGCTACTGGACTGGAAAGATTATGGTATTAACATCAATGGTAAATACATCACTCACCTTCGATTTAGTTATTATGGCAGAATCACTGGAGGAGCTAAGCACTATGCTCAATTACATCAATAGTGTCTCCCAATGGATAGGTCTTAAGACGAACATGGACAAAACAAAAGTCATGTGTAACGACCATGTCACACCTATGCCGGCAGTTGTTGGGATAGCAAATAGCCCGACTAAGTAAGTCCAACTTCGACCGAGAGGTCAATCGACGGTTTCAACTCGGCTGGGCAGCGTTCGGGAGATGCGACACAGTCATCTTCTCGTCAGGTATACCTCAAAATCTGAAAATAAGATGGTACACCCAGTGCCTGTTGCCAGTGATGACTTATTGATCTGAGACCGGGACCTTCACTGCTTTCCGTATGAGGAAGCTCAAGGCCGCTCAGCAAGCTATGGAGAGGGCTATGCTAATTCCAAGGGTTTCTCTATGTGTTAGACTTAAAAATTACGATATCCGCAAAAGCACCAGCGTATCCGACATAGCCCAACGGCTTAGTAACATGAAGTGGAAATGGGGTTGGGGAAGAAAGGTTCTCGAGTGGCGGCCTCGTACCAGTAGTGAAGTGTAGGACCCCCACTAGATAGAGTGACGACCTGGTAACACATGCAGGAAGTCGACGGATGCAGGTGGCTCAGGACCGTGATTTGTGGGAGGCCTATGTTCAGGAGTGGAATTGTGAAGGGCTGTAATGAAAATGAAAATGAAACTTGTACATAACTGCTTTATTTTAATGCACTATTGTTTTTGTTGAGAGAGAACTATAAAGCCTCAGGTTTAAACAAAAAATATAATTTTAATACGTTAAAGAATGCTCATTTTTTTGTCAACGCTACGTTACAATTATAAGCTATAAACATTATTATTTATGGCCCTCATCATATACCATTTATGTTCTATTATCTACAAAACAAAAGGTCAACAAAAATTTCGTCACGAATAAATAATTCAAATAATTTCATGGTTCTATTTCTGATCTCAAGTTTTGATCTTGACCAATGAAATTGAAAATAAATGCGTGTAAATCCGCATGCTGTTTCTACTCTGTATGTTTGTGTGCGTGTTGTACATAGTCCAGTTTTCGATTATACTCTTATAATGTTCTTTTTAACCGAATTCCAATAAAGAGATGTATATTCGTCGCGTAGATTTATGTTTGCCACCGATTTCTCGGAAACGACTGAACCGGTTTTGATGGAAAAATTAGGTAATGATTTCTTATATTTACGCGAACACTACACATTAAATAAAACTATTTTTACGGATTTTATCGCGTTTAATTTACTATTTTAATTCCCGACGTTTCGGGTGCTTTACAGCACCCATGGTCACGGGGGGGACTGAGGTGTTTGACGTCCCAATGTCATAGTTAGCCCGGCTACCTTCAGTTTATTGAATATTAATTTTTGGTCCGATCTACGCAGAATGAGCTTACAGTATCTTGAAGTCTTGCAGTGGTATGCTTGGGTTTGGACTTAATTTTGTTAATTATAGGATCCCAAGCAGATGGCAGCACCCATCCATCTTCTCTATTAATATTAGGATGTTTTTTAATCTCAATAGCCTCGCGTATCATCCTTGGTAGGAATCGGTGTTCTTTTGCGAGGATTTGTGGTCTATCAAATCTGATGTAGTGGCGGGGACGATCTTGAACATGTTCACACACTGCAGACTTTCCGGAACGTCGGTGCTTCACGTCAGCTATATGTTCTTTTACGCGGGTTTTTATAGATCTTTTTGTTTGTCCTATGTAAGAGAGACCACATTCACAATCCAGCTTGTACACTCCTGCATCTTGTAGAGGGATATGACACTTGACGGATGGTAAAAATTGACTAATCTTCTTCAGCGGCTTGAAGTATGTTTTAATAGAAGCTCGCTTCAAGATGTAGCCAACCTTGTCTGTGACTCCTCTGACATAGGGTAGTACAGCAGGCACACGCTCGACTGTGGCCGGCTTCACTCGGTCACTGTGACGTAGGCGCGGGACCCGAAGCTTGTTGTCTTGAAATACTTGCTTGACGTGCTGAAGCTCGGCGGCCAGATGTTTTCTGTCACAGATCCCTCGTGCTCTCTGAAACAAAGATTTTCCTACGGTAGCTAACTGTGATGGATGATGGTGCGATTCACCATTTAAATAATAGTTGGTAATATATTTCCCATACACAGTGTGACCAATAGTGTTATCAAGATTTCGGATGACTAAAACATCAAGGAAAGCTAAAGAATTGTTTGCCTCTAACTCCATTGTGAATTGTATTTTAGAGTTTATGGAATTAAGGTGGTCTAAAAATGCAGTTACTTTGTCAGATGGTAAAATTGTGAAAATATCGTCTACGTACCGCTTGTAGAATCTTGGAATTACAGGAGCAGTAAGAAGGGCATTCTCCTCAAAGTCCTCCATGAATATGTCGGCGACTACGGGAGATACAGGTGAGCCCCATCGCCACACCATCTACTTGCTTGTAGAATTCTTTCTTCCACAATAGATAGCCAGATGTGAGGCAGTGTTTTAGTTATACTGCATATTCTATAGGCATGTTGTTATCTTCTAGCTTCCTAGTTACAATTGAGATGCAGTCTTCAATAGGCAAGCATGTGAATAGTGACTGAACATCAAAACTGACCATAGTTTCATTGTCAGCGAGATATAGGTCTTTTCTCACTAACTAAATGGTATGAATTATTTGTGTGTGCTCTAGTATATCCTCTCAGTGGTGACAGTATTTTTGCCAAGTGTTGAGCCAACTTATAAGTTGGTGAATCGATCTGGCTTACTATGGGGCGTAGTGGAGCGTTTGGTTTGTGTATTTTCGGTAACCCATACAACCTCGGTGCTTTGGCACATTATGGTATTGTCGAATTCACGTCGAGATTTAATTTTTCGGAGTATTTCTTTATTAAGTCGGTAGTTGTTTTAAGTGTATTGGTTGTAGGGTCTATTTTGACCTTTTTGTATGTACTTGCGTCCGATAAAAGTTGTTGTATTTTGAAATTATACTCTGACGTGTCCATTATTACCGTAGCATTTCCTTTATCCGCGCGGAGAATCGTGAGCTCTAGTCTGTTGCGTAAGTTGTACAACGCTTTAAACTCATCTTTGGGGAGATTTAGTTTCGGCGCTGAACTTCGACGTAACAAGGATGAAATATCTTGACGTATGGCCTCGAAATCATCCTTACTGATATTATTCTTAAACAGACAATCCTCAACACTACAGATAATTTCTTCGTACGGGATTTTTTGCGATGTTATTGCAAAATTCAAGCCCTTCGACAATACTTTTATTGTAGGTTCGTCCAGTGTTTATTTTGATAGATGAGATTTGACCGTGAGTTGTTTATTGTTTAAAAATTAGGGATGAAATTCTAATAAATGAAAGGGTTCTGAATTCGAGGCTGTACTCGTAATCCTTCTATACACTTTATTTTCTTCATAATCTTGTGCTAAGACAAAGGGTATTTTGGATTTTTTGAAGTCGGTTTTACTTTTTTAAAGTTTAAATATTGTATATTATTTGATTGTTGATAACTCGGATAGAAGCATGGCGCAGAGTGTGGCTCAAACGACCGGTACTCGACCTGATTATCCGGTTATGGAACAATAAAGATTTTTTTCTCGTAAATAAGAATAGAATGTTTTTCTAATTTAGACACTTATTCTACAGATTTTATGTTTCATCTATATATTTACATAAAATAGATATTGGTATATCTGTTTGAGATTAAGACTTTGAAACCGTTTGACCGATCAACATGAAAGTTTGCATACGACAAGACCGGAGAGAGATCTGGCGCAGGCTTTACGCGCTTTTCGAGGCACGGGTGTGAATATCTGACCCGGAATTCGAACCCGGGACCTCATGGTCAGCAATCGCGGTTACGACTACTAGACCAACAAACATAACAAACATACAGCCCACAATGCTAAATGACTACTGCTAATCCAATCCAATACTTCGTGCGTTTAAAGGGGTACACCCTTTTTAAGCATATTGCTTAAACAAAGTTTTCTCTTCACGTAATAATAAATAGATAGCATATAATATTTAGAATAGAATAATTTTTATTCAATATAGATTATTACATAATACTTATTGAAAGTCATTTTTTTATTTACCACTGGTTCGGAAAATACCTCTGTCCTGGGAAGAACCAGCAAGAAACCCAAAAACATATTTCACTTAATAATTTTCTTGTTCTTTGATTAAAATTTTTGTACTGAATTGTCAAACCGCCTTCCAAGCATGGCGGTTATGGCAAAATATCCCTGTAACGGGGAGGCCCATGTCCAACAGAGGACTTTTGCAAGCTAATTTACATATTTGAAAGTAAAAAATAGAAAGAACTGAACGATGATCTCATTATATGAATTCATATTTTGATAGGAAACGCGCTACGTTGCTTTTAAGTATATTTGCCTTCCTTAAAATTTTCCCATGAATTTTCGTTGGAAACCTTTGTAAAAAGAAAATTTATTTCATAAACATGTAAAGTCGGTCAACCTGCAATCGCGCTGTCCAGTAGACACATCTCTGATTTGAAATGAGATCTGATGACGTTTTAATAATTTTACTATAATATTAAGTAATAAACGTGGTAGAACCATGCTGCAGCTATATTAATTGTATAGTTGTAGCACGAATAGGTCGGCTCGACCGGATAAGGACCACCGCTCTCATAGAATACCAGCGTAAAATAGCAGCTTAATGCTACTGTGTTTCGTATGGTGAGTGTAGAGAACCGAAGACCCTTTTTACTGCAAAAGAGGCATTCCATCTTAGTCCTCACGGCTGACAACGCATCTGCATTTTGATTCGCAAACGAAGATAGATGTCGATCTCTATGGGCCACAGTAACCACTTACCATCAGGTAGACCGTGTGCTCGCTTGTCGCCCTTATCCTGTAACAAAAAATATCATAATTTTCTTTGAATTTAAAGCATAGAATGAATGAATGAATGAATGATTTATTCAATATTGATCACATAATAATACTTATTGAAAGTCATTTTTTATTTACCACTGGTTCGAAAAATACCTCTGTCCTGGGAAGAACCAGCAAGAAACCCAGCGGGATTTTTTTTAACATATTTCACTTAACAATAATTTTGTTTATACAATTTTTAAATGAATTTTCATAGAACCAGCATGGTGGCGATCACCCTATTCCCAGGGTTTATTTTCATGCATGTATTCCTTGATATTATAATAACCCTTTTTGTACAGTTTTTGTTTAATGAAACTTTTAAACTTGTTTACTGACAAACTTTGAACATGTTCTGGGATTTTGTTGTAAAACCGTATACATTGCCCCATAAATGAATTACTGATTCTGTGGAGTCTAGTAACTGGCATTACAAGCTTATGTTTGTTCCTAGTGTTTATAGTATGAACATCCTTATTCTTATTAAAGCTATTTATGTTTTTATGTACATAAATTACATTTTCATAAATATATTGCGATGCCAAAGTTAATATGTTTATTTCTTTAAATTTTCTCTAAGGGACTCTTTACAATTTAGGTTATAAATCGCTCGTACGGCTCTCTTTGCAAAACAAATATGGCTTCAATATCAGTCGCATTACCCCATAGCAAAATTCCATAAGACATTACGCTATGAAAGTAACTAAAATACACTAATCTAGCTGTCTCAACATCTGTGAGACTTCTAATCTTTCTTACAGCATATGCTGCAGAACTAAGTCTACTTGCTAATTTAGATATATGGGGCCCCATTGAGTTTAGCGTCAATAGTAATACCAAGAAAAACAGTGGTATCCACAAGACTCAACTCCTCCCATTTAAGAGCACATTGGTATTCGAATGTTTTACATTAGGTATTGTAAATTTAATAGATTTTGTCTTATTGCCGTTTAAGAGCAAATTGTTGGCGTTAAACCAATGTACTAATTTCGATAGAGCATTATTTACATCGTCATAATTAATTGACTGCCTTTTGAGTTTGAAAATTAAAGTATCATCAGCAAATAATACTATATCGTGATTGTCCCCTACAAGATAAGGTAAGTCATTAATATAGATTAAGAACAGGAATGGGCCAAGAATCGAGCCCTGAGGAACGCCCATTGATACTACCGATCCGGAGGAACCTTTACCATTGATCACGACTTTTGAGTTCTGTTACTTAAATATGAAGTAATAAGTCTAAGCGCCAAATTTTTACACCGTAATGTTGTAGTTTCTGATTAATGTCTCATGATGAACACAATCAAAGCCTTGGAAAGATCACAAAAATACCTAAGGCATCCTGTGAATTCTCCCAGGCATTAAAAATATATTTCATAAGCTCAACACCGGCGTCAGACGTCGAGCGACCCTTGTAAAACCAAATTGGTTTTATGAAGTAATTTATTTGTATTAAAAATTTAACAATTGATCCAAAATTATTTTTCAAAATTTTACTGAGAGTTGGTAGTACAGAAATAGGTCTAAAATTAGCAGGGTCAATGTACTACCAGATTTAAATAAAGGTATTACTTTACTATATTTCATTAAATCAGGAAACACACCAGAATCGATACAAGTATTAAAAATAATAGCAAGATAAGGTGCAATTAAATCTATTATGAACGCAATAACTGTAATGGAAATCCCCACAAATCTGCGGTTTTCTTTACATCAATGGTTTTGAAGTATTTTACAATATCTTGCGGTAATACTTTTTCAAATCTAAATTCTTTTAAACAGGTATTAACATTCTGTTTGAGTAATGACCAGCAGAGCAACCCGGACCACCAGTGCGGCAGACCGGAGGGGAGTAGCCATACGCAGGCGTTCCCCTCTGTCAAAGTACAAGTCTACGCGGTCCTATGCATACAATAAAACTAGTTGCAGCCGCAGTGATCATAGACTAAATCTAGTTGCGCGGCTAAATCGACGTCCTACAAAAATGCCGAATTGTTCAGTTTTTTGCTACAAAAAGAGATCTGCCACGTCAAATTTACAAAAAGATGGCGTCTCCTTTCATACATAACAAATTTTTAATCACATTGTTACTATTTACTTCTTTTTAAACTTAAAAATTAACTATCGGTCGTTGAAAGGGTCACAGCCCGTCGCTCGGCGTCAATCCGACAGCGAAGAACCAACTGAAAGGGTGCACACAGGGGTCAACCAGTCAGTGACCTTCTATCCCAGGAAACTGATAGCTGTATCATATCTGTATCTGACTGTACAAGCAGTGCGTGTTGCCAGTGATGACCTATGGAACTGAGACGTGGTCCTTCACTGCTGGCCGGATGAGGAAGCTCAAGGTCGCTCAGCGAGCTATGGAGAGGGTTATGCTCGGAGTTTCTCTGCGTGATAAACTTAGAAATGAGGATATCCGCAGTAGAACTAGAGTGACCGACATAGCCCAACGGATTAGTAAGCTGAAGTGGCAATGGGCCGGCCATATAGCCCGAGGAACCGACAACCGATGGGAAAAAAAGGTTCTCGAGTGGCGGCTTCGTACCGGCGGATGAAGTGTAGGGCGTCCCCCCACTAGATGGAGTAACGACCTGGTAAGACATGCAGAATGTCGATGGATGCAGGTTCAGCAGTGGACTTGTGAAGGGCTGTAGTGATGATGACATGACTCTAATGCCCAAATACTCAAGCGCTCCTCAATTTTAAGATGCCGTTAAGTTTCGTGCTGTCTCTATCGCTTTAAGTCGATGTGGCTGTGACACCGCGAGACTTAACGACATCTTAACATTGAGTAGCGTTGGAGTATTTGGTCATTAGTTAATCTATAAACAAACTTTTGTAGAATCAACTCTCGACCGGGGAATCGAACCCCGAACTTTCGTTTGACAATCGAATGTTCTTATCATTATATTGAATCTATTTACTCTTAACATAGATTGCCTTATCATTTGGAATGCCTTTTATACTTTAATAGCAAATAATTATAAGGTTTGAATTTACTTATTATTATGAAATGAAAATTTATAAAATGATTTTTTAAGCAACAGTCGTGTTATTTCGAATTTGCTTACAGGCCGCTCGCCCTCATACAATATGCGGATCGGTCGAGCGACTGAACCAAGTCCGTATTCGAGTTGTCGCTGTCACCGAGCGATAGTGTTATGTAATCTATATATCTGTGAAATTATCAGTATATTGTTTTAATTGCTATGTGTGAATTTTGTAGAGACAGACAATTGTTTTTGTGTGCGCAGATTTTTCCCCACAAAAATTGACAGACAGTACTGTATCGGGAAAAAACGCTATGGCGACTCCTCTCCGGTCCGCCGGTGGCGCGGTTTGCTCTATGATTTAAAGTCATAAGTGACAGTTACTAGAAGTTACTAGGCTGCCATGAAACTATGTATAACTTCCACACGTTTCAACATTTCCACAGTTTGCAGCACGTGTAAACGAGGATTGCACGAGGATCGGACGGTGTAGCATCTTCCATGCAATGTCGTACAATACAACTGGTACTGCGCTGCACACTTGCGTATCTATTTAAAATTATGATTCACTTATAATAATTACCGTTTAGTGGTAGCATAAGAGAATTCACTACCCCATATCGTCTCGTAGGTGTCGTAAGAGGTAAAGAGGTATAAACAAACCAGGAGATACACAGCAGCATCTTCATCCTAATAACAAATAGACTCTCAAATTGGGGCTGCCAACTCGCTTGCCAAGCGTGGAAATTATGGTAAATATCCCCCTGCGAGGCAATCTATGGGGGAGGCTTTTTATCAACTGTTGACTTTGATAGGCCGATATGATAATTTTAAAATGATAAATTTCAAAATTAGTCGCAAAAGCAGAAAATCGTAAGATGTAATTTTGCATTATCTGTAATATTGTTTCTCGTTTATTAGCCCGTAAAAGTTCACTGCTAGCCATAGGGCTCTTTCGTATTAGAGAATAGCACCAGAAGTCTCCCACCTTTGACGCAGCTTCCCGTCTCCGGTCGGAGTATTTTACGCCTGGCGTGAAATACACACACAAGGCACATAAAAGATTTTCTTTTCCATGACGAAAAGCAAAATGCTTTTTTTCCGATCTTATCAATTACAACATCGTGAATAGAATTTTAAGATTTATATTTAAACGAAAACAAATGACGAGTCGTTATATAAAAATGAACGAATAAAGTCTATCCACGTGTATTTTGTGGCTCGTTTCCTTATTTAGTGCTGTTTGATAATTCGTTTGACAGCGTACACAACGCTTACCTGAATACATATTACAATAAACAGGTTGCGTCAAATTCACCAAACAATTTGAACATGATCAATTATTTTCCATACACTTTTAGATTTTCAATTGAGGTATATTCCGTAATTCATGCAATTTATAATGCTGTTTGCCTGTGAACATAAATAAATATAACAGTAATTTACACGTACTGTTGTTTCTATGAACACTTACAGAGAACAAACAATTCACAATGACTTATCAAGTACCTACCTACACGCACATACTGTCAGGTAATTAGAGTGTGGCTGCTTGGATCAGATCTTCGGTGCTAACTCGTTGCTCCCGAACGTCACGACGGTGATAATTATTGTTTCAATCGCAAGATTGAACACGTCACCGCGCATTAGTGAAGCAACCGTGATACGCAAAACGAAATAAAGCGAGGAATTAAAAATGACAAATAAAAATAAATATTTATTAAATGTTACCCAAAGCTCTTAGTGTGGCATCGCGAAATATCATATCCGGCAGGCCTATTCTTACCGTAAGCGCGTATTAAATAGTGGTTGGAATTTTAAATTGGCTTTGTGCTGTGTTACGGGGTGCTCGGCGTGCATGACAAACACTAGGTCTTTTTTAATGTTCGTTAATATTGTGGTTAGATTAGGTCACAATAACTGTCAGTGTCTAGTATATCGCGCCTTGACTTTAGGCTTCTCGGTGAGAAAGCAGTTGGCGATATCATCTCTTTTATTAGTGTCCTATGTTATGACTTCTCAAAATGTATCCTAAACAAACCACTACGCCACACGCACCGACGCGACGATCGCTCTTCACACAGACCTTAGACTAAAAACTCTTCCAATTAGATTCCACAGGCACACAAAGTCCCAAATCGATGATTAATAGTGCGATCGTAAATCTACCGACCAAGCGTTTCCGTCTGTTAGTGAGGTTCATATCCAGCATTGGTACTGATATTGGATTGATGAGATGATATAATACCGATACATCATGTCTAAAATAGTGGCGAATAAAAGTCCATGATATTATGTCTAAATCAGAAAGATCTCTAAGCATAGTCATCGTCTAATAATGTTTGCCTAAAGCAAATCTTTAAAATACAGGTTTAAGTTTAAGCTAGACAAACATGTCTAAAGAATTACGACACTGTTTACCAAAATAGACGCTATATATTTTGTCTGTTTTATAGTTTGGAACGTGGAATACTGTGAACTTGTCTATGAATATATAAATGATAACGATGGAAAAATTATAGGTAATATTTATTCTTCGTTACTAGTGCGTAGTTCTTTTCAGTGTTAACCTTGAACACGTATATTCTTTTCGTGTCAACGAGGTGTTTCCTGAATTTGGTTGCTTGTCACACCAAGCTGATAATACTTTTGCTTTTTCTAGTTCTTATTAGGAAGATGCCGCTGCTCATCCCGGTTTCTTTCCCTTTGTCGCCTCTTACGACACCCACAAGACAATATGGGTTAGTGTACATTCTTAGACCACCACTAAACGGTCACATACTACTTGGAGTGAATCGTTCTCTGTGCCACTCCCCAATAGTAGCAACACGGCCCATCTTACAGAAAAATGTGGCGACCGTTTGTGTATGTGCTTCGCGCACGGCGACATTCCGCTTTAGTTGGTTTATCTCCAAAGACACTACAAACGAATATCACTGTTTTGGAATTATAATTTTATAGCCATAATTTATCTCCAATCAATATACCGTAAACATTTTTTCTCACTTTTGTACCGAACCAACTCGAACAACGCTTATGGAGAGGTTTTCTCGAATAAGTTTCCACTGCTTAAACGTTCTTGAATGACCGCGGTTGGCGGTTGACCTGTGTTCACTTAACATTCAATCTTCTTTCTTTAAATTCCGCAAATTCTTTAAATTCAACAAATCAAATAAAAATGTTGCTTAAGAACAGGCACTTCAAAAATAGTAGCCAAAAGTTCAAAACATTCTTGAGATTTCTTTAACCTTTTTATATTCATAGTAAATGATAGCTCAGAAATCACATCGACAAAGTTCCATTCCATACGAGCGAATTCAAGCCAGATTCTCTCCGCCGCTTTTAATAATATATAAAAATATTTAAAAAATCAATGTTCCATTATTAAATTTATCAGTAAATATGATGGTTATTAATAAATATATTTGACGTGCGTACATAGTACCAGTACTGTGTATTGTAATGATTTCGTGAGAATTGAGTAAGGGAAATTATTTAGAAAAATATTTGATTTTAAGTATATGACAATAAATCAGCAATATTTTGCATAATTAAGCAGGATGATAATGCGTCGTGATTGCTTTAATAATCAATGCGTCATTCATTAGCTTTGCGTGACGTTCGGTAAGGCAATAATATAAAAATAAAAATGTAAATGTTCGTTTGTTCATAATCTTAAAAGTCCAAAGTTCTTCACCTGAAATTGAAATTTTAACACAACGTTGCATTCGAATATGTGCGTGTTTTAATATTATTTTTGAAAAAGAGCGCTATCTGTTGGACGTAGAAGAAACTTCTTTTTTTTTCTTTTCCATTTAACCAGATTGAGCTACAGCACAACCTAAATATTATTTCTTTTTTAGATATATTATTATAGTCACAGCGAAATAGAAATTACATATTATCACTTATGTAATTTCATGAACAAACAGTGCTTTAGAAACTTGGTAAAAACAAATAGATTAATCGTTTCTTACTTCATATCTATTTCATATCTCACATATTTACATTAAATTTTACTTTGACATTGATTTTTAATCTTAATAACTGCGTGTATGGTTATGTCATTGGACATACTTGAGACCATTCTGCTTCAACTGAGATAAAAGAGAACTTGACAAATAGAAGTGCGGCCATCTTAATAAACATACAAATGTTTGTTGTGTTCAGAAAATATTTGCAGCCTCCGATCCAAAGCGAGTAATAACGACTTCCCGTGTCTTATTACACTCGAATCACATATTTACCGTGTCAATTTGCTAGTTAATGATAGGAAACCAATGGAGCATGTAGGTACGTTGAGCTTGGTGTGTCGTATAGTTTTTTTCATAGGTTCCAATGTTAAGTTGGCCATTGTGTTACAATGAAATAATCGGATGATTTAGTTCAATGTAGAATCCAGCCGAGGTTGAGACAATACGACTGAAGTTATTTTATTTTATTTATTTATTTTTATTAGGATCACCAACGGAAATGACAATAGATTTACAGATAATATACATGACATTTAAACACTCATGATAATCGTTTTTCTTTTTATAGGTAATCACAACATGCATTAATTTTATTCTATGACACTAATAAGTTTAAAAAAATAAAAAATAATTAGGAATTCTAAATTAAAAAAAAATATTATTGAAAAGAAATAAAATTAACTAACATTGTATCATTAAATTACTACTACCTATTAAAAGTTGATGAGTGATTTTAGTACATACGTATATTAGTTTTATTATGCGTATTTATTAGGTTTTGGGTCTAGATGCAATAATGTTTGACCTTGTTTCTACCCCCCTATATCCGATCCTCCCATTTTTCTTATCGACTGAGGTGTATTTTGTAAGTATGTCTTTAAATTCCTGGTTTCATTAATTCATCATTCATCATAAAAGACCACTGCTGAACATAGACCTCTCCCATAGATAGCTTAGCTTAGGGGATAATTGCTTTTTTTTAATTCCAGGATACCCTCATATAAATGCCCCTGACGTTACCCTTTAGTGCAACAGTCATTTCAAGTATCAAAAACAGTCGGCCGCTCAGTAAATATCACGTAATACAAGATAAACTCGTTGCTGACACCTCGAAGGACATTGTCGATGCACGCAATGCATACACTATTACGTGTATTGACGAATGACGATACATTTGAATGCTTTGCGATAAACATACCCTTGGTCTTCCATTAATATTGTTTGATCAAGTACTTACGCCGCCACTACACGGGCCCAATTTCATCTCGTGGGTGTCGTAAGAGGCAACAGGGAATAGAGAGTGTACCTACATATGCTTGCGAACACTCTCGTGCACTATAATCCTATCCCACGCAGCGGCTCGTCTCCGTTGATACTGTGGCCACTGTGACAAAAATTTGATCTGAAGGACATTTCGTTATTTCACATCAACCTTGGTTGCAAGACTTCTTTTCTTTCATTCCCTTCTCTTCCTTTCTTTGATTAAACCTACTTTAAGGGCTGCAATATTTTATATATTTTTTTAATTCCAGATTCGTTTTAAGATAAATATTTAAAGTCTTCTAATAAATCCTCTGTAATTTATTTCACGAATTCCCATTATGGTGACTCACTCTCAATGCTCATGCACATAACTAATACAATAACTGATTATAATACACATACTGGTGAGCAGTTACCTAAATTTCTCCACTTATCCAGCGAATTGGCTGTACGTAACTCAAATTCACTCAAAGATTTATTCCTAAATATTAACTTCGCGTGCGGCGTCGTTTCAGCGAAGCCATAATAAATTGCTATTATTTTGTTTCCATAAAATATACAAAAGGTATTTTATTGCCCTTGTGTCGTGACACTAGGGCGACGTAATACTTAGGCTTTACCGGATACACCCTAAAGCGAAACGTGACTTTGCGTGCGATAAATTTGCTAATTATGTTGCTGTGAAACAGCTATGTTGTTTCAAATTGGGATTAATAAGGTATTTTTTGTTCGCCTTATATTCTAATAGTTCTAACTGACATAATTGTTTTCTTCGATAGTTGCTGGCTTAATGGCTAAGTGCTGAAGATTCATTTTAATCTTATTGATTATTGTAAACAGTTTAAAAAACACTGCAAAAAGGGCCCGCTTAATGTCATTTATCTTTCTTTGCCAGTCAACCCTAGAAGAAATTGTTGGTAGGTGTGAACTTTGGAAGGTTTAAATTAGACCTTTAAAAAATTAAATGAAAGTGGTACTATTCGCATTAAGTTTTTTTGGCGTACAATAAAGTGTTACACTGCTGGGTCCACACAGGCCCCATCTCATTTCTGAGAGGGTTAAGTATGTATTTATTTTATAAATCTCTAGTTCGATGCTGACGAATAGGTCAGAAAATTAATTTATCGTGACAAGGCGAGCACAATTTAAATCAGGACGCTCGTGAATCTCTTCGGACGAAGCTGCAAATGCCATCTTGCCAACCTCACTCTAGAAATAGAAAATAAATTAAAGATGTTCACATTAATTGACTAAGATCCGCGTAATAGCTAGCCAATTAATAAATTTTTAGCTAATTTTTTTTAACATCTGTAATACAATGGATTTCCGCAAAGTAACGCTTGATTCTATTATTATCATGAAAATAAACTTAGACTATCTAATTATTATCTAAACAAAACAAAATTTTATTATCAAGACATACCATAAACATTATAAATAATCTTGGGCTATGTAATTATTATCTAAACAAAAAATTTATTATTATCAAAACAAACCATAAACATAAACTCGGACTATGTAATTACCACTAAACAAAAAATATATTTTTATCAAAACAAACCATAATATATAATAGAGTCAGGCTTCAAACCGCAAGCCGCACACATAACCCAACACACTGCGCCTGTCCGTAATTTTTCTTTGTGATTGCGGTGGTTAGGTGTGAATATTTAAATCTCATCTCTTGTTTTTCCATAGCTACATGTTTCTTATTCTTCGTATTTTCTTGTAGCTTTGAATTGAATTCAAAACCGCTCTATGATGTAGTAATTGGCTTAGCAACGTTTGCCGCTTACTTACAGGTTCACAAGTAGGTTCTTCCATAGGATTCTCTACAAGATAGCTAATTACATGTTCCTATAAATTATTAAATCTACGAGCGGTGGCTTTTTCAATCCATTGATGATGAACAGTCATGCCGTCATTCGTAACTAATATTAAATTTAACATATCTACTTTATAAAAGAAACATTTTCATTAGAAAATGTTTCATGTTTTATTTGGGTGATATTATTTTGAAATTATTACGTCTTTATCTATAAAACTGTCGCTTTGTAACAACAGTGCGTGACATGGTTTCTAAAATTCAGTTCTTTTTTTAGCTCCTTGTTTTCTTTCTTTGATATCACGTCGATATCTGCGACCATGAACTGACTTGAAAATTCGCGTTGTTTTCGAATATGGCTTTCGTCGTCTTTACCATTGCTGCACAGACGGCACGTGATATTGATGATTGACGTACTACAATTACAATTTTTGACAGACAATCTATGCAAGGTTGGTCTATCAAAAAATTGCAAACAATAATAAACAAGTTTGCTATCAAGCAACGGATACTTAACTTTAATTGGTCTAGTTACTTCTGCACTTATTACAATAATATGGAAACTTTTTCTTTTTCTTTAAAATAAAGTTACTCCCACACTAGGTTTTTATGTATCGTGGAGGCAATTCGCATACATAAATAATAATGTGCTCCAGACCGAATTTCGGTCAATACGCTAGTCTCAACGGAGACTAGCCATCTGCGCATGACAGAATTATAGTACACAAGTATGTGTGGAAGCATTGTTTCACTCTACTCGCTCACTCAAATAGACCGATGGGAGAGCAATAATTTTTCTTTAAATAACGTTAAATATTTTTTATGAAAATTAAATAATAACATAATCAAAATATATTCCTATTTTGATTATGTTATTATTTAATTTTCATAAAAAATATTTTTAAATTTGTAAAATGTCTCTTTTATTCGTAAGGATCTATTAAGATACCATATTCTATAAGATTTAATTAATTTAAAACCAATATTTTACGAAATAAAATGTGACTTTTATTTCTCCTTATGCAATTAATCTTGGTTTAATGTTGTATGAAATATCTCCAAGGTCTAGATTATAAATGTATGCTGTTATGCTGTAGGCTCTGAGAAAGCTGGCATTTTGAAAAAACAACGAGATCGTGTGTATTCTAACAGCACAACAATGCAGACTTGCTCAATCGTAACATTAACATCATTTGTGTATTCTCACAATCGAGTTTTCTCAATTTAACTGCGATGTTTAACTGCAGGAAATAGCACACTCGTTTCTGCATGAATGTCGAGATAATTCCGAGCTATCAATGTCCCATTAGGGTTAACGTCGCTCAAGTAATAGTTCTGCACGGTAATAGTTCACGTGTGGTGAAATTATTCACTATGGGGTCACAATAATTACTCAAATAGCGAATTGTATCTTTATATATATAATTCTTCTGTCCGTGTGTATGTGACTGAACTCCTCCTAAACGGCTGGAACGATTTTGATAAAATTTTGTGTGTGTGATTAAGTTGATTCGAGAATGGTTTAGATTCACAATTGGACCCGGTAAATTGTCGAGATCTAGAAATCACCTGTGCGAAGCCGGGACGAATCACTAGTTTTAAATAAACGTAACGTATAAATATACATTAAAATAATAAGAATCCATATCTTCTACTGCATCGGGAAATGATAAAATTTCTTACACAATGATAATTATGATTTTACCTTGTATTCTCCCAGTTCTTACTCACATATTTAGTTTTTCATTATCTTTCTCCTGTTTTCCATATTCGTGGAAGTTAGCACACATTATTCCTATAGCCAAGGTTGCTAACCCTACATTACCTTCTGAATTTCGACCTAGTACTCGTTTTATTAGATTTTAGTAGTACCTTCAATTCTGTTGACTTTGATATCCTCCTTAAAATTCTTCAGGCTATCAATGTTTCATTTCCGGCCATTCTTTGGTTTGATTCCTATCTTCGGGGACGCTCACAATGTATCCGCTCCAATGACACTCATTCCAACTGGTGTAATCTTATTGCAGGTGTACCCCAAGGTGGCGTCTTGTCTCCTTTACTCTTCACCGTTTTTATTAATTCTATAACGAAAATAATATCCTCCAACTTCCATCTTTATGCAGACGATTTGCAGCTTTACCGTCACTTTGAGGCATCTGAGGCTAAATTGGCGATAGATGCACTGAATGACGATTTGGATAGAATTAGTCGTTGGTCCAGATCCCATAGTTTAACTATAAATCCAAGTAAGTCTCAAGCGTTAATAGTAAGTAGCAGATATACTAGTAGTATTATTGATAAATGCAACCTGCCAGATGTGATTATCAATGGCACATCAATTGCTTATTCGGAATCTGGGAAGAACTTGGGCCTAATTATTGACAATAGGTTATCATGGGGTGCTCATATACCGGACTTAAGCAGAAAAGTTCATTATGCTTTTCACTCGTTAAAACGACTTCAAAGTTTTTTACCCTTATCAACTAAAATCTCTCTTGTTCAAACTCTCATTTTGCCAATCTTAGATTACGCTGATGTCTGTTTTTTGGATGCTACAGAGGAGCAATTAAACAAACTTGAGCGATTGCAAAACCTTTGCATTCGGTATATTTTTGGACTCAAGAAGTTTGACCACGTTTCTAAATACAGAAAGCAGCTCAAGTGGCTCCCAATCCGATTTCGCAGGAACACTCCTTTGTCTTCTTTTTAACATTTTACACAGTCCAAATTTCCCTTCATACCTGGAATTTTCACTTACAAATCAAAACAGTGACATTCATAAAACGTTTAAAGAACATTATTTATCTCTGTCTTCAATGTAAGGTTCATATCTTTGATATTTACTATTTATATATATTTAATTATGACTATATATATATATATATATATATATATATATATATATATATATATATATATATATATGTGTGTGTGTGTGTGTGTGTGTGTGTGTGTGTGTGTGTGTGTGTGTGTGTGTGTGTGTGTGTGTGTGTGTGTGTGTAATACAGACATATAAAATACATATGAACTCTTCATTATGTTGTGTCCTTTCCGTTGTTTGTGTGTACATAAATTGTTAAATAAATAAATAAGAATGATACATGAACGAATTTTAATGAAGCGACCGAATTATTTAAAAAAAAGTCTATTATATACTAGTTTTAATCCCATAAATATTAATGAAGTGAGGTAGAGTGTCATCGAGTAAAAACAATAAAAATATAAAATCTAATCTTTTTTTTCATTTTACATTCTCATTTGAAATGTAGTGAGTTTGATATTTAAAAGTACATTGGCAGTAGCTGAATTAGGTAGCAACCTTAGCCCTTGAATGATTTATATTCTATACCTAATCATTTAAAAATTAAAACATATTTTTATCTTCAAAACTAATTATGATTTTTAGTGGTTTTCATAAGTATGAATTGCCTACTATAGATGTACAAAGGATAAAAAATTAAGCACGTATCTTTCATATTTATAACAATTACTATGTCAATTTCATTTTTTACGTGGTAGAGCCATGCTGCAGCTATATTAGTAGTATAGTTGTAGTACGAATGGGTCGGCTCGACCAGAATACCAGCGTAAAATAGCAGCTTAACACTGCTGTGTTTCGTATGGTGAGTGTAGAGAACCGGAGACCCTTTTTACTGAAAAAGAGGCATTCCATCTTAGTCCTCACGGGTGACAACGCATCTGCATTTTGATTCTTTATTGAAGATAGATGTAGATGTCTATGGGTCACAGCAACCACTTACCATCAGGTGGATTGTGTGCTTGTTTGTCGCCCTATCCTATAAAAAAAAATGAAAAATGTAATTAGCGAAGAGCGACCACTCTAAATTTTATTTATTTACAACTACTTATATTATGTCTACTCACGTAACATAATATATTTATGTGAACTTATGTCGCATTTCGCATATTTTGAAAACTAATAGTTATATCTACTCCAAACTAATTAGTAAGGTACTCCTAATTAAGTTTTATTAAATGCTATTTATGAGTTTTACAAAAGCATTCTAACTTTAAAAAAAGGTTAAATAACCTCAAACTTGCTAATAATTGTCACTAAACGGGAAGTTAATAGTGTAGAAGAGCAAATGTATTTCTAATCATTCATTTACATATTTTTGTGATTTCAGTGTAAAACCGATGTTGAATGTTAAAAATAATGTTTATTCGTATTCCCATTTCGTAACTATACATAAAAACAAGTGAATCAAATTTCTTAAAAATATTTTTCCAACATAAAAGTCAAGATGAATTTAAACGTATATAAATTTATGCAAATTTCTAATGGGCATATTTATATAAAATTCATTAACGTACTGAAATCAGCAGCTGCATACTTTATGAAAAATTTAATATTCGGTAATTATTATATTACTTGCAATATAAAAATCCATTTCCCTATTTCGCCGCGTGGATGTTGTAATGGAGGCAAGGTTATTGAAAATGCTATAAAAAACTTACGGCCTTCGATAGATGTAATGTGACCTATTCATGCCAGATTTAAAAACCTAGTCCGGTAATGTCGAGCGTCAAAGATGTGCAACATCTGATGCTACGATTGCCGATCCGCATGCCAAACGTTGTTCATGGCGTAAGTTTCGTTCTTTTTTATATCGGTATAAAATACATAATAGGTTATAGCCCCAAAAATATAGTATTTTATTACCTACTAGCTGTGCCCGCGGCGTAGCTCGCGTATATATGTAGGTTTTACTTGAAGAATTTGACGTTTAGGTAAGAGAATATTAAACGATTTATATCATTACTGCATCAATAAGTGGTATCAAAATAAATCGTTATCCTCAAAGTTCTAAGTCATTTATGATAAAGCTTCTGTGTAAACGACGTTAGAAGTAGACTTAGCCGGGGCGTACACAATAAGGTTACGGGGGGCTACAAACGGGGAAAAGCAACATAGAGTTGGCCATGTGCAAAACAGTCAGTACTGAGGTCCACTCCTGCAACGCGTAAAATTTGACTTTGCACTTGCGCTTTATGTACAGTCACGGTCAACACATGCTAACTGGGAACTGAACACGCTTAAAACTGAAAGGAATGTTGGTTATTTGGTATAAAAGGGATTCTGGTTCTGGGTATAAAAACAATATTACCACATTTTGCTGCAATTTTGTTACTTTTAGTCGAGTTCCGTTACTTATCTTAGGTGGACATAAATTTCTTCAGCGAGTCTCAATACGATTCACCGGCGGAAAATCTTAACACCGCAATTCAGAAAAGATTGTAATTTGTACAACGCCATCTATTCCGTTCTTTGTGAGAAAACATCCTTTTTTAATTTAAGGAAAACATATTTTTTTGTTTACTGTTTTAAGTATAAATATATTATTATAGAACGCTTTTTTACACACAAATCTTTTTATTACTATTTCTGAGATTTTATGGAGCCATTGAACAAATTCGAACCTACATTTCAAAATAATAATCATAACTTTCGATAGAATTAACCAATTTTAATAAAACAAAGATTAAATGTAACTCGAAGATACGCTTCATGATTTTCTTAACGATTTCTTTGAAAAAAAAATGTTTACTTTAGACGTGATGCGTTTATAAACAAACAGACAGACAGACTGACAGACAATTCTAAAAATTATAAAAATGTACTTATTTAATTATTTTCAGTCCCCATAATGATTTTAGTCACAAATATACTATAATATGTACAGAAACAGACACAACATGTTAACACCATATTTATTATATGTATAGATTTAAAGAGAGATGGCGCTGTTAAAATCAATTCTAAAAATAAAAGAGATTAATTGACGCGATTGATACATTATATAAAACAAAAGAACTTATAAATCAATGCCTGCATAGTAAGCAAAAAAAAAACTCATCTACAAGAAAAAACTGCAACCTGCCTTTTTGTATTACATTTGCACAACACCACCATCTATCGATGAAATTGGTTAACTATTGTACTTTAGATTTAGATAATAAGGTTAATATATTTTTGTATATATTTATTAGTTTTACGTTCTTTAATACTTTTGTTTACTGCGTTTTAGATATAATTATATCATTATAGAACATTATTTTACATCATTTAATTATGATTTATGATATGATATTAGTTTAAAATGCACTTGATGACTCAACCAACGCCACCATTGAACAAATTTGTACCTATACTTCGTACCCATACTTCAGAACATTTATCATAACTTTTGATGGAATGAACTGATTTTAATAAAATAAGGACTAAATGTAACACGAAGATACACTTTATAATTTCCTTAACGATTCTTATAATATAAATTAGTATTTTATACGTGATACGTTAACAAACAAACAGACAGACAGACAAAAAATTCTAAAAATGGTAGAAATGTATTTAATTACTTATTTTTAGTACCTCTCAATCACTTTTATTACAAAAATATAAAATGTACAGACGTCTGGTTTTTACATTTTTATTATATGTATAGATAAAAATATAGTACATTGTGAAGAACATAATATAGTAAATTTTTTAATAATTTTATTTTTAAAGGAATATTTTATTTGCTGCTTTGGGCCTTTACTATCTAACGTCATATTCAGCTTTTATTAAAATAATATTTGGCTTTTATTAAAAAAAATATTTGCACCCCTAATATAATGCCCTCCAGGCCGAATTTCGGTCACGGTCACAATCTGGCGCACAGGTGCACTCTCTATTCCCTCACTCTCTTCTCATAATCCGATGGAACGGCAAGCCGACACGATCGGAGAGAGATCAGGGATCCAAAAAATTATAAAATATGTTATTTTTATCATTATTTGGACCAACTAATAAACGACAAAATTCGCAATTCGTTTGGTTTTTCATGTTTGAGAAGCATTGGTGAGTTTGTAATTCCAAGGTTAAGTACGTAATTTACATTTAAAAAGAATTTGACACCTACTACTAGAAAATTAAGTAATTTTTTCCAGATCGATTTTGGAAACGGACTCAAGTTTTTGATATTTTATTAGAAACGCATTGTTACTCAGAGTCATCATCATCATCATTACAGCCCTTCACAAGTCCACTGCTGAACATAGGCCTCCCCCAAGGAATGCCACAAAACACAGTCCTGAGCCACCTGCATCCATCGACTTCCTGCATGTCTTACCAGGTCGTCACTCAATCTAGTGGGGGGACACCCTACACTTCGCCTGCCCGTACGAGGCTGCAACTCGAGAACCTTTTTTTTAGTTACTCAGAGTATATTTCCATAATAAGAAAACGAAGAACATAAGCCTCCCATAGAATGCCTCACAAGAGGGATATTTGGCATAGTAGGAAGGACGCAGCCGCCCAACTCCTGGTTTGTTTCCCTCTGTCGCCTCTTACGACACCCACGAGACGATATGGGGTAGTGAATATTCTAACACCTTAGCTTTTAATTTAGTTAAAATTAATCTTTATTGGTGATTGTGTATTATTAGGTACCAGGCGTTCATATCAAAGAGGTGGTTTTCGCTATAAAATAATGTAACCGTCCGCACGCGCCTTTTAAAATTACGTCAGATCTGCGCCTAGCCTTTTATGTAGAGCCGTTTATTCGCATGCATTTGAACGAGAACCGGTTTTACAAATACTACTCTTTAATGTTCATATTGCCCTGGTACGCGCAGAGTTTGTAAGGATTATAAAAAGGACATGGAAGGATCGACTTTAGTTGAATTTGTACAAAAATACATTTCTGTGTTAAGGGTTAGACAATTTCAAAATCAATCAGTAAATTAGGCCACGATCTATTTTTGTATGTAACTTCAACATATTATATTATAAAGAAACGAATGCTATTAACTGATTTTATAGTATTTTGGTGAATGATGAAGGTATGTTTTTTTTTTGCTTGGATGTAACACAGATTATAAAATAAATAATAGTTGTCGTAGAAATCATGGGATCACTGCATTATCTTCAGTCAATCTATTTATTTAAAAACATAAAAGATTTTTAATATTGATTTGGTCACTATAAGATGTTGTTAGGTTAGCTAATTACGTAATAACTTAAGACAGAAGGACCCTTAAGTAGGAACTGAATAAATTAACCGACTTGGTATTACATGGATCTCACAACTTTTTACAGTAGAAGAACTGAGTTGCGAGACTTGGTTTTTTTTACAAGTTATGTTTTTGATGGCATACAGTTTACAAGAAAATAACACAGCTCCGTAACTGGCGTACCGCACGCGATTTTTTCCATTTTATTCCGAACTTGCTATCAACCTAATGAATTCCGTTCAAATAGGTTACCTAATATCTATGATAGAGCTTAGAAATATATAATTTATATATTTGCTTACTTTAGGCTCGTAGAGTAGATTTGCACTTGAAATAAATATGTCAGGCTGGCTCACTGTTAAAATATTTAAATAGGCACTAGGTACAAGGGCGAGCTTGCTAAATAAATAAAATACATTAATTTGTATTCGGTACTATTACAGAGCAATCTTCAGCTTCCTAGCTGTGAAGGACCACGTCTTAGGTCCGTGAGTTTTTCTTTGGAAAGGGCTATCTTCAGAGTTCCATGCAGTCGATATCTCTTTACGTAGCGAGATAGCCCAACGGATCAGTAAGCTGAAGTAGCGACGGGCCAATCATATAGCTCGAACAACTGACAACCGATGGGAAGTAAAGGTTCTCGAGAAGTAGCCTCGTACCGGTTAGGGAGTGTAGGACGGCTCGTAATTTGATGAACTTACAACCTGATAAGACATGCAGGAAGTCAATGGATGCGGGTGGCAAAGGACCGCGTTTTGCTGAATACCTTGGGGGCCTGTGTTCAAGTAGACTTGTGAAGGGCTGTAATAATGATGATGATGATGCAGACTACTATAATTATTAAGGCTTATTTTTATTAATTATAAAGGCTTAAAATATTTTATACTTTTGTTATTGTTTTACTATTATTTTGCTGTTGTGAATGTAATCTGATTACCATTATTTCTCATTTTTTATTTAAATTACATTTTATATGTGTATATCATTTCCTCTGGTGAGGTAAAGGTAGTCATGGGAAAGCCATAAGGACCTCATGGTCTTTGACCTTCGGCGGTATGCCATCGGATATACCAGATGTGATTTACCCAGACCGACGTCATTGGTCTGACAAGACTGTTCGACTAGCATGGCGATAACGTATATTTTATTTAGCGAATTACTTTCGAACAAAAAATTGATTTTCTATTTTAAATTTTGTTTTTAACGATATCTAAAAATATCAGCAGCGGAGCGAAGCCAATTATGCCTTGCTACGTCTACGGAGCTTTTTAAATGGGTAGAAATTATATTTATTAGGTAGGTAGTAAAGGTAAAAATTAATTAGGTCGATTTTTAATAGGCAGCATTATTAGTGTAGTCGTTTGGGTTAATTATCATCATTACAGCCTAACAAATTCCACTGCTGAAGATCATCCATAGATAGGGATATTTGCAATTAGACATGTGTCATTCATTCATTTCTAGTGACCTGATCATTCAAGTATTGACTTACGAAATTACGATCCGGGTCATTCGAAGTCATCATTCAAATGGATCATTTCGAGTTTCAGTACTCTGTGATCTGTGAGACCCGCTCGATAATGTCGGTCGTCGGACATTACTATACTCTTTGGTCGCAGGTCCTGTCAATCGTTTGATCCGTAACGTTCAAAAAATGTAATTGCAATAATCAATACTTTGACTTTGATTACCCGGATGAAATAAAGAATCATTCACGACTGACACATGTCTATTTGCAATAGTTGCCACGATTGGCAGGCAGGTAAACGGTGTAAGATAATCCATCATTCCATTTTGCCCCGTAAGTTTCTTTAAAGGCTATGTAGAATTCCTATCAGATTTTTAGCAGCGATAAATTCCGGTATCACAAAGGTCAAAGATGCGCGTGGTGATTACTGTGATCACCTGTCCGTATATCAAACTTGGCCATTGTCATCCCTCTTATAATGAGAGAGATCCATATTTAGCAGTAGAACAAGTGAACTAAATGGATCAAGAATCAAAATGCTTATGTTTGTCACACCTGAGGATGAATATGGAATACGTCGTTATGAGTAAAAAGGGTCCCCGTTTCTCTGCACTTGCTATACAAAACACAGCAGCTTATTAAGCTGCTATTTTACACTGGTATTTTGAGATAGCGTGGTCCTTTCCCTGTGCTATAGCTATAGCTATAGCTGCAGCGTGGCTTTCGTGGCCTGATAAAGTGTACACGTGGTACCAAGACTGCTTACCATTAATACAGTTGGTATTAAATAAAACACTAATGCAAGTCCGACGATCGATATTGACCTGGTTAAAAAATACAATACTAGACACACACGGACTGTCAGAATTCGTTCGAAACTAAGGCTCAATTTACATTGCCGCGGAATGGAATGGAAGAGAATTTTTGTAACGAAATTGAACACAGTAAAATGAGTTTTATTTTAATAGTGTAACGTGCACACTAGATATGAGCCAGAAAAGAAGTCGCGTTTCTTCCGGGAATTCTCGCGCATTCTCGAGAATTCCCGTAGCTACTGTCGGCGCAGTATGTGGAATCCGCGGGAAGTGGCGCCGCTAAGGGTGACGTTTTCGTTTCTTCCATAAATCATGAACCCAAATATTTATTTTCCTTTTTCTGATATTCTTCCTTTTCTCATCATTTTCTTCTTCTGCCACACAAATAAGCAATATGAAAATAATATCCAATCAACCATTCTTGTCAAATAAAAGATCTAGACTAAATAACTGAACGTGCTCTATAGTCTCAAGGCACAGTCGCGGGAATGCTTGAGCATTCTCGCGAATTCGCGCGTCTTCTCGCGCGACGAGGCGAAATTGACCCTTCCGTTCCATTCCGTTCCGCCGCAATGTAAATTGAGCCTTAAAGTATTTTGTCTTTTTTTGCCGATGCTATGTTCCCGGCAGAATTTCGAAAGCAGGACTCAGGATTCCTACCGCTTAGATAGTAAATCTTTTATCTAATAGGTCTTTAAAATCATGTCAACTATTCATTAGTGCAACTATTTAATTAAATAACAATTAATAGAAATTTAATATGTCTAAATCGCACGTCATCTTGTGGTTAATATTAATTGTTAACGAGCTGTGTCCGTGACCGGGGAATTGAACCCCGGATCGCTGCTTATACTGACAACGCCGAAATAATCGGCTCCCAAGACCGGCCCATAGAAATGAGCTGTGAGGAACACCCGGGTAATGGGAGGCCCGAAACCTGCTGGGTGTTTTCATACACACCGCAGCAGACGACAACGTAGCCCTTTGCGGTAGGTGACGCGATGAGTTTCATTCCAATTTTTTTTTGCGCCCAATACAAGGACACCCCTCCGGAAGCGGGGGAGGGAGGTGGTGAATGCTCATAGCATACCACGCAGCCGGCGGCGTGGTTATGTGGGACTCACTTTGAAGAAGAGCCTTACCCACTAAACACCACCTGGGAACGGCTCTAGCCCGAAGGCTTTATCGCCGAATCGGAGACGACCTACCTCGGGGAGATGGAGGCGTGGGGCACAACCGTCCGGGGACGGAAGCGCGGGTCAACCAACACAGCCGCAAAGTGCGGCGGTGCTGGAGTGGTGGGAGCACCCGTACGGGGACGGGTGCTCGGTCAGCTGGCGGACTCCGCTAGCGCACGACCGCACGGGGGCGACGGCGCAAGCGGAATGTGTGACGAGTTTCATTCCGAATTCACTTCGAACTTTTATAGTGTAAACATAAAATGTGTCAATCATTCGATCACAGCGCCATCTTCCTTGTCCAAATTGTATTTTTTTCGCATTAGATTCAGTTTTATTGTGAATATGAGTCATTTTAGTCAATATATGTGTATACAATTTGTAAATAATTTGACTATAGCGCCTACTATTGGATCCTAGCCTAGCTATGAAACATCATCTCGACAAGACAAATATATTCTGAATGTTACATTAACATGTGTCAATCATGAATGATTCGTTCATTTGACCCGGTTTGCATTAAAGTATTGATTATTGCAATTACATTTTTTGAACGTTCCGGATCAAACGATTGACAGGACTACGACCAAAGAGTATGACGAGAGTTTGACGACCGACATTATCGAGTGGGTCTCACAGATCACAGAGTACGAAACTCGAAACTATCCATTTGAATGATCGACTCGAATGACCCGGTTCGTAAGACGAATCAATACTTGAATATTCGGGTCACTAGAAATGAATGAATGACTCATGTCTATGTGACATCAATCGGTCAAATCGTTCAGAAGGTACACAGTTAACCGACACATTAATGATTATATAGATTTACTTTTACCCGTTTCAAATGTTATTTGATATTGAAAACTGTATTTTGATTAATATATATTCGATGATTGATATAACATACACGTCTATGGGCCACAGCATCCAGACCGTATGTTCGTTTGTCTACCTTACTTGTACTAAAAAGAGACTATTTAAAAATATTATACCATCTATCATAACATATGATATGTTCTGATTTGTATATCTTGAAGTATATGACATTGCCACTTTTTTAATGAACATGAAAATTTATTAATGAATAAATAAATAATTCATGTTATGCTAACACGTTTCCCGTTCCGTGGTAATACGGATGTTTGTGGGAGTTGGTCTGCTCGGTTTCGCAATGCTCTTACGAACCTTGTGTTATTTTATCGAAGAACATTTATTTAATACTAGCGATCCGCCAACAGCGCCACCTACCGGGTTCAAATGTAAATCTAAACCATCTAGGGACCCATTCAAACAAACACAAAAAAATTATCAAAATCGGTCGAGCCGTTTTTAGTTTTAGAGAGACTAATAACATTGATTTAAGATTAGAGATAGCAACACTATAAGAAAACAAGTAATTTAATCAAACTAGTTTTATAAAAAAAAATTAATATGGGCAATAACAGTTCTTCTCGACTTTAAGTTTCCCTCTTTCTCATTTTTATAAACTTGACTAACAAACGGTCCACAAAGTGACTACTGCAGCCTATGGATATCAAAGGGTACATGGACACAAGGATAAAAGCTACAGATGAGTTATCACCTAAGCACTGCTATTTGGTGGCAGAAATAGGTAAGAGGGAGGTACCTGCTCAGATGGACTCCTAGGCAGAGAAGGAGTACCACCACCTAGTAACAATAACAAGCTGGATTATAATAATAATAATAGGCGTAGGGAAGTGACGACCCCATCGCCCGCTGACGTAACAGTTAAGTGACAAAACTGCTACGTCGGTGCAGTCAGTCAGCGCCCTGCCAAAAGGTGTGAGCGCCGTGCCTGAAGCAAAATTGAGGTGCAAAGGTCCGTTTGTGTATATGGCGAACCATGAAACGGTGCCGGGCCTGGGCGTCTCCGTTAATTGACGCCAAAATGGATGATGGAAAAAGAGTGCGCAAAGGGCCGCTGCCTGGAGGTCGCCAGGGCGCGTCTGGAGCTGGCGCTGGACGCGACAGCATGCGGGTCGCCAGCCAAGCGCGGGGGGCTGCAAGACCACCTAGTAGCCGCCCGCATCCATCATCCCCACCAGAGGGCTTGGTGTCGGCTGGGTCTTCTCGGACTCAGCAAGCGGCACCCGCCGCTGGTGGAACACTAATTATGAACGCAAACGCATTGCGAGCGTATTTTAGGGCAAAGGGAAGAAACTGGAATCGGGCTCGGATGCATCGCTTTTTCGCAGAGCTGAAGCCATCTGTTCATGTAACGGGCAAAACCTGGCAGACCGAGTTCGGTACATCCTGCGCTCCAACATATTTGGTGACGCCGAACTCGAACGACTACGACGTGAGGTTGTTCCCTCATCGGATGAAAATGCTACAGCTGGTAATGCGGTGCCACTAATTGCAGAGCAAACTGCGCACGTGGATACCGCCGTGGATATTCCAGTTGTGGTTAATTCAGACGATGATGAAATAGTCTCCCAAAAGCTAGAGCAAATGAGGAGCATATTGGAAGAGGCTGTTTTGAAACGCGCAGTACGACTTCCCCGCATACCCTTAAGCAAGCGGAATCGGGCTGTCGTGAGGGCTCTCAACCCAATGCTGGTGACCTATTGGAAGCCAGCCGGGACCTTGCGGGACGGACTCAATTCTTTTGGCACCGCACTGGCAGTTTGCCGTATTGGCGCCAAATTTCCACGGCTGGACGCGCTACTAGACAAAGTAGCGCCTTCCCAGCCTGGAGAAAAATTGAGGACCGTATCCAAAGGCAAGAGCCCTCATCGGCAGACTGACAAGCTTCAGGTCGGGTAATAATAGACCGAAAATTGTGCGCACCATCAGGATGACGTTTGCTGGGACAAATATTAGTTTGTCCCAGCCGGATATAACGCAAAACTGACGGAGCGCATAGACGACCTGAAGCAGAGAATCGCTGCTTGGGGAAGCGGATTCGGCGATATACCGAGAGGTCGACACGGTTCAACCAGAATCGTCTCTTCCAGAGTGATCAGAAGGCTCTATGAATCATTGGAGCGGCCGATGGTACGTGGAACGGGCTCAGCACCGAATCAGGCCGACACTATCGCATTCTGGCGCGGCCTGTGGTCAGAGCCCGTAAACCACAGCGAGGCCCTTGGACGGAAGTTGTGGCGAGTCGGTGTGCGAGTGTTACGCCCATGGACCCCGTCATCATAACGCCGGATGACGTAGCTGAGGCGGTCCGTAGGGCTGAACTGGAAAAGTCCGGGACTCGACGGACTGCATCACTACTGGCTGAAGGGTTCGTGGTGTGTCACGCTGTGCTCGCCCGACAGTTTCAAGAGGCTCTCGACCAAAAGTCACTCCCGAGCCTCTTCACTACTGGGATCACTCATTTGGTTCCTAAAGACCGGGATTCCACAGACCCGAGCAAATACCGCCCCATAACGTGTCTACCATATACAACACACTAACATCCATTTTGAGCGCGAAATCACTCGTTACCTGAACGCAAATCAGGTGATGTCGCGCGCTCAAAATGGATGTCGGGCAATGGTCGTGGAACCAAGAACCACTCCTCATTGACGCGGTCATTGGCAAGGTGGTTAAACGCAACCGTCGGAACCTCTCCGCCGCGTGGATAGACTACAAAAGGCATTCGACTCGGTGCCTCATACATGGCTGAAGAGGGTCCTCGAGCTGTACAAGGTTGACTGTACAGTTAGAGACTTCCTCGGACAGTGTATGGAGTAGTGGAGTACGATCCTTTGTCATCTAGGCGAGCGGATGACAGCTGCGGAGAACCACATAAGGATAAGAAGGGTTCCAGGGCGATTGTCTGAGTCAATCTGGTTCTGCCTCTCTCTAAACCCTCTCAGTACCTTACTGGAGGGTTCTGGGAGGGGATTTCAGCTTCGGAAAGGAGGTACATAAGTGACCCACCTTTTCTATATGGATGATCTCAAGTTATTCGCCTCCAGTCGCTCACATCTTGTGGAATTGCTAAACATCACTTGTGATTTTAGCAATTCTATTAGAATGGAGCTGGGGACGGATAAGTGTGCGGTCCTCCATGTCGAAAGGGGTAGGGTTGCTAACTCTGAGGGCATAGATTTATCTATGCCCATCAACATAAGGACCCTTTCCGAGGCTGAAACATACCGATACCTGGGTATGTCACAGAACATAGGTATCGATGAGGCGGATATGAAACAGTTTGCGATGTGTTTTATGCACGCTTGACAAAAGTGCTCAACAGTCTTTTGTCGGGTGTGAATAAGACACACGCATATAACGGTTGGGTCATGCCTGTCCTCATATATACCTTCGGCATGCTCAGGTGGACTCAGACCGAACTGAACGCTCTGGATAGAAAAGTCCGCACTGTTATGACGTCACAGGATGCATCACCCGGGATCGTCAGTAATGAGGCTGTACTTGCTGCGAAAACATGGTGGGCGCGCTTTTTAAGCGCTCTCACCATGCATAATTGTGAAGTGTGCAGTCTCCGTAATTAATTCCTGGCGAGATCGGATGATACATTCTACAAGGATGTCATTTCGTGTGATAAAGGGCTCTTAGCCAACGAGCAATGGCAAGACCCAGCAGTACAGAGCATTTCCATTACCGGGAGAGCGTATGGAAGAAGGAGCTCCACGGGAGGTTCTACAAGGCTCTACATGAGCCTTTCGTGAACCTGATCGCCTCCTCCACTAGCTACGTTTCGGTGACCTCTTTGGGAAACCGAGGGTTATGTCTGTGCGATACAGGATCAGGTTATTAAGACCAACAATTATCGGAGATACATCCTAAAGGATGGCGCCGTCGACATCTGTCGAGCTTGTCGCCATCCCGGCGAGTCACTTAGGCATGTCGTCTCCGGTTGTTCGGCGCTTTCTAATACTGAGTATTTGCACAGACACAACCTAATAGCCAGGATTCTACACCAGGAGCTCGCTCTGAAATACGGTCTCGTGGATAGGAAAATGCCATATTATAAGTACTTGCCGGAAGCCGTGCTCGAAAATGACCGCGCCAGGCTCTACTGGGACCGGGCCATCATCACAGACAGGACTATTCTTGCGAATAAGCCTGATATTGTGCTGATGGACCGGGCACAATCAGGATATTTTGGTCGATATAACCATTCCTTATGACGAGAACCTCGTGAAAGCCGAAACAGATAAGCTGACAAAATATCTAGACCTGGCTCACGAGGTGACCGACATGTGGGGTGGTCTGCCGACCGAAATTATTCCTGTGGTCGTTTCTGCGAACAGGCTAATCCCGGTCAGCCTCTCGGGTCATCTGAGGCGACTGGGACTCCGTGGAATTCTCGAGAATTCAACGGAAGACGCGCGACTGTTTTGGCTCAATTAACATAAAACTCATTTTACTATGTACAATTTCGTTACAAAAATTCGCTTCCATTCCGTTTCGCGGCAGTGTAAATTGGGCCTTACGTGCATTCCAAGTACTAACACCGCCAACTTCCTAACTCCGGGCTGCTACTGAGAATTTATTGACAGAAAAATCCAATAACTGATTTTAGCCCGACGCGGGATTCGAACCCGGGATCTCATGATCAGCGATCGTGTTTAAGATCACTAGACCAACGAGACAGTCAACAAACTGGATTGTCATGTAAATTGATCAAAATAGGATTTTTGATCAATTTACATGACAAATTCCATTTGACATTCCTTTCGCAATTAGAGGAATTTATTTTTATAACAGTATGATATTAGAGAAGAGCTTACTCTTTTCTAAAAGGCCGGCAACGCACCTGCAATTCCCCTGGTGTTGTAGTTGTTCATGGGCGGCGGTAGTCACTTACCATCAGGTGAGCCGCATGCTCGTTTGCCCCTCTTCTATAAAAAAAATATGTTTAATATTAGTGTAGAACAGTATAATATTAATATGGAAATTAAAAAAGTATGATTTTATTTAATTTCGGACATATTACAGATTGATTGATAGGAACCATTCACAATTGTCATTTAATTTAAAAGAGATAAGTATAAGTAGTTAAATTGTCAGATCGATGTACAAGATATGCATGAATACAGGGCCCATTAAAACATACTTCCCAAAATAACAACTACTACTCTGTGCTATCAACAATGGGGTTATAAATCTTTGTTTTCATTTTCAAACAATTAATGTTTATTATGCTAGCCATTAAAATTATCAGATTCCGTCAAAACCTTTCGTTAATTAATAAAAGGTCAAGGCGAATTTTGCCTTTCCTTTGTTGACTATAATAGCCTATTATGGTTAAAGTCATTGTCTGTGTAAGAATGTCGCTTGTGGCATTGAAAATGAAAGGAATGACTGGATCTTAACTCATCTCTAAAGCAAGGTCTTAAGGTATTTATTTCAGTAGTGTTAGACTTTAGTAAATTTTTTCATGATTTTTTTTTGCCTAAGGCATTTCCAAGTTCTACTATTGTTTTAAAGTCGGGCATTAAATGATTTTTTAAATTAATGTAAGAGGAGGCAAAGACCATACGGTTCACCTGATGGTAAGCGATTTAATGTGTTATTTTTATAATGTTTAATGTAATACAACAATTTATGTACTTTAATCTAATAAATGTCGATAACGCGTGTGACATCTTCAATGGATTGATAAAGCGATAATCGGGGTCACGTTTCTATCTGCTTTATAAAATTTCACAATACTCCCATTAAGCACCCCTCCTCACAAGATCGTAAACAGTTCTCTACTCAATGGGCCTTTTCTTGGTAGAGATGGTTTGCCGTAATCGCTACACTAAGAAGGCGAAAGAAAAAAATGAAGTGAATATTTAGAACACTGATCGCTAATCAGAGTACTAAATATTCACATTTTTTATAATATGGGTGACAAGATATGTGAAAACACAACCACCTGATGGTAAGTGGATGCTGTGGCCCACAGACACCTACATCTATCCTCGATTAAGAATCTAAAAATGTAGATGCGTTGTCACCCCCCATGACTAAGATAGAATGCCTCGCTATCAGAAAAAAGGGTATTCGGTTCTCTACACTCATCATACGGAACGGCATTAAGCTGCTATTTCACGCTGATATTCTGAGAGACCGTTGTCCTATCCCGGCTGTGCCGACTTATTCGTGCTGCAACAATAGCTGGTGGCTCTACCACTTTGAACTAACGGCGACAAAATGTTATCAAACATAATTTAAAACTGTATAAACTGAAGTATGTTTTAATAAGCGAATTTGTTATTATGTAAAGCAGTTGAGGGGAGTGCATTGAGTGGGAAATAGGGGATTTTATCGTGCCGAAATTATGGCCATTTCTTATTTCTATCACCCTATTTCAACTCGCAGGTGTCGAAAGATACGTTTATAAGTCATAAAATCTTATGACTATATTCCGACGGGTAGCAGCGTTGAAGGTGTGCGAGGATTTATATTGAATAAAAATATTCCATTCTCCGTTTCTTAACAATCAAGCTAAATATGAAACCTTATTTGATTGATCTTGGATGGGATGAGGTGATGATTTGTCCTATGTATATATTATATCACACGACTGTGAAGCACACACGAGGCAAAATAAAACAATCCAGCACAATATATTCCTTACCAAATATCGAAAATAAATTCATTATGTTTGAGATATAAGAAGACCGCCTAGTGCTTAGTAATAATAATGGCCCCCAAGACCGAAATTCGGTCTCCTCAGCCTGTCTCAACGGAGACTAGCCATCTGCACAGAACAGGATTATAGTTGTGTATGCGCAAACACAGGTGCATTCTCTATTCCTTACTCTCATAGTCCTATGGGCCTTCAATCCGCAATCAGAAACAGATCACGCGCAGAGTCAACGGCTTTCCGAGGCTCGGGGATGAAACACCGCCATTTTCCTAACTCCGAGCTACGACTCAGAATTTCTTGACAAAAAAGCCAACTACTGATTTTGGACCGACCCGGAATTCGCACCCGGTACCACATGATCGGCTGTCGCGCATGCGATCACTATACCAACGAGGCAGTGCTTAGTACGGCGACTTCTTTTAAACTTTTTAACTTCTTCGAGGACTTTACTTTATTGCTGCATTAAGCATTACTTAAAAAAGAAGAACCCGACTGCATTGATTTATTATTAGGTACAGAAAGTGCTTCAAGCAATCGCCATATTGTTTTTTTGGAAAAGTTCTGCAGGGATGGAGTCGAACCTAAAATCCATTAAGATAATATATATAAGAACACCGAAATGAAAAGGCAGCATAATGCTGCTGTGTTTTGAATGGAGAGTAACGTGAACCAGAGATCCTTTGTGCTGGAAACGAGGCATTCTATCTTACAGCCCACCACAAGTTCACAGCTGAACATAATATTAAGTCTATCACGCAGAAATACTCCGAGCATAGCTCTCTCTATAGCTCGCTGAGCGACCTTGAGCTTGCTCATACGACCATCATTTAGGTATAATCTATATTAAAAAAATACAAGTTAATAGACTTTTAGAAATCTTTTTAAAGTTTTAATATTAGCGAAGTATGAAAAGGGACGGATTAACTGGAATTAATTTAATTACGTTTTAATTAAATTAATATATTACGTTCCATTTCCATGCGACGCTCTCGCAGACGATTCAGTATTTAATTAAAAGACTTTAGCTTTATCACAGTAAAACCAAATTCCTTTTTATTTCCACTCCGCCATGCTAAGTGCAATTTACAAAGGACTGTTTCAAACACATATTATTGAAGTCATTTAAGGATATAACTTTAAATATTTTCTACGTGTATAAAACATTATCTATGAGTATCGTTTATCTTCTTCTTAGGTTATTACAATCGCCTTTACTATAATCACTATAATCTATTCATAATAAACATACAACATACAAAAAATTAAGAAAGACCAAAGAGCGAAAGCGTAACCGAATATGATAATGTAAATAACATAGCCCTCACTCTATAGATTGCCATAGGGGAAATATTTCCCAGCGTTGACAGGCCTGACAGGCGGGTTGGCAACCGCAGTTTTTTTAGATTTTTTTATTTTTTATTTTATAGGATAGGGTGACAAACAAGCACACAGTCCACCTGATGGTAAGTGGTTGCTGTGACCCATAGACATCTACATTTATCCTCAATAAAGAACCAAAATGCAGAAGCGTCGTCACCCGTGAGGACTAAGATGGAATGCCTCTTTTCCAGTAAAATGGGTCTCCGGTTCTCTACACTCACCATACGAAACACAGCAGTGTCAAGCTGCCATTTTACGCTGGTATTCTGTGAGAGCGTGGTCCTTCCCCGGTCGAGCCGACCCATTCGTGCTACAACTATACTACTAATATAGCTGCAGCAGGGCTCTACCACATAAAGCAGCGTCTTTTTAATAACGTAAGTTATTAAAAAGCCTTTGCTATTATGACGGCATGCTGGGCAACATGGGCAGCAGCGTCTTTTTAATAACGTAAGTTATTAAAAGACGCTGCTGCCCATGTCCTTGTTTCCTAATGTCATTTCTTACGGCGCCCACAGGACGATATGGGGTAATGGATATTCTTAGTTACTTCGCGATCAGAGGTCAACAGCCATGTAGCCAATAAAGTATAGTATTGTCTATTATAATGTAACCAATCATCATCACCTTCTTCTTCATGATGTAACCAAGTTCTATATAAATTTTGCCGTTTTAGAATATCTTTTGTAAAGACATTAAAATAAATTAGCTAAGACCCGCGTGAAAAAAATGTGTCTTAAAAATGGTATTAATAGATTTGATAAAGAGTTTACATAGTTATTTAAGAAATAAGAAAGAAAGAAACATTTATTGCACAAATACCAGCATGAAATAGTAGCCGGAGATCCTTTTCACTGGCAACTAGACATTCCATCTTAATCCTTAGGGGTGATAACGTATTCCCATTTTGATTCTTAATCGAGGATAAATGCAGATATCTATGGGTTACAGATCCGATCGTTTGTCGTCTTTATTCTATATAAATACTCCACACACACATTTTATGCATCTATCATTAATGTCCAAGTACAACAACTTATTAAAAAAACAAGCAACTTGGACTAGGTCATCACTCAGTGCCATGCAGGACCTATCTATCAAATAGTTTGAAATTTTTATTAACTAAAATTGTTTAATTAAAGTTATTATATTACTAAAGAGCATGTGCATGATTGGTGATAAACCCCAACGAATGAGGTGATTGCTACTATACTGTTTCTAAATGTTATCATACTTAATAGTTTAAAATATTATATTGTGATTTTTTTAAAGTCCCACTGGGTTTTTGCTGGTTTTTCCCAGAACAGAGGTTTTTTCCGAAACAGTGGTAAAGCTTAAATGACTTTCAATAAGTATTAATAAAAATAATACTGTTTTATTCTATTCTATTCTCAGCTTATGCTGCCGCCAACACTAGCTGCTTTTCAGTGAGCTCGGATTTATTTATATTTACACGAATGCTATCCATTACATAAACATACGGTTGCCTACTATAAATCATCGTTGTAAATTCTCTAACGCCGCTACACTACTATGAACGAGTGCTGTTTATCACTCGAAACGTCGGAAATTCACAATGAACTACAAAATAAACCCGAATAAATCTTAAAGATTAATTGTATACCCGTAGTGTGAATTTATAATTACGAAGTTTTTTTTTAAATAAAATTGAAGTGACAAACGAACTTACAGTCCTCCTCACGGTAAGTCGCTTCTGCAGTTCATAGACAGCTGTAGTCAACTTCAAGCAGAGAAGATACAGATGTGACATATGAGGACTAAGACTGAATGGCTTACAGCCTGTAATTATATTGGCTCTCTACACTTTAGACCGGATCACAACAGTGCAGAGACTGCTATTTTGTACTTAATCCCACGGACTCGTAGGCGGAATAAGAGTCACTTACTAACCGCATTAGGAGCCTAGCCGCATGCTCGTCTGCTCCTTCTTCTATGAAAAATAATAACAATGATATTTTGTATAAATTCATAAGTATTTTTCGTCTACTCTATATTACAGCTATTTATTATTGGTATTCGCTTTGAGGAATGGAAAGCTTTAAATTCACAAACATGAATATGGAATATGTACACGTCTATTGTATTATATATTTATTTATTTATTATATTCCATGTTTATTTCATATGACAATTTAAAGCTAACACGATATATACGTTGTTTGATTTTCTCTTCTATTTAGATGCAGCACGATGTCGTTAGTACTTAATAATAATCGGCTCTCTCTAGCACCATTCCTATTGTTTGTGATACAATGGTAATCTAATGGCGTTTACTTTGATGCCTTTATCGATGACACAGCGTTTTTTGTAATTTACCAGTTTCATAAAAGCGAGGGGCTTCGAGCAGGCAATTATTTTCAGCTTTGCAATGATATTTTAGTACGTAATATAACGTATTTGAAATACAGCTCAGCTCAGGTCTTACAAGAATGTTTTGTACGAGTATATATTCATAAGAATGACAAAAAACTCACAGTTCATCTAATAGCAGAAGGTCATTATGATCCTGGTAAAAATCCTATCCCTGAAGACTCAATAGATCGTGTCACTCAGCATACGAAACAGAAAACTCTGCTGTGAAACCAAGAGCAACACCTTAAAACACTACTACGACTAAGGATAGTAGCATTAACTTTTTTCCTATTATAAGCCAGTGTTTTTGCAGTTCCTTATTTTTCTACCTTCCCACCTGATGGTAAGTGGTGATGTTGCTAAAACGCCCAGACTTAGATTAACAGAAGCCTATTCACTGTTGCCTATAAGACATAAAGATTCAGTCCGATTACAATGTGTAGTTGCAGGGAAAGACGGACGCTGGCAAATTATTTCCCTCCATTGGCATACGCATAACGAACGATCAAGCAAACCTTTTGATTGAAATGCGTAATGTGTCGACTACAAAGCGGATTATACATTCTTGATTAAGTACCTTATTTGGAATTTTTCTTGTTGCAGTGTATGAAAGCTTACGTGGAATTCGAAGTATGCAACGGCGCCTACGAAGTGTCATGCCCCGACGCGAGGTGTCGAGTCGGTGCAGCCCTTTCTATAGACGAAATCTCGCTCCTGGTCGAACCCGCTGTACTCGAGAAACACCTCAAGTTTCGCCTCAATCATGGTAAGCTAGGTATATAGTTAAAATAGTAATTAAAGGTAACTGTTTTCGTATGTGCCTATTAGAGTGTGTTCGTATTACTTTATTTATAAAGTCTGTTCTACATCTAACCGACCTATTTATGGATCATCATCAAGGGCTCCATATACGGTACGACTCGTCGCTTTAATCAATATGAAGAAAATATGTATGATTGATCGTTGCGATCGATCATCTACATTCTACATGTTTGAAACGGAACGACATATCACGGAATAAACAATAATTGTACCTTGAAAGCGATCCGGTATTAAATATCTTTATTGCAAATTATCTTACATAATACAAAGTTACGTAAAATAAAATAAACAATAATAATTTTATATAAAATTGCGGATACGGATGATTTCTGAATCTCGACAACAGCGCACGTATCGGGTCCATCTATAGCTAAGAACCATCCAGGTGACGCCATAAGTGTTCCATTAGATATTATCAAAATAAATCAAGCCGTTTAGGAGGAGAAGAATTACGAACACACGCACAACCGAATTTTATATGTATATAAAGATGTAAGCTATAATTTTTATTGCATCTGGATATATTTATGGCTTGTATGTTGATATTGTAATATTTACTGTAATTCTTTTGCAGATTCCATATATCATTGATTAAGTAAGGGAATTATTCACTAGAAATAGTCTTGTCCCTGGTGTCTTAAGTCTTAACAACAATTGGAAAAAATTCTTTCGACTTTAGCCAGTCACTAACTTCTAAAAGTCACAATATTGAATATGTCGTATTTTATATCACACAGAACATTAATTTCTAAAAAAATATATAATATAAAATTAAACCCTAATATATATGTATAATCGTTGGTAAGTGAAGGTGTAATAGAATAGAATATATGTATATTTTTATTCAATATAGATTTTGAATAACTCTTATTAAAGCACACAGTCCACCTGTTGGTAAGTGGATGCTGTGGCCCATAGACGTACATTTATCTTCGATTAAGAATCAAATACTTTGCAATCAGATGCAATTCTCAATGTCGAAAATCAGATGCGTTGTCATCCCTGAGGGCTAAGATGGAATGCCTCGTTTCCAGTAAACTCCGGCACTCTGCACTCACCATACGAAACACAGTAGCATAAAGCTGCTATTTTATGCTGGTGTTCTGTTTGAGCGTAGGACTACGACTCGATCGAGCCGACCCATTCGTCCTATATCCATAATATACATGCAGCGTGGCTCTACCACGTAATAAACATAATACGAGTCGGGATAATGTTTCATAGCTGTTTCAGTTTCTCTCTGTCGCCTCTTACGGCACCTACGGGATGACATAGGGTAGTATAGAGTATATAGTAGATATTCTTACGCCGCCAATACAAAGCGATTTCATTTTATTATAAGGTTATAGCAAAACTATTTCAATCGAAGTCATCGAAATATAAATGTAGTGAAAATGTGTAATCAAAACGTCTTCAAAGTGCCTCTTATTTGTCTTTCACCAGACTTATTTTGCTCCCTCCCTTTAACGAAATATTTAATTTGATTTGGTACTTTTAAATTGATTTCCACAAAAAATAAATTTATACGATTTCCTTTGCCATACCTCAAGTTTTCAGAAATTACAAATCGTGCTTCTTTTAAAAGGCTTGATTCCGTATTTTATTATGATGTTACTGAAGACGGTTGCCAACCCGCCTGCCAAGCGTGACAACTATTGCAAATATGATACAATCTAAGTTAAGCAGTAGATTTTTGATGGGCTGTAATGTAAGGTAATGTAATGTTAGGTTTTTTTTACTTAAGATAAATCTATACAAATAAATAAAATTGAATTGCCTGTTTGTAATGTTAAACTAACGGCTTTTTACTAAATACATATGAAAGTATTTGGTACTTATAACATAAAAAAATATTTTTATTTTTTGTCGGTCTGTCTGTCTGTTTGTTTCGGCTAATTTCAGAAATAGCTGGACCTATTTTGGCGGAACTTTCACTCAATAACTAAGGCCATTTTTATTTTAGAAAAATAATTAGGGTTCCGTACAAAAAATTTAAAACCCATTAAATTCAATCTTAAAAAATTCCACGCGGACGAAGTCGCGGGGAAGAGCTAGTTAATTAAAAGATTTGTTTTCAGTTTTTAACCTATTTTAATTCCCGAAACAAAGGACTTTTTTGAAAGCTAACCCGATACTTTACAATGGAAATGTATTTATTTATTTACTAACCGTTACCGTTACACCGTTGCAGCCTATCAAAACTCCACTGTTGAACATAGGCCTCCCCATAGATTGCCACATAGAGAGGATACTTACCATAGTTGTCACGTTTGGCTAATGGGTTGGCAACCACAGGTTTTTTTAACTTTTAGTTGTTATTAAGAAGACGCTGCTGCTTGTCTCCGGTTTTGTTTTGCTAATGTCGCCTCTTACGACACCCGCGCGACTATTGGGGTAGTGGATATTCCTACACCGCCATTGCAGTTTTACATAATTTTTCTTGTGTCTAAAATTGTGTTGTAGTTATGAATAAATCATTTCCTTGTTCTTCTTATTTTCTATAGTAATTAATAATTTTAATATCAAGTAAATATCTACAGTTTTTGTATGTATCATAACTTTTAACTAAAAAAAATTGTAAATTATGTTTTCTAATATTTACGCGAAGACTACATATTAAATGAAACTAATTTTTACGGATTCTATCGCGTTTAATTTTAAATTTTAATTCCCGACGTTTCGGGTGCTTTACAGCAGCACCCCCATGGTCACGGGGGGACTGAGGTGTTTGACGTCCCGATGTCATAGTTAGCCCGGCTACCTTAAGTTTTTTAATATTAATTTTTGGTTCGATCTACGCAGAATGAGCTTACAGTATCTTGAAGTCTAGCAGTGGTATACTTGGGTTTGGATTTAATTTTATTAATTATAGGATCCCAAGCAGATGGCAGCACCCATCCATCTTCTCTATTGAAATTAGGATGTTTTTTAATTTCAATAGCCTCGCGAATCATCCTTGGTAGGAATCGGTGTTCTTTTGCGAGGATTTGTGGTCTATCAAATCTAATGTAATGGCGGGGACGATCTTGAACATGTTCACAAACTGCAGACTTCCCGATACGTCGGTGCTTCAAGTCATCTATATGTTCATTTAGACGGGTTTTTATAGATCTTTTTGTTTGTCCTATGTAAGAGAGACCACATTCACAATCCAGCTTGTACACTCTTGCATCTTGTAGAGGGATATGACACTTGACGGATGGTAAAAATTGAATTGAGAATATTTAACAGTTAACCTTTGTGTTTATGTTAGTTAATTTAATGCATGAGCAAGTTTCAAAGTTGTGCTATCATACACAAACATACACAACCAGGTTACTTTTACATTGGGCAAAGGGATAATTAAACGTTTGCAATTCATACCCCTTATTTTGAGCTCTCATTTCGAATTGAAGCGTTAATTGCTTCGCTCTGATTACTGCGACACGGTGCAACGTGTATATTTTCTTTGGTACAACTCTATCAAAAGCACACGAAATGTTAATTGACATTCCTATACTAAGATAAAAGTGCAAACTAATTTGTTTCTTTATTCAACATTGCGAGACACAATGTTTTTTTTTTTCAAAAAATAAGTAAATTTTTGCAGAAGCTCGCTGGGTAGGAGTCACCCTCTTCCCTATTTCTACCCCCAAATCGCTTGCCCTGCTCTGTTCTGGTCTCAAAGGTACAGAGCCAGTATAATTACATGCTTTGGAATATTTCGTCTTAGTTCTCAGAGGTGATGACTCGTCTGTGGCCTTCTTTCTTTGTGTGTGTGGTGGCTGTGGGTGTCCATCGACTGCAGTAGCCATTTACCTGCATCATGGACTGTGGATTCGCTTGTCGCTTCAGTATTATAAAAAAAATTGGCGGTATAATCAGCAGATCATGATCTATGTCTTGGCAGATCGTTATATACCCATAACACCTTAGGAAAAACTATAGACATTTATCGTTAGGCCATGAATAATTGTGTAGGTGACCATTGCTTTATCAAATAACTAGGAACTTATAGTAAAAGTTAACCTTTTTTATGTAAGTTTAAGGTTGTTTTACGCCTTAAAAGTTAAAGCTTTATTATGCATAATGAAGGAAGGTAAATAAGTTCGCGAAATTGAGGAAGAACTTTAAAATTACACTCAAAGTTATTTTCTCTTATCAATAAAATATATTCCCCTTGGATCCTTATATACATTTTACAGATTGGTTTGTGATTATGATCTCGCCGACGAAGAAAGTGTAATTATTGTTTTTCTCCCTAAAATAAGCAGAAATTGCGCTCTTGGCCATCATCACTTGCAAAATTACTCCCAAAGCTCTTATTTTGTTTAAAAAAAAAAGAGGAAATGGGGGTGGTCTTTTCTCCGTACAAACGCTCTCGCCTGTTTTCTTTTTTGTTTATGCCCTTATAGCAATGAGTTTTTACAGTAAAATAAATAGCAACCTCTTCTATGTCCCTATGTTTTCCTTTTTGATGATACATTATCTTTATAAGCACTAGAACCCTTACAAAATGCTCAAAATTGCATATTTATACCGCTGTCAAGAGAGGGCTAGTGTTCAAATTTGATAACTAATACTGAATAAAGAAAAACATAGGTATACAGTGTATATCCTTCTTATTCAGTTTATGAAATATCTTTTAAATTTGTCCAATATTGGAGGAGGAAAAGGTAGAGAGCCAAACCTCGAATTATGCCTTTTTACTTAGGCTATTCAGTCGGATCTGCAGTTGTCCTTATCGGACGCCGAGCGCTCGCAGAGCGACAGCGATAGTTTCTTCAAATACCTAATTTTCAAAAGTCTCTCGGCCCGCATTTCCTCTTAAGGAATAAATCTGAGCTGTAGGGTGAGTATTTTGAAAAATTCGCCTTTTGCAAGGACGCGTTGTCGTTCATAAGCAGTACAAAGACGTGCTCAATTTATTCGCTTTTTTTCTTTCACAGCGTCTTTTAATTATTCCAGCTACAAAAACTGCATCGAGTCTTGCTTAGATTTGGCTCATAATGATGAAGAACTTAAGTTTCAAAACTTCTTCCTTGTGCTCACTACAAATTTCTAAAAACTCCGGACCAAAAGCAACACGCTACGTACCCCTGCTTTTGATGCGGCTATCGCATTCTCAGCATTCATCTTGAATCCATCTTACCTTTGACAAGCCCAGATGATTATGCACAATTTAAAAAAATAAAATAATACTTTTTTTTTTTTAATTCCATACATTTATTTAACACTTACATTGCTTTGCCGACTAACTCCGAACAATGGGGAATTTAATTTAAGTTTAAATAATGAAATGCGATGAAATCCGCAAAATTAGTTTTATTGAACACTAAAAATGTATCCGTACAATGGTGATACTGAAACAATTTCTACACGTTGCTTATTTTTAGTAGGTTATCTTACAATACTAATTTTTTCCACATTTTAATCAGTCATTGTCTTAGTAGGGCAAAAGTCTCCGTGGACCGAGGTCTTCCAAGACGATTTCAGGAGGTTTTCCCTACTCAGTAAGGAACTCAATGACAACGCGAAAGTTGGTTTTCTCCTGCCTTAAATTGTCCTTTCGATTTACTTTTATAATCAACGATAGGTCAATGAATTATGATGCAATTGTTTAGAAATTTGGTTATTATAAAAAAAGTGACCTGCTATAAAATTTTTGACAAGTTTTTTCACCCTGATCTACCGTAGCTTGCAATCAAATTTTAACAATTTTAAAATATGCCAATACTTGAAATAGATACTACTGAATATCTAAATTCAAGCTCGAGGACTTAGGTTAGAAATGTATTTAGGCGTAGAACGACTATCTATGATGTGCAATTTGAAAAATCCTCGTAAAAACCACTGTACACCTTAATTATCATGATAGCATGATTTATTTCATTTCAAAGAACGTCATGCGTATAGACGCATGACGTTCTTTGAAATGAAATAGTTACGTTAATTTAATAGGTTTTACGTAACTCGCTGTCACCATTGTTTTACAATATGTATGACTTACATACCATTTTTGTTCGTTATCATATAATGTATAATTTTGTCAATCAAAATTTTCTACTATTTTGGTATTTTATATAATTTACAACCTTTCTATTCCGCATTGTTGTGTATACTCATATCTGTATAAATTATAATACGATAAAAATTGCAATATTATAATTTTATCAATATGATCAAGGTTGCCTTGATCATATCCGTATTTACAACAGTAAACATAAGTAAGTATGTAAAAACAATTATTCACATTGAAAGAATCTTGTTTCGAGGATGAATATATCTATATATCAGCTACATAGCTGTTATATACATAGCTGTTATAGTTATAGCACGAAAGGGTCGGCTCGACTGGGGAAGGACCACACTCTCACAGAATACCAGCGTAAAATTGCAGCTTAATGCTGCTGTGTTTCGTATAGTGAGCGTGAGCGGAGACCCCTTTTACTGGAATCAAGGCATTTGATCTTAGTCCTCAGGGATGACAACGCATCTGCATTTTAATCCTTAATCGAGGTAAGATATAGATGTCTACGGGTCACAACACCCACTTACCATCAGGTGGACTGTATGCTCGTTTGCCACCTTATATTCTATAAAGAAGCTTAAGGTAAGTACATATTTATGTTTAAGCGATTAATTAAAAATGGTGCTTGTCAGCTCCGGAGCGCGACTGCAGCTTACTACTTAGAGTTTTTATATCAAACTAGCGATCCGCTCCGGTTTCGCACGAGTGATTTCTGGATCTCGACAACAGCGCCACCTACCGGGTCCAATTGTGAATCGTTTAGATCATCCAGGGACCCACTCAAACACACACAAAAAATTTCATCAAAATCGGTCCAGCCATTTTCGAGTTTTTGCGAGACTAACGGACAGCAATTGATTTTTCTATATAGAAATTAGTCGCGATTAGGCCATCTAGCGTACCTATATTTTACGTAACACTGTCACATTGAGACAGACAACCAGCTTGTACGATAAAATCAATATATTATTTAAAAAAAGACAAGTCCTGATTCACTCACTCACTCACTGTAATCACTCACTGACTCATCAACGCTCATCCCAAACCTTTAGACCTAGAAATCTGAGATTTTGTACAGAGGTTCCCTTTATAATGTAGACAAGGAATCAGGAGGATTTTTCGAAATTCCCATGGGAAAGGGAATAAAGAGGATTTATCTTTTCGCTTTAAAGTTGCCTTATTTTTGTATAACTATAATGGGAGACTTCAGAGGCATGTAAGTAGGCGCAGTACTATAATAAGTCTATGGGTACACGACTAAACTGTGTCTAGTTATAGCACCCAACACACGGTACGTTAAACCTATCCTAAAAAATATAGTTCCTTAGGGAGTAACTATAAACAAAATTGCCGTAATTTCCAATACCTAGCAAGCGAAACTGCGGGCGGCCGCTAGTGACCGATATTACTTTGCGCACTGTCTCCATGGGTAATTTAACCATTGCTGGCTCTAATACTCAATGTTGAAATGGAGTAACATTTTGAGCAGGTCAGATCTGAACTGGACGAGGGCCAGCCTTCAGTTCTTATAATCCATCACATAGATCCGGAACATTAAACCGGAATATTGAACGGATCAGGAGAAAGAAAAGTATATCACTGAGAGGCGTGTAGTTTACACCATTAAAGATATTATAGTCCCTTGATAAACATTGGCCGTAAAGAGTTTAATACTTTTTCACAAGAATAACTTCGTTACTCCTTGGTAGGGCACCTCAACCGAATAATGATTGACACAGGATGACCACGTTAAACTTTTCCAACAAGTTGCGAGGCGTTAGAGCTGTAAGCATACTTTGTCAATTTGCTTTTTGTCACCTTAAATCGTAAAAAAAATATCTTCCGTAAAAAGCATATTTATATGTCTTCCACCAGCGTATTCGAACAGCAAGCGATCAACTCTCATAAGTTGCAGGAACTGTGTGTGTTCTAAATTTGATGAAGAAAATAAAGAAACACATAATTTTAAATTGTAGTGTATTGGATTGTTGTGTATATTTTGTATGTAACCATGTAGTGGTGATAATATCCACTATATCATCTCGTGGGTGTCGTAAGAGGCGACACAGGGAAACTAATCAGAAGATGCGTCTACCTAATAACGACTAAAAATAAAAAACAAGCCGCTTGCCAAGTGTGGCTATTATGGCAAATATCCCCCTTATGAGGCAATCTATGGGAGAGGCCTACGTTCAGCAGTGGACTTTAATAGGCTGTAACGGTAACGGTATATTTTGGCCACAACCTCCACTTACAATCATGTGGACCGTGCTTTAGAAGCCTCCTCGAGTAATGAACATCTAAGTTCTTTCGTACGCATAGACTGTGAACACTCGTCGCTTAAACAGACTTAAAAACCGAAAGAATTTGTGTATCTGAACGTGGATCATATTTTCAAATATTTAATGGAACATATTATGAGTTAAAATGTTTATATTTGTTAACTTAAAAATTGCCTGAATTGCTTGTTTTGTAAAATTAATATTGTGTTAAAACCTCCGTAGGCAAAACAAACTACAGAACACTATGCTAGGTACATATGCCCGTGTACACACACTTTTGGAGTTTGACTTTCAAAACTCAGAGCCCTTGAGATAACTCCCATTATAGTTAAAACTTTAGGACAGTTTATTGTTCTCCGAATAAATGACATTGCCGGGCTCTACATCGGTCACGAGAACTCATCAAGATTAAACATCATTAAGATATCATTATATGTGGTTATGATAATAAAGTCTGTCACAAGTGCCATAAAATACAATTTTTGGCGTGCTTGTATGCAAAATTTTATCTGAGATTTAATCGAATCTCGAACTGACCTCAACAGATTGTCGCGAAATATGAAGGTCACGTGACCTTTGGCAGATTTACTGCACACTTCCGTTTCCGTTTAACTGTAAGACTTCGATATACCCGTACACAGTGCTACTTTTTTATCACAAATTAATAGCAATGCGCATTTCCGCTATATTCATTTTGTGTTTATATTATTAAGTCTATATTAAATATTAAATGAAGCTACTGGTCTTAATCTTTATACTTAACTCAAATATTTTTTTCAGTGATGATATTGACGGTGACGGATTTAGCGGACGGAGAGCGAGCGTTGTAGTGAAGAGTATCAAATGGCGAAACATATACAAATACGAGTATACCAATAGTTATTATTTGTATTTATCATAAACATTTAAAATGTCTTTTTAACCCACGTTTCAAGATTTCGGCTATGACTAAATTACGTTCCTGATTAAGCAATCATCAATTGCTACTTTTAGATTTTTAATTTTAAGATAATTTAGATTTCTAGTATTTAAAATTTTACTTATAATAAAATGGCACTTGTCTTTACATGCAATTTCTTTAGAAAAATATTTCTATGACAACATTTTCATTTTTCTCAAGACTTCTTTTAACACTAAAAATTAATTCAATTATTGGCTTAGTGTCAATTATCTTAAATATGCCGATTTTTTCTCAAAATAATGTCAACCTTCCTTGCACCGACTTTTGGCTGAATCCAAATTAAACGGTCTGGTGGCGGGAAAAAGCATTACTAGAGTGAGGGAGGGTGTTGTCCTGCGCTCATCAACCTGCCTGCCCGGCGTGTAGAGTATTTTTTTAAATAAGGGTTTCGCCCTTATTAAAAAAAACAAGCACACAGTTAATTATATACTGCTCATAGACACGTACATTTATCTTTGATTAAGAATCAAAATGCAGATGTGTTGTCACCCTTGGCGACTAAGTTGGATTGCCTTGTTTTCAGTAAAAAAGTTTGTTACAGTCACCATACGAAACACAGCAGCGTTATGCTGCTATTTTATGCTATTATTCTGTTAGGGCGTGGTTCTTCCACGGTCGAGCCGACGCATTCATGTTGCAATCATATTAAAGCTGCAGCGTGGCTCTACCACGTAAAAATGCATGCAACTGGCACATTCTTGGAAGCTATTGGAGCTATTGCAAATAAAAAAAATTCCAAGAGACAACGGTTGCGAGTATCAGCTCGTAAAAATCCTCCTAATTTAAGATTTCGAGGATTCGCCTTAATCGTCACACATGGCAGGCGGATTGACGATCCCAATAACGGACGGGTCGCACCTTTGACAGTATTCTCGTCTTCAAGGCAAGAGTGAATAGGCTTTTGTTAAGTCAGCGCGCTTTACTATCTTCTGTTGCATTACCACTTACTATCACGCTGTGGGATAGATGGGGGAACCCACCCTGGTTAACAGCTCCGCGGCTCAGTGACTTAGAATTGAGTTTCGGCGCTGAGAGCCGCGGATTCGAATCCCGCACGGATCAAGTATTTTTTGGCCTACAATTAATTCAATATGTATGTAAACTGCCTCCACGATACAGGAGAAAATTCTAGTGTGTGGGTAACATATTAAAAAAAAATAGTAACAAATAGTTTGGAAAATCAAAAAGTGCACGCCTCATGAGCGTTTAATTTGATTTTGATGAAAAAAGTAAATTGTATTCCTGACTTTGAAATATAATATTTACGTGTTATAAATTTAGCGCTCTATTATTTTAACAGGTAGTGTCACCTACAGGCTACAGGGAAATAATAATAATAATGTTTACCATAATAAATCGATTACACAAATATAATCGACATAGGATGTATGGTACATTTGTCGTTTGTCTATTAAGGGCTAAAAAATATGAAAGCGCCTTTAAACTTTTAATAGCAATAAAACTTGTAAAAGGTGATAATCATTTTATTAAGAAACTACGCGTACTAGGCTATTGATATGAAATATGGAACCAGTTGATGTAATTCTGAAGCTAATAAAAAAAACCCGGTCTCGATACGTCAACTTTTTCGGGAGTTATCGTGACCACATACAAAATCAACATCCGAACGACCACGTAAAATTATTTTCAAAGTAGCAATATAAAATGCCACTCATATTATCGTATAAGTGCAATATGGTTATGATAGAATCATTTTAAGAACACAAAATCGCATGACCTTGACGTGTCGAGAGTAAAGCACTACCTAATAAGGCTTCGCGTTATGAGGCGTGCAATAATAGTAGTCAAGTAACTAGATGGTTATATTGCCATTGATCGGAAACATAAGATGTTTTTTGGCATTGCCAAATGTGGTAATAGATTTTCTTACCCCACCAACATATGGCTCTTCCTGTACTTGTGATGTTTATTAACTTAACTACATCATAAATAATAACGATGTACATACAAAATTTTTATGTAAATACCCGCATTTATTTTCACTATTTATTACCTCAGGAAATAATTAAAGAGACAACAACGACTTCGAAACATTAAAAACATCGTTTAATATATAGCTTTATGAGTGTTTAAAACCAATAACCTTCGCGTTAAGCACGTGCATTCACAGTGTGAAACTCATTTTTAAATATGAGCTAGGTATTGAAAGACTCCATTAAAATTCCTAACAATCAGCCATATCGCAATACTAATACTAATATAGAAAAGCTTTAATAAATAATTTAATAGTAAACAGGTGGAATACGATGCAGTTTCGCAATTGCATCTAAAATATACAAAGTCCACACACCATTGTATTAAAGAATAGAAAACTACCGAAAAACCTGAAAGAACCATTAATTTTGCCAATTTTTTTAGCTAAAATACAAATAAGTATTTATATTTCGCTGAATGGCTGAATTAATAAAATTTCAGAGCTTAGAAATAAATTAAACCTCTTTTTAAAGAGCATATTATATTCTATACTTTAGTCATACATATCTTGGCGATAAAGTTGCTATTTTGATAAAACTAAACTTTAAGCAAAAAAATCGATAAATGATTTAAAAAAAATATTTCGTGCCAGATTACGCGGATACTATAGGACTATAGGTAATATCGCTTTGGTATGTATCAGAGGTTGATAGCAAATTTATCACTGATGATTTCGTACCCGCAAACTATTCATGTATCGCGTACGGTTTTCTTTAAAACTGGAAAAAACCGCGCTTCGGGACACTTTCTAGGGCGGGAGGTTGACTCTCACCCGGGAGGGGAAGGGAGAGTGGATAAAATTTGTCTTCGCTCTATATCGTACATATGCCGATAGATAAAAGTACTCCATTAATTTTGCCAATTTTTCCATACATTGCGATCTAGAATGCTTGAACTAGAACCATTCTTGACATACATTCGACACACACAACCTTCTCCGCATTCAGCCATTTGGTCATTTCATTTGCCACGATTACACAAATTTTATGGCCTAATATTACTTTTTGCTAATACATTTTTGTCTACGATACTATAATAACGAAACGTACTAACGTTATGCAGCTGTTTTACTCTTAGTTACAATGACAGTTTGCAGCATGCGAAGCTCATCAAAGAATCTGGTCTGTTCCCGGATTTAAATACGTCAAGCGATTTGGCAATACATTTAAAAAAAAATCATACAGGCACAGGTTTGTCATTGGGGGAATGCATTAGGAATCTTAGAAATCTTAACTCTATACCAGGTACCAGTCTGCCACTTCTCTAATCCTTAGCACTAAGATCAGCTATTGTGAAGAGAGAATAAATGGATTCATTAATTCATTCATACGAGGGGAGGTCAAAAAGTTCGCGGAATGACAGGGAAGGATAATGAAATGAAACATTAAAGTATTTTTCCTTTTCAATGTGTTCTCCCTTAACCCTAATACATTTATTAGATCTGTCAAATAACTTATTTGTCTTGGGCGTCAAAATAGGCCGAAATTGCCGACTTCACTTCATCATCGTCGCCAATTTTTTCCCCACGCAGTTCTTTCTTCATTTTTGAAAACAAATAATAGCCGCTTGGGGCCAGGTCTGGGCTGGGGGGTGGCGCCGTTGTTCAAAACCGCACCGGTGAATGGCAGCCGTCGCAACATGGCTTGTGTGCACGGGCGCATTCTCGTGCAAAAGGAGCACGCCTTTTCGTCGGTCGAATGACGAAGGGCGTAAGTGATTTTAGTCAATTTTACAGTGAGCGATTTTCAATAAAGTCCACCGTGATGCACCGTCGTAACTTTATATGTAAAACTACTACGCAGTTTACAGGACTGTCGTTAGGATTGATAACTAATCCTCTTTTGATATTAAATTAGTTTATTAGTTTACTTTAGTTACTTGTAGATATATTTCCTTTTTTTTGAAAAAAAATTCACTTACGCCCTTTTGTCATGTGCAAATATTTCAAAATAACATTTACGTCCGGCTATCTTAACTATAAAAGAAATAAAAGACTATAAATTAAAACACTATTAAATAAAGAAAGACTGTAATATTAAGTAATGGAACAATATCTTATTGATGTGGTAGGATTTCATAATAAGTTTGATATTCCCGGCATCTTATCAAAGGGGTCTCTCCCCTGCACATAGAAATTAAATCGTTATATTTTTCTTTAGATATCTCATAATGAGATTTATTTAAATGTCCCACCTCTTCCTTCAGCCATTTAACATCTTGTCTTTTATTGATATCGATCTGTATTCTTTATCCTTGTGACTCGTTTTAAAAATAGACTACTTTGAGACTTTCGTGAGCCTTGTAACTCCATAACATCTGTCCATTTAAAGAGGGCGGCTGTCTGGTTATCGTTTTTTAATTTAAGTAACCTTAACTTTAAGGCAAGATTTTTAAAATCCTTAAAATCATTGTAATTGAGTACCTTGACTTCGTATGGATTTTTGCGTGCCAATCGTATGATCGGCTCCAATTGGCATGGAACAAAGACGTTCCCAGCCTTTGCCATTGCAAATGCTATCGCGCTATGGACAGAATCGCCCTCGCTTTGCCCATGGAACGAACAGAAGTATCGTAAACTAATTTCTTCAATAGATTCACAATTATTTATTAAGTATAAGAGCATAGCCGCCATCACGGAATTTTTATTCTGGCCTGAGCAGCCATCGCAAAATAAGAATACTTCTTTCACACTCTTTCTATCACAATTTGTTAAGAAATAATAAACACAAGTAGAAATTTCAGAGGCACCTCTTCTACTGATTGTCTCATTCCATAAGTTGCATATACAGTCTTTGGAGGCTAAATCATAAATTGTGAAATTATAATTAGCCAAACGTCTTTTATAAAAAAGAGCACTTTCATTGGATTGTGGCAAATAGATGACTTGCTGTAAATCGAACGAAGCACAACAAGTGGTTATATTTTGTATTGCTCGATTCTTGCATTCGTTTTTAATTCGTCGTACTTCTTCTTTTTCTATAATATGTGCATCATATTTATTCTGCAGCTTCTCTTTCACCTCGCTTGTACCTTCTCTGTATGTCATGCATAAACTGCATTGGTCTTTTTTTGGTTTATGGAACGATAAATTCATGCCTTTGAATACATTTCTATAAAGTGTCATACTTACGGGTTGGTTATACTCCTTTAAAAACATACCATATATTTTTTTCAAAGATAAATCATGGTGGAGATATTCTTTTGTACTACTTTTTCTACAATAATGAGACTCAACACGCGGAAATCTGTTAATATGTTCAGTAATGAGTGATCGCAGCTGAGTATCCCTTTCATGATAGACCTCTTGCCTTCCTCCTCTTCTGTCTTTTTCTACTACACCGGTGTTCTTTAATTTTTGCAAAGCTGTGCGAAACGTCTTTTCTGAAATTCCCAAAGTATTGAGGAACATTTTCTTGCATACCTTCTGCTTCTCATCATTTAATGGTAAGTAAAAGCAGTTGGTAAACTTCCGACGAGATTCTGTGGCAGTAGTTTTGCGTCCTACGGGCTTTTTTTTCAACAAATCTCACTATATATTCTCTTTGCAAAGTTAGATCTGCTAATGAATAGAAATCCATAAATATATTTTCGCGTATTTGTTCATTAAAACGATAACAGTACAGGCCTTGCTTTGTGCAATTTTCTAAATTGCATAATGAACCAACCTTCCTTCCAGGAACTACTTTTTTTGTATATGTCGAAATATATTCTTGTCCTGCGTGTCGCAAAACCTTGGCTTCTTTGTATTTATTTTTTCTAACAGGTTTCGATCTTTCTTCCTCTCGGGAAACGCCATCTACTATAAAGTCTTCTGGGGCCAAATAACTGTCTTGTTGTGGTTCCAAAACTGTATTCTGCATTAAAATACTGGGTGAGTCGCGAGTGTCAGATAAGACCATAGTTGCATCAGAATCATTTGAAACATTCTCAATTTCGGTAATATCGAAATCAGCAAGCGAGGCTGGATTTTTTTTATGATCAGAACATGATTGCATATAAAGCACAGACGCAAAATGAATATCACACAGTAAACAAGAACAAGCAAAGCATGTCGTTAGTACAGGGTTAGTGCAGTTGGCATATTCACAAGTCTGCTGCATATCAGTTTGCCCAAAATCAAATTTTAAAGTTTCTGTTAACGTCAAGTCAGCTTCAAAGTTTAGATGATTTTCGCAGGTAGAGCAATTGTTGACAAAATGTTCATAACAAAGGAGACATGAACAACGATGGCATGCACTAAATACCTCATCAGTACAAATCGAAAACTGACAGCATTTTGGTATTCATTCTGTATATCTATATAATTTTCATCAGTGCATACTGTATCATAAATTTTTTTCTGAATTGGTTAATGATAATTCATAGCTGGTATCCTGATTTTTTGATGTGGATATGTTATTGCTAACTAAAATATGATTAGAGCAGGAAGCGTCTTCTTGGTAATGTTCAGCGCACAAGAAACAAGCACATTCCGTACAAGTAGTCAAAATAGGATTATGACAGTTAATGTACTGCAGCAATTTTGCACACGGTTTGCAGGAACATAAGTTGAAAGTGGTTCGTCTTCAGACGAAGAGTATTCTTTTGCTTCGACAACAGTTACTGTACCATACCACCATTTTCGTTCATACAACATTTTCACCTTTGTACCAAGTGTTATCTTCTGACCTTTTCTGATTGGAAATAATTCCCGTGTGTGTACAACATTTTGAGTGCCATCTTTCCATGTAACTAACACGTCCATCATTGAAAAACCATCCCACAGAAAGTTAAGTAGATAGTAGGTATCTGTAAAGAATAATTTAACCGTAAATAAGAAAATTAATTACACACTGTCACATTTAGGAATAGTTAAACACTGACATTGTAACTTGCATATTATTTAAACTATGGTTTAGGTAACAAAACATTGCAATAACAAATAAATAACTTTTCTAAAATTTTAACCTAAAATATTAATTCATCTTTTAGGTAACTATGCGTTTAAAAGCAATAGGTACATTACTGTAAAATAACCTTGTGATTTGTATAAAACACAAATAAAAGTAACTCTTAAAATAAGTATTCATTCACTTTGAAGACAGAATTTTATTAATTTTAATATTCGTAAACAAACAATGCACCTTATTAACTTGCAACTAACTTCGCTCGACTGCTTAACACGTCTTGACCTGTCATTGTTTCACTCGCGTAATCACGTTAGATAGGTTACGCCTCTTCGTGAAAAAAAATTGCATGGAACAGGTAAGAATAGGCGTAACTGGTGGATACGACTATTCGTGATTTTTAAATTGGGATGAATAGCAGATAGGCTTTTCGTAATTGTTTGTAAATCTGTTTCCGGTGTGTTTTAAATTACGCCCTTTCGTGACGCTATAAAACTTGCCTTATAGATTACGATGGTGGAGATAACTAAAATCGAATATTTGTGGGATACGCCCTTCGTGATTCGACCGACGTTTTGTGTTCTTTAGCCGGGCATCTTCCGATACAAGTTTTTCAACTTTTTCGATTATTTCTGGCGTGGTAGCCTCAATCGGCCGTCCAGGTCGGGGGTCGTCTTCAATAGAGTCCCTCCCTTGTTTGAAAAGGGCGTGCCATTTATAAATCATGGTTTTCCCGGGAGCAGAGTCCCCATAAACAGCTGACATCTCTTGAAAAATAGTTTGAGGTGTCTTTCCTTGTTTGGTGTGAAACTTAATGACGGCGCGATATTCAATTTTCTCCATAGTGGCTAGTTTCTTCCCGATTGACCCGATTAGGCTGAAACTTGGTATATATACTAACAATGAGTCACTCAACTAGCGCCTACCTGGATAAGTAAACACACCTCGCCAACCCCGCCATTCCGCGAAATTTTTGACCTCCCCTCGTATATGTACTCTAAAGTCAGGTTTTGATAAAATTTGTACTTGAGGAATAATATAACCTACAAAAAATCGGGCCAAGTTAATTAAGTTCGAACTTAGATAAAATATTTATAGACCTTTTCCTTTTAAAAGGTCGGTGAGAAACCGACGAGATTAGTAAATAACTAAGGTGACTTTAGCGACAAACAAACGTGTCCGTTCCGTAATCCGCGTTGATAGTGCGAGGCAACGCTCGGCCGTGACTTCGCCCGCTCTTGACTCGTGCTTGAGCCTTTCATTTAGCCGTGCGTTTGCTTGCCGTTCAAGCAGTCACTACATTATAATGCTTTCATGTTCATTGTTACAATTCATAGTTTTCTTGTAAATATTAAAAGTTACAAAAGTGTTATTACCACAACTAGGTACCAAAATGTTTAAAAACGAAAAACGTTCAAAAATTCCTGTACCATCATACCCTTTCCACTAGCACATAAAACTATCGTTCAGAAAATTTGAAATAGATGTCGTGACCGTTACCGTTACCGATACAGCCTATCAAAGTCCACTGCTGAACATAGGAAATAGAATTTGGACAGCAGCATCTTCCTGATAACAATTCAAAATAATGAAAAAATTGCGGTTACCAACCTGCCTGCCAAGCGTAGCAACTATGGCATAACTAAGACAGTTTATGGGAGAAGCCTATGTTCAGCAGCGGACTTTTGATTGGTTGCAATAACGATTAGTACCTTATCGTAAGCCATCAGATCTTTCTGCATTTTCTATAGTCATCTCTTAAAACACTTACGGAATAAAATGTGTTAATGGATTCTGTTACGCCGCCACCACACTGGCATGTATTCGCTTATATGTTACGGCAAATAGATAAAAATAAACAAATGTATGAAATGTATAAAATAATAACAATAAAAGTATTAAATATGTAAAAACCTAGTTTTTTTCTCATTATTTACTTAGCGACTTTTATACCGAACAGATATGTCAGCCCCATTATACCCTAATCTTAATGTCACACCATTGAAAAAAAACCTTGTTGAGAAGAACTTAGTAAGGTTTTTCTCATTTAAACTTTGGAAGTAAAAACCGTATTCAAAAACTAAAAATAGTATAATCATCGAAATCGGATGACGTAGTAAAGTAATTAGTTTAGTAATTATTCGGCTATTATCACAGCTTGACCAAATTTATTTGGACCATCCCTGAGAGTACTCCCTTTCTAAAAAAAAAGAGGTTTTAAAATCGCACAACGTGGTAAAGAATTATCGCTGAACAATAAAAAAAATCCGACGATTTGAGAACGTTCTCGTTTGTTACAGAGGTGTCGATGGACGCTGGGCGTGCGTTTTGTCCCCGTGTCGGCTGCGACACCGTGGTGTCGGTACGCGCCGCCAGCCCCGCGCACTGTCCCACCTGTCGTCACGACTTCTGCTCGCAGTGCAACCAGGAGGTATGTCTGTCTTACACTCTCACCTAACACTACACATTTTTTATAATAAAATTACAATTTACTTAATTCAACGTTGTAGAGCTGCACCTATATTATAGTTGTAGCACGAATGAATGACCGGAGGAGGCCCACGCTCTCACAGAATACCATTGTAAAATAGCAGCTTAAGATGCTGTTCCGTATGGTGAGTGTAGTGTAGAACCGGAGACCGGAGACACTTTTTACTGGAAACGAGGCATTCCGTCTTAGTCCTCAGGGGTGACAGCGCATTTACATTTTAATTCTCAACCGAGTATACATCTACCAGGTGGACTGTGTGCTCGTTTAGAATTTGTTAATAACTCGACTACGATGCGATTTATCGGTTCCTAGCATTACTATGAACTATTGTCTCGATATAACAAATATATTGTTTGGATATCATCAATCGTTAGACGCACCAACGGTTTACGTAGAATGTTAATAATATGGACATTCTACAAATGTAAAGACATTCCATTTATTCAGTAGGTACTTAAAAAATATTGCTGAAATTTTTTACTAGACTGTTTTCTTTCGCAAATTATTTAAAAAAATTGTTTAACTCTAAAGAAGACCTATAACGGCCCTTGCTCAACTAAAATTCCAAGTTTTTGTAGAAGGAAATTAAACAAACTCCTAAAACGTAAAAATCTAAGGGCAATGTTCCCGAAATAACTTCTCGTCTCTCATTTTATTTCTACACACGTCGGATCAATCGTTTGAAATTTCCTTCGGAGTGACTAAACCAATGTTAATTAAGTGTTAGTACACAAAGTACTAAAAGCTTACGGATAAAATTTGTTAATACATTTTTACTATTTTTATCGTCATGATAGTGCAGACCGCGATGATATTTAAATATGGGTTGCTAGTCATCCAACTATGTATTTTATTCATCTTTCAACTTCATTATAATCGTCATCATCATCATCATCATCATCATCCACTGCTGAACAAAGGCCTCCCCCAAGAAATGCCACAAAGCACAGTCCTAAGCCACCTGCTGTGTAGTGGCGTTGAAAGAATATCCTAAGGCGACAAAGGGAAATTAAAACAGGAGTTGGGCAGCAGCAATTTTCGCGATAACAACTAAATGTAATAAAAAACTGCCCGCCTGCAAAGCATGGCAACTATGGCAAAGTTCCCCTATGAGACAATCTGTGGGGGAAGAGGCCTATCTTCAGCATTGCGCTTTTATAGGCTGTAATGGATGAATGAAACCACCTGCAACCATCGACTTTCTGCATCTCTTACCAGGTCGTCACTCCATCTAGTGCGGGACTGCCTTACACTTCGCCTTCCAGTATGAGGCTGGCACTGGTGAACCTTATTTTCCCATCGGTTGTCCGTTCACACAGATATATGGCCGGCCTATTACCTCTTCAGCTTACTGAACTGTGATCAATAATATGTAAATTACTAGAAAATAAACCGGTGTTTCTTCATTACTTTCACGTTATGGTACCTAACAAGCTATAAGAGTCCTTATAGTTGAAATGTTACTCGCCCTGCTTATTTTAAACTTTGGAAATTATTTTAGGAAACTGAAATACATAATAAATAAATACCACTTATGTGAAACAAAATTTTACAAATTTGAACTGAGCTTGAGTATTATAGTTTTAGAGGATAGAAAATCCCTTTTTTGATAAATTTGATCGCCCTCCATTTCTCTAACCGGTACAAGGCTGCCACTCGAGAACCTTTCTTTCCCATAGGTTGTCGGTTCTTCGAGCTATATGGCCGACCATTGATTTCATTTCTGTATTCTTATCCATATCCGTCTTCTAATTTTAAGGTATATTTAAAAATGAGGCCGGAAAATGCAGTCACACCGGTTTTGTGATTGAAGTATACAGGGTTATTTTTCAAAGTGTAGCCAAATTTTAAACGTAAGCTCAAATATATAAATAATGATATACCGTCATTGCAGTTTTTGAAAATACGAGTAAATAAGGCATCTACTTTTATACGAAATTATCCCAAATTGAATGTGATTTAATAGGCAACAACGTTTTTGCCTACCGATTGACCCTTACGAATGTGTGCGTGCGCAATAAAGTCAGTTAAAGTAATGCATTACCACGCATTTTGAATTTAAAAGATAAAAAGGACAGAATGTTTGAGATGATATTTAATGATTTTTTCCTATATTACTTATTTCCTATATTACCTAACTCTGTATATCTACGTGTGGTTGCGCCGGTTAGCGTTTATATAATATAGTCTATAAAAATATAATTTATTAAAAACCAGCTAATATACATGATTAACATCTGATGATCTCACGATATTAAGTCTGGACTGAGATAAATATTTTTGATGTTAATTTTCTTTCAAATCCTACAGGAAAGGAGTCGTTTAGTCAGAATAATAATCCACAGACTAATTAGATAGGTATAAGCCTATGTTCAGATCATTAGGTCAAGTTAGTCGACATCAACATCTTGGGCTAGGAGGCTTGCTGTATGCCCAGCTTTGGCAAAAGCCTCCCACGTTTCTTTCCATTTTTCTATTTAGCGCTGTCCTAGTCCATGTATTCCCTGTTGCTGCCTTTATATCATGGTCCAACCTGTTGTCTTCTCCGTTTCCTTTTTACGTTTCACGGGTACCAAAATACTTAGGAATCATTTCTCTATACCTCTCATGATGCCTGTCCATTTTCATTGCAGTTTCCTTATTGTCAATATTACGTCGTCTACTGTCGTACGTTTCCTGATTATTTTGTTTCTGATTCTACCCGTTTTCTTATATTTAACATACTTCTTTTTATTGCGGTTGACAGGTTTTTAACTTTATTCTTTGCGTTTTTGCAAGAGACTAATACTACTGACTCAATAGTTACCAAGTGAGTAATACTTACTTAAATACTTACTTACTTACTTAAATCTTAGCGGTCAGCCACCGCAGAGTCTACATCACCTGAAGATGCCTCGTGTAGAGGCGAAACACGTGTCGTATTGTCATCGGTGGTGTGTCTTTCCTAGTGTAGTGGTGTTGGGAGTAGTGGTGCTGGGATTAGTGGTGACGGGGATAGTGCACGCAATTGAGGGAGGGCGGGAGGTGCTCTTCAAACTAGGTAAGACACATCATTTTATTTTATTAAGCGGATGTTTGCAAAGTAAATATTTACAACTTTAATTGAGTAATACTCTCTAATATACATGATAGTAAGCTGCGGCTGTACCGCGAATGGGTCATTTCGACTGGGGAAGGATCACGCTTTCTATTTTACGGTAGTAATCCGTGAGACTTCTTTGTGGTTCGTATTGAGGCGGCTTAATATAATGTAGATATATTGGATGTCATCAGATTCGAGTAAATCTACTTCAGATAGTATTGTAAAACTATATCTTATTTTATTTTATTTTAGTGGCATTCCTTGGAGGAGGCCTATGTTCAACATAGAACTTGTGAAAGTATGTAATGATGATGACTTGTGAAAGGATATGATTATTTTTTATTATTTGTTTTAATACAATATAATATTAGATGCAAAATACACAGACAGTTTAAGAGAGCAAGGTAATACATGCGAAACATCAGGCAGTGTAATCACAAATCAGTCTGCCAAGCAAGGGCAAATCTTTTTTTATAGAATAAGGGTGAAAATCGAGCACACAGTCCACCTGATGGTAAGTGGATGCTGTGGCCCATAGACACCTAAATTTATCCTCAATTAAGAAATGCAGAATGAAATGCAGATGCAGCATTAAGCTGCTATTTTACGCTGGTATTCTGTGAGAGCGTGGTCCTACCCCGGTCGAGCCGACCCATTCGTGCTACAACCATAATATAGCTGCAGCGTGGCTCTACCACGTAGGTAAACACATAGGCAAACAAATCTTCTCCAGTAAAGGAAAATATTTTTTACTTCAGATTAACGTTGTTGCCACGCTTGGCAGACAGAGAGAGTTTCTTCGTTGTTATTTAGTTGTTATCAGAAATATTTTGTTGTTCATGTCCCGATTTGTTTAACTGTTTCGCCTCTTACGATACCCACGGTCTGATATGGGATAACGAATATTTTTACACCACCAGTACACGATATTGCAGCAGCACATCATGCATCTATCGACTTCCTGCAGGACTTACAAGAAGTCGATGGATACAGGTGCCTTATGACCGTGTTTTGTGGCATTCCTTGGGGTAGAGATGTTCAGCAGTAGACTTTTAAAGGGCTGTAATGATTATGAAAGAAAACTATAATAATATTCTAGACTAAAGGACAACACTATCAAACATACGTTTTCCTCATCGTTGCTACCTGAACTATCGTTTTACAATGTAATTAACGTTCACTTCTATTTATCTAGACCCGTACCAAACAAACCTAGAGTTTGCTGCTATTATTGTAGGTAGGTAAAAAAACCATTCATCAAACAAAGAGCGGAAACAATGAACACACAAAGGAAATAAGAAACTTATCTATGTAAATTTATCCACATTTGCCTTATCTACGTGAGGCTGTATCTAGAACTTAGCTCTTTTGTATTGTCTCTGTTAATGGAAAGTGCACTGTATTCGGATGTCGCTAACACAAACACTGGATGCCTCGTGGCCCTTTGTCAAATACGTCGGTGCAACTGGGTCGAGGCGGAAGAACAATGCACGCGCTAGGCTGGCAGCGCTCCTGAATTCGAGTGACACTTTCCTAAGTGCCACCTCAGCTACGTGGCCTATATACGAGTGCACAGATGTGTGCGGGTAATCATTAAAGATGTTTTTTTTAATTGACTAAAGCTGCTGTAACACTTCGAGTATTGATGATTATGATTATTGTGAGTTCTGGATCTCGACAACTTCGCCACCTATGGGTATCATAAAAATTTCATCACAATCGGTTAAGCCCTTTAAGATGAAAAGAATTACGGACATACGCATACTGAGATTTTATATATAGTATATAACAAGTGGTAAAATTAAAAAAAATTGTACCATCGACTTCAATATAAATAAAATGAGAACATCATCAATGTAGTCAAAGTCAATTAAAAACGCATTATTAAGGATAACTCAAAAACTACTGGTCAGATCTTGATCAAATTTATATGGGACCACATGAGAAGCACCAGCTTAAAAAAAGTATCATCTAAATCGGTTCACCTAGAAAAAATTATACTCATAAAAAAAGTTCGAATTGAGAACCTCGTCCTTTTTTTGAAGTCGTTTGAAAACTTGTGTGCACACCTAGTGTGCAAAAATGCTACCCGTTTCCCAAATAACGTATACGGCTACTTACGTCGCCACCGCTTGGCCACGCCACTACAAAAACTCATCGATGGATGATCATAATTGTGGATGTAATCAAACTAGTAATAAAAAACAAATCATTATATTATTATAACACATTTTACAAAATTAGTTTTCAGCTGTTCACACAAGTCAATCAAAGCTACCTGTTATTTCCTTACTACCCCCCAGATTATAATTATTTAGTACAAGGTTAGTATTAGTATTATTACTGCATACTAAGTGTTTTATTTGTTTTGGCATGGCATTCGGCATGCGGCCGCACGCAACGCAAACATACTATTAAAGTTTGTCGTTAAAAATAAAATTACAGTTTGTTTTTTCCGTGATTTCAACAGTCGTGACGCGCGGCAGTTATAAAAGGTAAACCGTTAAATAATTTTGTTTTGCTATTCCATCCATCCATTACAGCCTAAAAAAAAACTTCCACTTATATACATCGGCCTCCCCCATAGATAGCCTCATAGGATTTTGATAGGATTTTCTCATAGTTGCCTCGCTTGGCAGGCGAGTTGACAACCGCAGTTTTTTATAATTTTAGTTGTTATCAGGAAGATGTTGTTGCCCGTCTTCTGTCGCCTCTTACGACGACGACATTTTTCTATTATTACACACATATACATATTGACAAATGTAATTCCTCTTTAGTAGTTAGTTATTCTTTAGTGATAGTTTCAATTAATAAATGTCTTCCTTTCTTTATCTCTTAACAGTCGGCTGCTGGACATAGACTTCTGTCCGCTGGGCATAGACCATGGGAAGGATTTGCTATAATCGACACGCTTGACAGGCATATTGTCGATAACAGTGTCATATTCCTCGCACTTTTCCCGCCGATCTGCGTATTTTACATCTAGCTTACACTAGACAGTGATATCATAGAAGTATATCACTGTCTAATAAATGTCTAATAGAATAGAAGATAGATGGTAGATTATCCTACGCTGCCACCACACCGCCAAGTAGATATACCAAGACTCAATTTGACAAAATCCCAAAATCCAGGCGAGTAATTGAACCTGTTAGTTAGTGAAAGTTATACGTCTGCAAGAGACGCAAAGTGGGTCATGGCGATAGATATACAAATTGTGAATATTCCCCATAGTTCTAGACTTAAAATGGGGATCATCGTCATCATCATAGTTGCAACTCATCACAAACCCAATATATACATCTGTTTTATTTACTTTAAATATTTATTAGTATTTTGTGTTGTTGTAATATACTGGATGACTTTCTACCGTAAGAAAAAAATATTGTTTGATAGGTGAACAAAGTTAATGTCTAGTACGGCATAGATATTTTTAAATTAATGATTTTATCATTTATATTTTATCAAATTAATCTATCAATAAGTACTGCTAATTTGAAGTAAACTTTTATCTAACGGCTTGTTCAATGTCAAGGGTAACAAATTCATATGGATACCATGGATACTTACCACGCGTAAAGTAGAGTGCACATTGTTTGATTTTGCTTATTTTCATCGTTTTTCTATTTTTTCAAAATCAAAAGCTTTGCCTACTTTTCAAAAAATATTTATGCCATAGGTATCTATCTACGTCATTCACCTATTACATCTTATTTTTTCTTTCCGGTAAAAATCTATCTATTCGTCTATCCAGTATATAGGTACGTAGGACACGCAATAAGTTTTAAGATATACAAAAAGTATTCTAGATACTATTAATATTTATTTTACATCTTTTCAAAATATTCTCCATCATGCTCTATACAAGGTTCCATTCGCCTAAACCAACTCTGAAAACACTTGCCAGTCTTGATCTGACTGGTCGGAAATCGCTTCATCGTAGGCAGCCACGGCTTCTTCGGCGCTTGAAAAAAACTTGCCTTTTATTTTTTATTTGACTCTTGGGACCAAAAAGAAATCACAAGGAGCTAAGTCAGGGCTGTAGGGTGGGTGACTTAGAGTTTCAAAACCAGATTCCTCAATAAATGCTTTTGTTCTAAGGGAGGTATGTGAAGAGGCATTATCGTGATGCAGCATGATTCCCCGAAGCCCGGTCTTTGGTCTTCTCTCCCGCACAGTTTGAAAAGCTTTGGGTAATGCAACTGTAGTATACCATTCAGAGTTGACTCACCTATAATTTTCCAGCATTGACGTCGACAAATGTCCGTTCCGCGAAAAAAAACTAGCCACCATTTTTTTACCGACGTTGCGAGGTCTTTGCAGTTTTGTCGGTAACTGTCCTTCTGAGTAGACCCATACCGATGATTGCCTTTTATTTTCCGGGTCATATTAATAGATCCATGTCTCGTCACCAGTAACGATTTCTGAAACACGCCTAGATGCCCCGTTTTCAAAACGTAGACGCATTTCATGGCACCAATCCACACGAGTCTGTTTTTCGCTTTCGGAGAGCAAACGAGGGATCCATCGACAACAAAGCTTCCTCACTCCAAGGTGTTGATGTAGGATGGTATGAATGCTCCCCGAACTAATGCCTACAATCTTTTCGATGTCCGTATATGTGATTCGTGGGTCTTCTCGCACCAACATTTCAGTAGTCCATACATTTTCTGCCGTTACTGCTGTTTGCGGGGCCCCGGTTCTTTGGTCATCTTTAAGATTAATTTTACCCCTTTTGAATTCAGCAAACCACCTAAAAATTGTTGCGCGTGATGGAGCTGAGTCCCCTAATGCTGATTGTAACCGTTGTAAACTTAATTGTTCGGTTAAACCAAATTTAAAATATATATCATAGCGCGTAAATGTTCACGGTTAAGATCCATCGTTTTAAATGAAAAGCGCGGGAAGCGTTGCAGGAAAATTAATAGAACTTTGTTTTTTTTTTTTAATATTGAGCAATTGGCTCAATATTTTAAAAAAAATTAGAACTCCATAAGTTCTATTTTTAAATAAATTTGCTTTTTAGAAACATATAACACGGGTGCGTTCCATTTTTAAATTTGGAGCATCTCAAAACTTCTTGAGTGACCTACGTTACTACGTATAACTGTCTGCGTCCAACACGAATATTTGGCCAAATCCAGCGAACAGGAACATTCCGCGGGCGAAACATCAAATGCGATGCTAATTTTAAAAGCCTGTTATTTATTATTAAGAATTTTCACAAACAAAATGATCAATAACTCATAGCTTTCAGTCAGATTAAAATATTAAAACAATCCATAAATCATTATATTTCTATAGTATCAGTAGACGCTTTGTTTATTCGTAATATTTCATATAAGTAATTAAATAAATAAATAAAACGTAACTCGTTCGTATGGTCTTTTTAAATATTGAAATAATTAATTTGTAGTAAATATTTCTTTAACAAATAAATAAAATATATATCTGTGAGTTTCTGATTTGAATTTTTTCTTCTTTTTAATAATCGCTTATTGTGGCGGTCACACTCACAACGAAAGCGGCGTCCGTAAAATTATAGGCGACGACAGACACAATTTCTCTTCATATCGTCGTCCAATGCCACTAAAAACTTAACTATTATTTTTGTAACTTTTTATAATATAATGATTTGTCTGCAATCTATGCACACATTTACAAGTATCATCCTTTTGTTCTTAAAAAAATCTGTCTGTCTGAGCGAGGAGCAAATTACTAAAGCTAAAATTCGGATCTATTAAAGAAACTGGATTTAGTTTGGTCTTATTTTTAGCCGACTTCAAAAGGAGGAGGTTTACAACTCGCCAGTATGTTTCTCTTGTATGTATGTTACGCGATATCTTCGTCAATTGTAAACTGATTTTGATGATTCTTTTTTATATTAATAGGTTATACTTCAGGAGTGGTCCCATATAAATTTGGAGAAAAAATTCGACCCTAACGGTTGCAAAATATGGGATGAAGTTTTTAATGTAACTTTTTAAACGATATTGAGATTGTGATATTCTTTAGTCTACTTATAAGGTTAAAAAATAACTTTTAAAACAGTTAAAGCCAACCTTAAAACTAAAACAATAAAATAATTTCAGATTCTGAAGTCGGGCATTTGATATACTCGTATATGTTACCGTTATAATGCGGAATGCGTTAACGTGCGCATTAGCTAAATAATCTACATATTATCTGGTGCGATCCGTTAATGTGCGAAATTTTACTTAAAGTAGCAAATATCTGCACTTTACCTAGTTAATCTGCATAATAACGGATGCTACACCATTAAATTGCGGAAGACAGAGAGCTGATTATATTGCAAATAATTATATTTTTGCAGTTGAAAGTAATTTGACTAGGGATGTTGGTCAAAATCACTTTTAACTGCAAAAATATTAACTAGGTATTTGGGGCAAATTTGACCAATATTGTTAGACAAAAAAATAGGGTGTAAATGATGTTGTAAACACAAATAGGGCATAATCATACACACACACAAACACACACGCACGCACGCACGCACACTTAATGATATCAGTGGTTTTAATGGCAGTTTACAATACATAGATTTCACAAGGACAAACATCCAGACCCAGAACAATTATTTGTAGGCCATACAAATACTTGTTCCGTGCAGGATTCGAACCCGCGGCCCTTAGAGCTGCAACTCGTTGCTAAGCCAATGCGCCACGGAGCCGTCAAATGTCTTACTGTATTATATTATGTCAATTGGCCTTACTGTTTTTTATTGAAAGTACGATAAAAAACGCTGTATGATTACCAAAATAAAAATAAAACTACTTTGATTTATACTTTTTGAATTTATGAAATTAAAAAGTTCAATTCTTTCAATATTATATTTTATATGATTATAATGTACGCGACTATGGCAGCCGCATTTTAACCTACAGTAAAACTACTGTGTAAATGAATGCCTACTCGTTATTCCGCAGATTACCTAGGAAGTCTGCAGATTAACTAGTTGAAGTAAGAACTGAATCAGCATTTTCGCATTTTAACTGATTCAGCCAGGTAATCTGGCAACTAGTTAATCTGCACTCTAACTGATTTACGCACTTTAGCGTTAACATATACAGTATATATATCCGATGCAGACCTAGTGTAGGTATATGTTACGGTAAATGTGATTAATTGAAAATTATTAATAATTACCAAGATTTAAGGTAATATATTATAATAGTAATAAATTATTTACTTTTACCGGTTAATATTAATAATGACACCTTACTTTTGGTAAATGTAGTAAAATTTCAAAAAGAACGTACGACAAGCGTCTGTGTGCTCAACAAAGTTTTACACCATAAATATTGGTTAGGTTAGGTTATGTAGATGCTAAAAAATTATACTAAGATGGTAAATAATTAGCACTCTTTTTATTAATCTGTGGTCAGTTCACATTACTTTCTTTGGTACTTTGGGATTATGCCGTCGACCTCTCAACGCTATTTTAATTTATTTATGGTTAACGATTATATCAATATAATGTATGCGGCCCAAGGGCCACACCAACCGCACCTCAACCTGCTGTTACTAATATTGCAAGATTGGTGTAATGTTTTATTTTTATTTGGTTTATGAGCGTTGGGATGTCGACGGGATAATCCTAAATTACCCTTTCTTTTACTCACCGAAAAAAGTCGTTTCTTGATTGTCTTATTACTTTAACCGACAGTGGCGTATTTTTCCACTTTTTCCAATTTTTCCACAATTTTCATCATATTTACCAAATCATTAGGTAACTATGAATAATGACCGGTTTTTATTAAGGCGACACTGCGAAAAAATGCACCTCCTTTCATCGAATAGTATAGGAGTATGACACGACTAACGAAACTGGAATTTTGATATAGGTAAATTCATGTCTTTATCTTGAATTTGCTTGTTCAAAAACACGATTGTATAATTTTGACTCGATCATAATTATTTGCGAAAACACCTCTAAAAAATCACTATAGTTGAAATTACAACGAAATTACTTAATCTATATGCTTGGGTATCACTGAAATACATTTATAACATCAATATTCGTAATTTACTTGCTCATTATTTTGATTACTTAAATCAATAATTTTTTAAAAATATTTTAAGATTCTAAGCGATTTCTAAGCGGTCTTAAACGTCGCGGGCGCTACACAATTTTAGACCTTATGACGGCGTTTTTGAAGTTTTTATAGAAATTATGTTTCACTCCGGTCAGTCCGGCGATAGCCCGCTTACCGTAACATATATATACCTAAATATATACACAGAGCTTGTGAGCATATTTAATTCTTCAAGGCTATTAATCTGTGGCTTGTGTAAAAAAAACAACTTGCAATTTTTTCCAATAACACGTCAAGTGTCGCTATCTAGTGATAAACTACGATTACAAATTACAACTGCTAATTTACATACGGATGTCACTTATTATTACCTGCTTCAATAGCCAGTCACGGTAACAAAGTTATGAAATCTAACTAACATTACGCTTACTCTGTATCTGTTGATACATAATGATGGTGTCTATAACCTAGAATTTTTTAAATCGCAACGTATTTATTAAAGAAATCCAAATAAAACCAGCAGACCTACAGCGCAATATGTGTTATAATGCGGTACGTTTCAAAGCTTAAATACATTGGCTCAGTTAGAGGCATCATTCCATGAACAAGTCAACGCTGACTGCTGCTATCGTTCAAAATGTGTTTAATTTAAGTCAAACCAACCATGAGAACAAAATTACATTCTGTAAACAAATGTTTAAAATTATCTTGTCGAAATTTTTATTAGAAGCCAAAATTAGTGAATTTTACACCTTTTATATGTTCTATAATTACAGGCTGTGAGGTATTCCATCTTAGTCCTCAGGGGTGACAACACATCTATAGACTTTATTGTTTGAAGTTGGTTGCAGATGTATATAATATGTATATAATACATTATCTATTTTTATATTTATAAAGCTACTGATATTATTATTTTCAAATTGACTCTTTAGACTCTGCAGAACATTGCGAAAGCTTCAGATTTTAAACAAAGTGAATCAATTACGTGTTCACACGGCTCCAAAATTAACAAAATTGAAGAGTATGTAAAAACCTTTTAATCACTATATATTTATCATTATCCTTGTTCTTTATATATTTTCACTGTAATTATTTATAGGCACACAGACATTTAATGAATAAAATTAAACATTTACGTATCAGAATCCATTTGTAAACGATTATTTTAATCGAATACAGAAGTAGAAACCGCTTATGATCAAGTATCCGTAAAAACGCCTGCCGCTGATTTTATCCAGATGTTGATATAAATTTTTCTTAAAGAAAAACTCTTTTTTTTAAATTTTTTAAGTCTAGTATTTTCGATTATTTACTCGGGAAATATTTTTAATTCAGTAACTCAATAATACAAAAAGTTAATGACAGTGTGTGTTTGTATATTTTTGTAAGAAGAAACGGAAAGTTGTAAGGTTTAAGAAATGTGTGCCGTGGCGAATAATGGAATAATAGGCTGAGAAACTTACCTGAGGTACGGTTCAAAGAACAATAGAGATTTCTCGTGTTTCTCGAGAACAATACATTTGGCCCGGACCTATTCAATAAGCCGAAAAGATGCATGATATGTTTTACTAATGACCTTACACTTTTAGCCTGCAGTGCAATTAATAGTTTAATTATTACTTAATTTAATACAGTGACTACAACCATAGTCCTCAGGAGTGACAACGCATCTGCATTTTGATTCTAAATTGAGGATAAATGTAGATGTCTATGGGCCACAGCATCCACTTACCATCAGGTGAACTGTGTGCTCGTTTGTCACCCTATTCTATAAAAAAAACAAAGCATTGTCTCTCAGCACTTTTTATCAATTGCTGTTCAAACGGTGTATCATTTAGTTGGTATACGAGTATTGTTCAAATAAATTAGTATATTGTATTGGGTTATTTTATACGAGTAAGGTAGACATATTAAAATAACAAAAGCCGAAATAAAACAATGAGCCATTTGTAGCAAGAGAACAAACCCTTCACGGTGGGTTGAACGCAGAGCAGATACGTCGCACAGGTAGTGCTGCTTGCAATGAACAGTCCGTGAAATTACAGCGCTCATCTAATTACCACGTCTCTGTCTATATTCTGTGATAGTAGTGTTGTTAGCCAGTTGACTTTTATAGCTTCATTGGACTCAGGGGGACTCTCGAAGGGAGGCTGATGAATGATTGATGATGATGATGTTTCGTGTTCAAACGTCATATTCCCAGTACGGTGTTCATCTGTACGCGAATCAGGTTACAGATGAGTTATTTAACCGCCGTCCGAGCAGGGTGATCGGGCACCGGCTACGACGGCTTTACTCGTGTCGGTCGATGACCACGTCTCCGTACAATACACCTTTCCATTATAAACTAGTTTCTACTCGGCTCTACCAGCGTAGAAACAGAAAAGCCAACCAACAGACCGTCCTTCTCGTTAATTTTTTCGTCATAAAGTCGAGAATTTGGTCGTATCTATTTGCCGAATTTCATCCAAATCCATTTGTTAACCTTGTATGTGTGATGAAGTAACAAACATTTTCTCAAGCTTTCACGACACCTAACGTCAGGTGCTGGTGTTATACCACACGCAAAGTATACACCATATACAAAGTAAGTATAGCAAAAATCATTTTAAGTATAAAGAATTTAACTATTACGCGTCACGGTTTTGATTGGCAGGGGCAATCACGTACTTAATTTTCCAACCACTTCTTCGGCCAGAAATTAAAATTAAAACTACTTCAACTGTTAATTTCCGAAAGGATATTGTAACAAAACAATTGCACACTTACCTTGACACGTGCACTAAATATAGTATATTTAATTTCTCATGCATATTTACTCACGATGTTTTCTTTCTCTTTAAAAAAATTAAAGAAATTAAATCGTCGGAAAGTATTGCTGCATTTCATTGTAATCATGTTTAATTAAATATAAATATTGCTACAAAATAGTTCAATATTATATTTTAACTTCACCACACACTTCAAAAGAGTAGAGTAATCTAGAAACACGACTATACTGGTCGATAAATATGTATAGCTAGCTAATTTGAATTAATGAGAATGAATAAAACATTATATTCTTGATAAACAATCCTATCAAACTTGTCCGTCTTCCAACAAAAAGATACACAGAACACTTATAGTTCGTAAACAACTAATACTATCGGACTTATTTATTCTAATATATTCAAGTCGAGAACACTGGCAGAAGCAAACTGCCGTTTCCGATGTCAACAGTAAAGGTTCCAATATTATGTACATTTTATTGCGAATACGGAGTAATAACGCAAACGTGTCTGTCTTGTTAATTTAAATTGTGCTAACAGTTTCGCTCTAACATAATAGCAAAATAAAAAATATAACCGATTAATTAACTGCATGTCAGACAAGTAAGTAAGTTAGTTAGCTGAAGTGGCAATGGGTCGGCAATATTGCTCGAAGAACCGTCAACCGAAGGGAAGAAAGGTTCTCGAGTGGCAGTCTCGTCTGGTAGACGAAGTGTAGGGCAGCTCCCCACTAGATGGAGTGATGACCTGGTAAGACATGCAGGAAGTCGATGGGTGTGGGTGACTCAGTACCATGCTTTTTGTCATTCCTTGTGGGAGGCCTATGTTCAGCAGTGGACGTGTGAAGGACAGTAATGATGATGATGATGTCAGACGCAACACCATTAAAATTTGTGCGTACTGTTTAAAACTAAAACTGTAAAACTAGCTGCTAAACAAACGAGATTGGTCAATCGCTCTAGGCCACTGCTGCTTCACGACAACGCAAGACCATACACTGCACAACAAACAACCACTAAGTTAGATGAGCTACAATTGGAATGTCTGCGACATCCACCGTACTCCCCGGACCTTGCTCCAACAGATTACCATTTTTTCCGGAATTTGGAAAACTTCTTACAAGGAAAAAAAATCAACTCCGATGCGGCAGTCCAAACCGCCTTCAAAGAGTTTATTGATTCTCGCCCCCATGGTTTTTTAGTAAAGGGATCAATGAACTACCTATGAGCTGGCAAAAGTGCATAGATAACAACGGTGCATACTTTGATTAACTAATATTTTAAACAAAATAAAATGGACTTTATATTCCTCCCGTACAAAACGCCAATTTCATATGTAGGACCTAATATTTACTAATTTTATTTTAAAAACAGCTTGGAAGCGACTACCTTATTCCCAGGGGTTATTATCAACCATGTATTCATTTATATTATAATAACCCTTTTTATACAGCTTCAGCTTAACAAAACATTTAAACTTAGTAATAGAGAGAGTCTGTACACTTTCCGGGACCTTGTTGTAATAGCGTATACATTGCTCCAAGAATGAATTACTGACTCTGTGGAGTCGAGAAACTGGCATCAATAGCTTGTGTTTGTTCCTAGTGTTTACAGAGTGTATATCACTTTTTTACTAAAACTACCTTTGTTTTTGTGAACATACATTAAATTTTCGTAAATATACTGAGAGGAAATATATATACGGAAAGTTAATATATTTATTTCTATAAATTTTTCTCTAAGAGACTCGGTTTTAGGTTGTAAATAGCTCTGATGGCCCTCTTCTGCAAAAAAAGGGAATAGTTTCTAAATCAGTCGCATTTCCCCATACCAAAATTCCGATAAGACATTATGCTATGGAAATAACTGAAATAAACTAATCTACCTGTCTCGACACTAGTGAGACCTCTCATCTTAAGCATAAGCTGCAGAACTTAGTCTGCTTGCTAGTTTGGATATATGGGGGCCCCACTGAAGCTTTGCGTCGAGAGTGATGCCAAGGAAAACAGTGGATTCAACAGGGCTCAGTTCTTCCCCATTTAAAAACACATTGGTACCCAGATTTTTAACATTCGTTGTTGTAAATCTGATACATTTAGTTTTATTTCCGTTTAAATGTAGATTATTAACGTTAAACCAATGCACTAATTTTGATATAGCATTATTCACTACATTAAAAGTACTAATCAAACAAGCAATTAATCAAAAAGTAGTTAATCAAACAAGCTAATCGTTCACCTGATGATAAATCACCTTAGTGTAAGGTGGAATGTAAAAAGGGTCTCCGGTTCTCTACACTCACCATACGAAACACAAGCATTAAGCTGCTATTTTACGCTGGTATTCCGTGAGAGCGTGCTCCTACCCCGGTCGAGCTGACCTTAAATATTATCATAGGATTCAGATATATCATTTTTTAAGTTACGGAAGGATATTGAAAGGTGAATTTATTTCATTTTTTTGTTAGATAGGTACTTATAGCGAAAAAAGAATTAAGTAATAATTTAACTACAGAAGTAATAACTTACTTAGGTTACAAAACTTAGTTGAAATTTACTTCACTACCCAAGTACCTCTTACATACCTATACTTGTCATTTGTAATTAAAATATTTTAAGATATAATAACACAAAATACTGAAATTAAAACTTTGTTTAGAAGATTTTAACTAAGTAGAATACGATCACATTTCTGTTAGGAATCGTATTTCGGGTTTATTTGTTGTTTACTCTATCTACCTATTTCTTACGAGCCAAGCATCGCGATTCCCGACGAATGGCCTCGCAAGTTGCATGCGTTGGGCATCACAGAACTCACAAAGTAGCGGAAATATAGTCGATCATAGTCAGAATAGGCATTTTACCTAAGTAACTTACCATTTCGCAATGTATTTTTTTTACTCTTTATTAACAGCCCTTAGTAACCACGAAAGGTCCATTGTGACGTAGGGAGGAGAAAATATGCAAAGTAATACAGACACTCACGCAGCGATAAAGTTTTATTTAGCTTGCGTGTCCGATTTATCTGATTAATAATAATTATGTAGGCTATTAAAACGTCGGCAAGCAGCCAAGATCAAAGGAGTGCAACTTCTGTACGTAGTACTATTATTTATTATGTGCTGCAATGGAACATAAAATAATGCCACAATGGTGGATTCTCGTGTCAAAAATGTTAAACATAATATGCACATCTATAAAATTGAAACAAATTCTTTGAAGTTTTGAATAAACATTTGAATACTAAAATAATTATAGGAATTAATGGAATGTAATAAATAATACTGTTGCAATTAATGCATAGTTTCACACTACGAACACACAACTACTTCATAGTTTCCACATTGCTTTATGTTAATTAATAACTCATTTATTAGCTACACGTAAACGTCACATCTGAATACAATTGCCGGCTACTTTGCGATCTGTAAGACGCGGCGCCAGAGATACTGGCGCTAATGGCTTCTAACACGAACATTATCTTCTTTATTTATGGAGCAATGTATAACAACGATGTACAGTGCATGTCATCTTTATTGCCAATCTACGTAAGTAGAAAAATTATATATTTTTACATCGTTCTTAAACGCATGACGCATAGCGTTCTCATAGCGTATTCAAACATCTTAGGGTTACGAGATGGAAAATTTAAAAGTCCTGACAAATAACCTGACTTCTATAGAAAGTTTTGACAATTTGGTGCAAACGTAATAAACTATTGTGGAAAAAATAAATTAAACAATTAATGGTTTTGTATACTCCACGCGATCTATACACGTCGCAGATTCCATCCCTCCTAGACATAAAATATCTACTGTATTTTTTTGAAATGTTGAAAAAACCTGACATTTTTAAAATCCAACCGCACCTAACCTAACTGACTGACAAGAACCTAAAAGTCCTGATATATGGATCTCTAAACGTACTTCAAAGGTTAGGAAGCGATTTCGCACAAATACAGCACGATACATTAATTCGTAATAGAATCCCCTACCATGTATCATCCCGTGAGTGTAGTAAGAGGGGACAGAGGGAAATCAAACAGTAGAAGGGCAGCAGCATCTTCAAAATAATAAAAAATTACGGTTTACCAATCCGTTTTTTTTTTTTATAGGAGAGGGGGCAAACGAGCATGCGGCTCACCTGATGGTAAATGACTACCCGGCGGTATGAACATGAACAACTGCAACACCAGGGGAACCAGAGGAATTGCAGATGCGTTGCCGGCCTTTTAAAAAGGAGTAGGCTCTTTTCTTGAAGGTCCCTAAGTCGTATCGGTCCGGAAAAATCGCTGGTGGTAAACTATTCCACAAGGAAGTTGTGCGAGGAAGAAAACATCTTCTAAATCGCACAGTGGTGGACCGCCAATCATCCAGATGGTGTGGATGGTATCGGGAGTTCTGCCTCGATGTGCGTTCGTGAAATTTGGCGGCTGGGATTAATCCGAACAATTCCTCAGAGCACTCCCCGTGGTAAATGCGAAAGAAAATGCAAAGAGATGCAACATCTCTTCGCAGTGCCAATGAATCAAGCCGATCGGAAAGGACTTGGTCGTCGACGATTCGAGCCACTCTGCGCTGGATGCGGTCAAGTGGAAGGAGCTGGCACTGGGGAGCCCCAGCCCAGAGATGCGAACAGTATTTCATGTGAGGCCGAACCTGCGCCTTGTAAAGTTGCAGGCGTTGTGCCGGCATGAAATACTGTCCCGCTCTGCTGAGTACGTCAAGCTTTTTAGAGGCCAATTTGGCCTTCTCTTCCAAGTGACCACGAAACTGCACGTCACTCGATATGTCGACGCCGAGGATTCCGATACTGGCTGAGACAACAAGGGGAGTGCCTTGAAACTGAGGAGATACGACAAAGGGGTTCTTTTTAGCGGTAAACGCGCAAACTTGTGTTTTCTGAGGATTAAACTGGACTAGATTTAGTCGCCCCCAATCCGAGACTTTGTTCAGCAAAGACTCGACTTCAGACACAAGTTTGTTCCGGTACGCGGTGACGTTTTCCCGAGAAATATTGACACGGCCTGTGTATAGAGCATGCACCGTCTACAACGACCTTGATGCTCCGATCTGCAAGAAAGCTGGTGATCCAATTGCACAATTTCTCGGGAAGCCCATAGGAAGGGAGCTTCGAAGGAGCGCTTTGTGCCAAACCCGATCGAAAGCCTTCGCAATGTCCAAACTAACGGCCAGTGCCTCCCCCTTGGACTCTACTGCCTCCGCCCAGCTGATCGACCCCGACGAAAACCGTATTGGCGGTCACTAATCAGCTGGTGATCCTCAAGGTACCGCATGAGCTGGCAGTTTTCTAAGCGTGGCAATCATGGCAATTATCCATTCTGAGACAATCTATAGGGAAGGCCTATGTTCAGCAGTGGACTTTTGATAGGCTCTAGGTAATAGATGGATAAACGTTAATTCGCAAACTAAAACCGTGCAATAAAACTTCCGTCATCGTGAACTGAGTCATGAACTGGGGATTATGGTATAAATAGGCGGACCTCGGTGGCGTGATGTTACTCAGTATCGATCCTTTGTCCGTTTTTATTCTTAGACTGTTTTTATTCTTATCCAGTGGCGTAGCTACCCAGGGGCTAGGCGGGGCAGTGTCCCGGGGCCGCCAAGCTAAAGGGGCCCCTCGGCCTCCAAGAACGACGTTCAAAAAATTATGTACTATCCTAGTTGTATAAATAATTTTCGAGTTTTAACTTTTTGGCCCCTGACCGCGAACGGCTCGAACTGAAATCACAAAAATTACTCCCACTTCCAGAACATAAATATAAAATTGTTAAAGATAATTGTATACTTCGTTTTATTGTCTTTTTATGTAGAAGAGTGGGACAAACGAGCATGCGGCTCACCTGATGGCAAGTGTCGACCACCGCCTATTAACAAATACAACACCAGGGGAATTGCAGGCGCGTTGCCGGCTTTTTAAAAGGTTTTTCTCGTTTCTTGAAGGTCCCTAAGTCGTATCGATCCGACAGTAGTGGACCGCCAAACATCCCGATAATGTGAATTTGTGAAATGCGTTGATGAAATTTTGTGGCTGAAATTAATCCGAACAATTCCTCTGAACACGCCGTGGTAAACGTGATAGAAAATGCAAAGGGATGCAACATCTCTTCGTCTCGTCTTTCGCCTTCGTCGGTCGTCGACGATTCGAGCCACTCTGCGCTAGATGCGGTCAAGTGAAAGGAGCTGGTACTAGGGAGCCCCGGCCCAGGGACGAGAACACTATTCCATGTTAGGGCGAACCTGCACCTTGTAAAGTTGCAAGCAGTGTGCCGGCATAAAATACTGTCCCGCTCTACTGAGCACGCCAAGCTTCTTAGAGGCCAATTCAGCCTTCCCTTCCAAGTGACCACGAAACTGCACGTTATTCGATATTTCAACGCCGAAGATTCCGATACTGGCTGAGGTAACAAGGTGAGTGCCCTGAAATTGAGGAGTTACGACAAAGGGGTTCTTTTTAGTGGTAAACGCGCAAACTTGTTTCTGGGCATTGAACTTAATTATATTTAGTCGCTCCAATTCGAGACCTTATCCGGCAAAGACTCGACTTCAGACACAAGTTTGTTCCGGTACTCGGCGACGTTTTCCCGAGAAATATAGGCACAGCCGGTGTATAAAGCATCACCAGTGCATGTTAATGGTTTGAAACATATTATTGATAAGCAGAAGGAACAGCGTAGGTGATAGCTCGTATAACACCAGCATAAATAGGCTTGTAAATAGAGCATGCACCTTCTACTACAACTTTGTTGCTCCAATCTGAAAGAATACTGCTGATCCAGTTGCACAAATTCTCGGGAAGCCCATAGGAAGGGAGCTTCGAAAGAAGCGCTTTGTGCCAAACCCGATCGAAGACCTTCGCTATGTCCAAACTAACGGCCAGGGTCTCCCTATCTGCCTCCGCCGATTTATGAGTAAGGTTAGCCTGAAGATCACCAGCTGAGCAACCCCGACGGAAATCGTACTGGCGGTCACTTTTCAGTAGTTGATCCTCAACCTCATGAGCTGGCAGTTCACAATGGTTTTCATTATTTTGGAAAATAAGTTGGATAGGTCTGAGCGGTCGATTTTCGGTTATTTTTTAGAGATCTGGTGCACTAAAGCTGTCTTCTTTCAGTTTGGGACTACGCCTAGGGAGAAAGAATTTTAGAAAAGACACGTTACGACCGGTGCCAACTAGGGAGCACACATCTTCAGCACAATGGGAGGAACTCCATCAGGCCCACTCGACTTGACGTCTAGGGAGAGTAGTGCTATGCGCACCGAGCGCTGTGTAAACCGTATCGTACCGAACTGAAGGCGTTTTTAAAAAAAAAAAAGAACTCCTATTATAGCGCAATGCAATTTTACAGGAGCGACCAAACCAGGCACCACAGATGATAGGTTAAAGAGTTCCATTCCCTGAAGTACCACATCAGCGACAGAATCACGTTGTGATCATCCGACGAGAAGCATACCCGCCCCTGTCCTCAAGGGAAGGATACAAAAAAAGACCGCATCCTGTCCCAATCGGCCGACCTATAGTGCCAAACACGGCGGCGATCTGCAGCGATTTGGACGTGGTCGATGAGTTGGTCTGTGTCGGCATTACCTATAGAGGCACCCGTAGACGCGAGGATGGTCGTCGCTGACCTTCAAGACTGTCGAGGCGTCGAGAACAGATGTCCTCTCTGACGTATACACAAACTCCAGCCAGAGGCACAAAGGTGTTCTAATTTGTACCCCGATAGGAGAGACGTATCGACCGGAGAGGACACCTGCGTCTTGGTTAGAAAGAGCAAGGTCGGCTTCGCCGTCTTCAGATGGTACCTTTGTTAACTTTCGAATGAAATCCCCTGGTGTTGTAGAAATTCACGGATAGCGTGGCAGGGGTAACCCTTATCTTATTGCTCTACTTGCCACGAGCAGTATTAGTCTTGTGCGGAATTTCACCCCCTCCCCATCCCAGGATACGCGAGGCAGCCGGAGCACCCGCGCTGAGGAAGAGTAGGGTAGCTTGGGCGTGGATGCTCAGCCAGGGATACTCCAATACCAGGAGTGCTAGTACCCTCCTGGGATGGTTTCTTATTTAATTACACTACCATGTTTAGAGGGGTTAGGCTTCCGACCACCTGCACTTACCAGGCGAAGTAAACTTCTACTTCACGCTGGTTATCTGAAAGGTCGTGGTACATCCTTGGTTCGAGCCGGTCCACCCATTCATTACATCTCTTCATTTCATGTCTTACCAGGTCGTCACTCCATCTAGTCTGGTCCACCCGTGCGACAGCAAAAGCTGCCGTGTGGCTCTTTCACTGTTATGTTGTCTGCCTATATTATTAACTGTAATCTACTTCGTCATTTTTATGCATTACACATAATACTTAATAGTAAGTAGCTTTGCTTTATTATGCCCTGCAGTGGGCGACAAGGAGCTGATGATGAAGTAGTTTTGCACCTTTAAAGTATTTAGTTTAGTTTAAAAGGGCCCCAATTTCATTTTTGCCCCGGGGCCCTTGGTTACATACTCGTAGCTATGCCACTGTGTATATCTGCCGCATATAGGGCAATGCATTGCTGATTTTATTTTTTCACTGATGATTTAAAATTTAAAGAGATAACTCTTTTATGGGGCAGCCCAATTTTAATAAAGTTTCTTATTGGTTTACTTCTAAATTAACATATTATGTTCATACAACTAGAATTCTGATACGGTTCAGAATTCAGAAGTAAAGAGCTATTCAAACCGTATCAGAATTACCTTTGTCCTACATTTATCATGTGTCTACAAGATATTTTTTTATATTTCTGAACGACTCGCGTCTAGAATGTCATGTAAACTATTAATTTTTAAATTAGGATAAGTATTCCGTTTTCTTTTTAAAGTGACACTAAATTAGAGTCAGGGTTATTGATTTATTTTTTAATATGATTTGTTGCTTTTACGTGACATCGATCTGTGGTTTTGTGTACAGGCAGACAACAGTCTATTATTAGTTATTTTTTAATTACAGCTATCTGTAAGACTTCTTTATTTATCATGGTGATCCTTTCTCCCAACAGTGGCACGGCAGCCTGTCCTGTGAGGCGGCAGCAGCGTCGTCGTCGATGGGCGGCGCCGGAGCCCCGCTGTTACCGGAATCGGAGCTGATCAAGATGTGCCCTATGTGTCGAGTGCCAATCGAGAAGGACGAGGGATGCGCGCAGATGATGTGCAAAAGATGCAAGCATGTATTCTGCTGGTACTGCCTGGCCTCACTCGATGTAAGTAGTATATTTTCAAAATGTGTTTTTGGTATTGTACCCGATAATATGACGTGTGGTGATGGTGTAAGAACCTATTAAAGTCCACTGCTGAACATAGGCCTCCCCCATAGATTGCCTCAAAGGCAAATATCCCCATATTTGCCACAGTTGCCACGCTTGGCAAGCGGGTTGGCAACCGCCGATTTTTTTTATTTTTAGTCGTTACTATGAAGACTCTGCTGCCCATCTCCTGATTTGTTTCCCTCTGTCGCCTCTTACGACACCCACGGGATGATATGGGGTAGTGGATATTCTTACACCGCTACTACACGGTAACCACATGTAAGAAAATCAATCACCCCATTCGTGGGTGACGTAATAGCCAATTACCGGTAATGCCAGAGAGATCACATGGCTCCTGATAGGTTGTTGTATTGTTGTTGCTAGACGTATAGTAGACCGGCGACGGTAAACAGCGTCAACAGTATTAGACGTCTCCCACAAAGGTTAGGGCAAATACTAGCTACAACAACAGGAGAAGACCATGTGCCGCCGTTGAGTATTGCGGGTTGATGCAGAGACCTAATATTGTGCATGATATGTTAGGAGGTCACATCAGTCCAACATATCCACGTTTTCTACAACCACTAATTACCACCCGCTAATTTATATTTAACGGGGAGACTTGGCTATTGTTAATTAGTGATTTCGCATTGGTGATTTCGCTATTTTTATTTGTTAACTTATTTTTGTTAATTAACTAGCAATCCGCCCTGTATTCGGCTGGGTAGGAACTATTAATGTGGCGTTGTTTAGATTTAAGATGCCTAATCAAAGACGATTTATTTTATCAATTTTCCGGCTTTTTTTTTCTTCAAAAATCTCAGTTAAACATATATACCCAAACAAAAGTTTATAAAAAAATATAACCAAGATCCCACCTGGCATTGCTCTCTGTCCATTCACAATCGGTTCAGCCCGGACAAACTGACAGACAGCCAAAAAGCAATTTTATTATGTATAGATTAAATAAATGCAGATAGATTACTCTCCTTTTTTATTTTAGGTATACATTTTTATAAGTAATCCGTAAAATGTTTTAAGTAAACCTCAGAGTTCACTCTGTGAAGTGCTGCCAGTAAAAAAAATCCATATAAGCGAGGTCACTACTTGATAGAAAACGAAAAGGTCAAGAGTTTTACAGTTTTTCTTCAAGCAGGTCGGAATGTTCAGCAAGTGGAACGTTTTACAAATTATTCTTGTAAATGAGAGATGCACTTTTTTCATAATATTTTTTATCAAGTGGAGATTGTTACAAATTATTCTTGAACAGCAAAGCTGCACTTTTATGCATAAAACTTTTCATTTAAACCTTTGTAAGTTAATAATGATATCTACCTAATTATATAGGATGCACAAAATAATGATGCCTCTATCCGACCGCAACTATGATAAATTTCAACTTTTTCTGGGATGGGTTTAAATATAACCGGAGGAACCGATTCAGTTTGTTTTAAAAACTCGAACCATGAACCATGAACTCGAGCAGTGAAGGACCACATCTTTTAATAATTTTTATGAAATTTTGCCATTATATGTACAAAATAAATTGTGTTCATTGTTAATACCTGACGTCTTTCGTATGGTTTCTTGTACTATTATTTATTCTGTGGTATGGTACATAATATTGTGACATTTACAGAGCTTTGGTCTTAATATACATATTCTTAAAAAATCGAGAGATCAAGTAATCCACAAATAATATTGAAGAGGCGCTTTTTACGGTCTTACCTCATCGCAAAGAAAACGTCTATTTGGTTGTTTTTCCTTAAAGTTAGCCCGGAGTAGGTTCGCTGTCAGTGTGACCATAAGTTTGACACAAAAATTGGCCATTGAATTAAAAGAGAAAAATATTTGTTTTTGAATAATTTTGACATGATCACTGAATGGGGTTTTCTATGTTAAACATATTTTTCTCATATTATTGTCACACTTCAATGTGTGTTGTAGCTTTATGGGTACACCATATAGTACAATAATTATTATCAACATAAGATATTAGATCACTAGTTAGAACTAAGATTATTAGGCGGATGGTTGAAAAGTTGCGTTTTAAATAAAAGTTTTTCGATTTCTAGTACAAAAAAGAACAATGCCTCTGTGCTGTATTCTATGATTTTTACACTTTTTTTTTAATTCTTCTACTTTTAGGAATATCCATTTATAATATAAAATATATTTAACTAATATTTAAGAAAGAAACATTAATCTCTATACTTTTCTAACAAAAGAACTTTCGACTCATTCCAAAGTGGCGCCGCCCTAGTGGCAGAAAAAGTCGTGTATGCCCTCATTGAAATACTTGTTATGAGTTATCAAACGTTATATATAGACATTGTTTGAGAATATTTTGTATCTGTGTGCGTGTGCTGTAATATCCCTTTTTTGTTACGAAGAAACCTTCGCGGGTGCCCTCACAACAACTCGCTAAAGCTGACCAAAGTCTCAACGTCGTAATCGGATAAACGAACGCATGGAAGACGAACAAACAAACAAATGTCCTTTATACAGCAGTAAACTTGTGAAAGATAATATTATAGTTTGTACAGCCTATTTCATTGTAAAATGCTTCTTTCAAAAATTGGCGGCTCACGACTTCTTTGCCACCAGCGCCACTTAGGAATGAGGTGAAATATTTGACAGATTGCATGACGGAGAAGGTAATTTGTTAGGAAAATGTAAGGGTTGATATTTCTCTCTATAATATTAGTTATATTTTATATTAATTAGATATGAGATGAATGAACCAAACTACGGGATATTCCTAAAAGTAGAAAGATTTAAAAAAGAGTTAAAATGTGCAAAAAATTAACGAGCAAACCACTGAGGCATTGTTTTTTGTATTTATTTATGCTCTAGAAATCGATAAACTTTTATTTAAAACGCAACCTCACAATTGTATGACATTGTTGTATAACAAAAAAACTTCACCTCATTCACACTGGTAAAAATAAAAATGACTTTATGTTGAACCAAAATTACTCCGTTTTACAATATTTAATTCTATTCTAAAATAAAAAATTGAAGTGTTGAATAAAACTTATTTTATAGTTTTTTTTATTTTGAGTTATTTTAATTCTTTATTAAATTAATATAAGTTCTATTCAAGGTTTATCAATTGTCTTGCCTAATTGAGTACAGGTACCGCCATCTATTGAGCGTCATATTATGCTATATTAATAACAAACTCTGAAGTCAAACTTAAAAAGTGAAGTTGGCAAATTAAATCTTTTTATTTCTTACGTTAATTTTATTTCATTATCGTATCATGTTAAATTAATAATAAAATAGCAAAAAAACTGACGTGATATTATTTTGCATCAAGGAGTGATTTAAAAGACACGTAGCGACATCTAGTTTCTAGTTTTCAGAGTTATCTAGTTTTTCAGATGGTTCACCCATCTGAAAATATATGTTGTAATGATAAAAATATGTTGCAAATTAATTTCCCATAAATAATCATAATGAAAAATAGCCTTTGTCCTTCTTCAGATCCCCAGTCTACCTCTTATTAAATTTCATTATGATCGGTTCAGTGATTTAGTTGTAGAACAAACAGATAGACATAATTAATTTCACATTTTTAGAATATTAGTGTGGATTGCATCATAGTTTTACAGACAAATGGTAATCTTAATTGTATATTTTTAAACATACTCTTAAAAAAAACTTTTTAACTTAAAATGGAAGATCGACCAAATTTCAGACACTACTAAAATAAAAAAAATCTAATTATGTTTAATAAGATGTTTTTTTTTCAGTAATGGCCACCGCCAACTAACTAAACTACCAATTTCAGCACTGCCTTATTTAATTTAGCCGTTCATTTTACCCCTAGTTAATCTAATTTGGACAATTTAAGGTCGACGACTAAAGTCCGCCGATATGGTTTAAAGATTAGCCAGTCGGCTATAGAAAAACTCGCAGCCGTGAATGCACCGAACGTAAAAAAATCCTTATGAATATGCGTCCACAATATTTAGATAAATCGCCATAATAACAGGATATGTCCTATGCCAAATTTAATTTTTTAAATTATGCTCACCCTACTCTCAGTTAGTGTTATAATTAGACTGTGAAAAACACCCGAGTTCCCTTGACACGCATTCGAGTACAAATGCGCCATTGATTTACGACTCTGAGTGCAACTTCAGTTGTAATGTTTGCGTTTATATGTTTTATGGGACTTTATACTTTTAGTTACGTAAAAGATGTAAATGCCTCCTGTCTAAGAACACAATTCTTTAATAAAGCTACAATTGGTTCGGTTATAAATTACAAAAATATATTTACTAAATATTCAAAAATCAACAAAGTAACTAACTTATTTTATTTTTGCAGTTATTTTATTTATTTTTATTAATATGTATGTAAAAGTGTTTATGTGTATATGTTTAGACATATGTATTTATTTGTATTTATATATTATTTATTATTTTTATATAATAATAAATACTATTAGGTTTATTTTTATTAAATATTTAATGGCTCCCACGGAAGATCAGCGTCGGCGTACTCTGGCAGTATGAAGACTGCTGAGTAGGGTACTAGGGTATCTTTTTAGTACGTAACCATTTACCAAATATGCCGATTTTGTAAGCAAATTGTAATAATGTGTAATAATTTTTTTCTTTCACAAACATTACTAATAACGACAATATCCCGATAATAGAATAAATTCAAACGTGAACTATGACGCAGTATGTGACCCGGGGTAAATAATATAATATTATATTATATCAACAACTAATTATCAATTATTATTAACCAATAAAATGACTATTATTATTAACTAATAAAGTGTAGGGCGTCCCCCCACTAGATGGAGTGACGACCTGGTAAGACATGCAGGATGTCGATGGATGCAGGTGGCTCAGGACCGTGCTTTGTGGCGTTCCGTGGGGGAGGCCTGTGTTCAGCAGTGGACTTGTGAAGGGCTGTAATGATGATGATGATGATGAATAAAATGACACGTATGTCAAGATGTGGTTAAAGACAAGCACCATATCATGTTGTTGCATCGTATTTAATATTATCCTTTAAAAACCCTTAAATTAGTCTAGCGCTTTGTGAATGAAGACGAATCTAACTACCTCGCACTTGATAACCGTTAAACCATTTAGGATATGAAGGTCATAATGTAAGACACTTAGTGCAAGCATGCCTTCTTAGGTACAAACAATACAGGCAGGCGAGTAAAAAGAGTTTTCATTACATTATTAATATTTTAAAGACGAAATTTACAAATTATTATCTGTAACGTTAAATTCATAACTATACTCTTCTTCTTAGGCTGTGACTATACATTACATGTTATTTCAATTATATCATATCATTATTTAATATATTTAAATAGTATGCATATGAATTATAGTTTGTATATTTGTTTTGCAAAATATTAATGCAAAGTATTAAAGATTACATATAAGATGGTTAGACATTTATTTTTTAATTAGTTTAGACATTTTCTGTATTGTTATTACTAAGAATAATTTAGCTTTCTAATAAAGATAAATTAATATCTTCAGCTATGTTTTACTTGACGTTAAGACTGGATATCAGTAGTTAAACGCAATCCAATGCAATTTTATTACCTAGGTACTTGTCTTAAGTCTTAACTGCATAATAATGTTTCTTAACACTCAAATTAGCTCTGTACGAATCAATCATATAAAAATATTAAAATGTTCGCCATCGTTATTCATTTTGTTCTACTCAGTGGCACAATAAGTCACGTGGATGCTTACTCTCATTAAGCTATTTAATAAAAATATTGATAGGAAATGCAAGAAGTCGATGGATGCAGGTGGCTCAGGATCATGCGATGTGGCATTACTTGGGAAGGCCAATGTTCAGCAGTGGACTTGTGATGAAGATGATGATGAAGTGATATGGAATTCCCGCCAGAGCGATCAAAATTACGTATTGTAATTGTAGATTTTTTGTTGTTTCAGGACGACTTCCTTCTCCGACACTACGACAAAGGGCCGTGCAAAAACAAGTTGGGTCATTCACGAGCTTCAGTGCTTTGGCATCGTGCTCAGGTAATCACCAAAATTGTTCTATTGTTTATAGTATCTTCCTTCACGTCATAATTAGCCCCCATTTCACCTCTGATCATGGGCCTCTCCCATGGTAGGGAGGATGTGCCGTGATAGCCAAACTTGATAGAGGAATTCTCGATCGTAGTACCAGATATAGTGGCTACTGCAATCTAGGGACACCCGCAGCCAATTTCAAACAAAAAAGGCTACAGACGCATTGTCACCTCTGAGAGCTTAGAGTGCCTTGCAGTCTGTAATTAAACTGGCTCTCTATACCCTTAAGACCCGAACACAACTTTGCAACTAATTTGCGGTAGGAATTGATAAGAGGTATATCGTGATTAAGTTAAGTCATTAATATAAATTAAGAACTGCATAATCACAACTGTTTGTGTTCTTTTATTTAAATATACCTACTCAGAGATATTCCTAGGCAGAAAAGGAATCCTACCACCTAAAATCAACCTTCGAACTTTCGAATGCGTGATATGACGTACTGGTGGACTTCACTTGTCTTTGAAATATTTTTTTAAATTTCTCATTTAGTAGATCTTAACGTCGTTGTCCTACGCTTCACAACATGTACGCGAAATGTTTTTTTTTTAATTTCTCGGACATGTGGGTTTTCTCATGATGTTTCTTTATAGCCTCCATGACACAGAAGTATTCCTACTATTGGGGGTAGGTTTTTTTTGAAAAACGCAGGCATAAGCGTTAGCCATAAAAATGCCAGTCGGGAGCAATCCTAGCCGGGACAAATGAATTTATAAACTGCAATTTTAAGTGCTGGTTTATCAGAAGCTCCGCGAACGAAACCAGCGTCAAAAAACCTGCATTTTTTTATAGAATAAGGATGACAAACGAGCACAAAGCCCACCTGACATTAAGTGGATGTTGTGGCCCATAGACATCTACATCTGTCCTCGAATAAGAATCAAAATGCAGATGCGTTGTCACCTAAGGCCTAAGATGGAATACATAAACCAAAACCAGAACCAGAAACCCTTTTTATTGGGTACGAGACCCAGTAAAAAGGGTTTCTGGTTCTCTACACTCACCATACGAAACACAGCAGCATTAAGCTACTATTTTACGCTGATATTCTGTGAGAGCGTGGTCCTTACCGGTCACGTCGACCCATTCGTGCTACAACCATAATATAACTGCAACATAGCTCTACCACATATAGTTATAGTTTATTATACGATACTTGCAGGTGGTGGGCATCTTTGCCGGCTTCGGTCTTCTCCTGCTAGTGGCCAGCCCGCTGCTGCTGCTCGCCGCTCCCTGCATCGTCTGCTGCAAATGCAGGTAACCTTTCTAGTACTTTCTTAAACTTAATTTCGTCCGCGTGAAATTGTTATTACGATTGAATATCATGGGTTTTAATTTTTTTTTTGCGCGGAACCTTTTCTATTTTTATAAAATAAAAGTAGGGTAAGTTACTCCTCATAATATCAGCTATCTGTCAGTGAGTCCCGTCAAAATCGGTATAGCCATTTCAGAACAAACAAACAGACGCACAAAAATTTTAAAAATTGTTTTGTTGTTTTAAGTATCGTGTATATTTTTATATGCATTTAGTAAAAAACTGTTATTTTGACATAACAAACAGACACTTCAATTTTATTTATTTGTATAGATTTGTAGACTATTTAAATTTTAATAATTTATTAAAAATACCAAATAAAACATATTAGCCCTCTGAAGATTAATTTGCATTACTTATGTTAACTCTCTGTAGTTTTTGAAGAGATATTGATTATTTATTAAAAACAAAAATCCTTAAATAATATATTATGTGCCTTTGAAAGCTTGTTTACATTCTTTATCTTATCTTACTGGCCTTGCTATAACAAAACCGATGTCATCATAAAATCCACACAATAAAATGGTGATAGTGACGTCTCAACGTGTAAATCTATATATAATCGGTTAACTCACATTTTTTTCAGGCTCTGCAATCCGAATACGAAAAATTTAGAAGAGGTGGACGAAATCGAAAGCATCAGTCCCGGCCGAGAAGAAGAAGGTGACGAAATAACACGCGCTAGGTATTTGTCCGACTGACGTAGGGCGAGATATTAAACGACAATGAACTCTGACGAATTGGGATAAGACCCAAATTGGAATGGACGTAATAGGGACAAGAACTTACATATTTACAAATTTGGGACACGTGAGGCCAACGACAGAAAACTTTGAATATATAACTACAATAAGTGATTATGGAAAATTACTTGTTTTAAATTGCAGGATGTTCGTCAAACTAAATTGTTCTGTGTATTTTAGGAGTAAGAGACTAATTATTGATGTGTTTTGTCTGTTTAAGAAGTCGTGGCTGCTTTTAGTAAAAAATTAAACATAACGGATAATCCTAAGTCCGCACAAACAACTGGACTTAGCTGGTACAAACCGTTTATGACTTCAGTGTTATTGTAAAATAAACTTTATGTGGTATTAATACGATTTAATTCGGTGTGACAAATTATGACGTAATTTAACATGGTAAAATATTTAAGTAAAACTGCGTACAAACATCGCAAGCATCTGTGTTTTATTGTCAGTTTCAAACTTACAAAGAGCTAGTATTGCAGATTAATTATTAGATAATATGGAATGGAACTATATCTACGAATATATTGTTGTTTAAAAAAATTATGGACGAATACAAAGGATCGATGCTGTCACCACGCATTTAATATTTCGGGATAAGCATGTTCAGTTAAAATGACAGATTCGATAAAATCTTACACTTTATGCCATCACTATACATAGATAATGAGGCAGCTTTTATTTTTCTATTAATTTATTAATGAATAATAATTCATTTACTTTGAAAACCATTTATTTCTGCGCCTTTTTAGTCTGTCTACAATTCAAATGTTATCTATAGGTAGTAGGTACTTAAAAAAAAGGAAGAAAAAAACTATTTAGTATGATTTGTTGTGACAATACTTATCTTGTATATTACGACTTGTGTCTAAGATTAAAACAATAAATATTTGTAACAGACACTTTAACTTCATAGTTAACCTACATCTATTTTATTGTATTCGAAGACTTCGGATAAAATTAAAAAGAAAGTAATGATGAAAGTAAATATGTATGTGTAAACGGGCTTTTAAATTTTTAATAGATTGAAACATCGAAAGATTACGTTGTAGATATGATGAAAAAAATATTTGACTGATATTTTTCGTAAGATTTGAGACTGAAGAATGAAAAAGCGGCAAAGTGCCAAGAATGCTTTTTTAGTTTAGTAAAATTGAGCAATAGTAATTTAATTTTGATGAACGAATATCTATGTATTTTCAACAGTTTCATTCGTTATGTTCGGAGTTAGCTTACTAACGCTTCTAAAAAGGAAGGAATGCTTTTAAATAACTTAATGTTAGTACTTCATAAATTAGTCGTACGAGTGTAAAGAGGAAGAATTCTGACAGTTTATATTATATTTTGTATAAAAAAAAAACACTGTTTGGATAGTACAGATTAAATATATTTTTTAGTTTTAAATTTGTTTTTTTGTAATGGCAGATGGTTGTAATGGAGTTAGTCCTGATTCAATAAAACGTTTTATTACTTATGTTAAATCTTAAAGTGGCAACTGAAAGAAAGAAAATAAATTAAAAGCTACATCCTTGTATGATGGGACTTCATATTTATTTGAAATCCTATCAATTAAAAGAAATAGAAGCAACTTTAAAAAAAAGGTAACTTGAACACTAATAATGGTAACCCCGTTTATCACTATCTGCTTTATTAAATAATTATAGGGAAAAATATTTACGAATATAGTAACTGCAATGCAGTGGGAGTTGAGGTATATATTTATATTGTATGTTTTTTTTCAATCACCTGTGATGGCTGAACTAATGTAAAGGTAACGAAATCTTATTGCATCGGCTTCTATTGTTTTCGGGTGTGGACAAGCAGAGCCTTAAGCAAGTTATTTATTAGTAGATCATTAATATTTATGATTAATTGTAAATACGGTTTAATATTGTACTTAATAGATAAGGATTGATGGTGCACTCAACCCTGTATTGTTTAATGTTTAATTCTTTTGCATTATTTTTATCTGGCAACATTATTGCTGTTGATACTTTCCCGTTAGACTAACTGATGATTGTTTTAATGATCTCAAATTGCTTGGTCTAATTTTTGTTATTATAGTTTTATCTTGGTTTGACTTTATTATCGTTTATTATTACGTTTGCAACATAAAAGGGATAGTGTAAAATATTTTATTCTTAAAATGGTTATTTACAAAAGAAATTTACATTAGATATAAGAAAAATAAAGAGATCCTCATACAAACATCTGTCACATATTATTTTTACGATATTCCTTGATTCCGAAGTGGTAATGCACTGTCGATCCTATTTAGCTTGATGTAGCAAGCTAGTTAAAGCATTTGTAGACTTAATTCAAAAATTGTTAGATGTTTAGACTGTAAGTTAATCTGTATGTCGTCCTTAAGTTGTCATTTTCACGTACGAATATATTCGCACCGATTATGATGTAATTAGATTTATTTTATTTTTTGAGTTAGACATGAACTCTGTGACGGTTTCACAGACTGGAAATTTAAAATTGAATATAACCCGTACATAAATCTAAAGCAAAATGAAATATTTAAAATATTACAGTTCATAATGATTTGTTGACAAGTTTCTATATGTTATCCTTTAATGCCTGTCAATCTGATGTCGGGATTATGTCTAACTTATGAGTCAATGTTGTAAATACGAAAATGGAATTTATTTTTTGTTATTGATTATTTTTCTTGTTTGTTTTGTGTTTAAATGACATAACTTTCCGTTGCTCTAATTATAAAAACTAAAATAAAGTTTTTTTGGATAAATCTCAAAAGTCTTTTTAACTTTATTACAACACATTCAATCTGTGGTTGTTCAATATTGTCTTTTGTCTAAAATCACATTAAAGTTACAGCTTTTATACGAGTACATCCCACAGCTGGGCACAGACCTCTTCTTTCATTTCGTAAAAGGGTATGGTTAGCGGGAGCACTAGTAGTAATTAGTGTTGACGGGCTTCATGTGTCCTATTAATATTATTCCTAAAAAATGCAATTTCCTCTCGATGTTTTCTTCACCGTCGAGCACGTTATATTTAACTGTTTTCATATGCGCCAGCGTGGATCGAACCCGGGTTGCTAGCGTACTGTGAAATATAAGACGAGCTCTTAGCCTCTGTGCTACCACGGCATCGCATTATTAGGTATTGTTTTTATTTATTTTCTCAAGAAATTCATAGATTTATTTCATAAATATAAACAAAAGCTGGAAGAAATCTGTGAAAGAGAGGCATTGAGTTGGGCTTTCTATGTAAGTGTAATGAATGCAACCTTTGAATGGAGCGAATATTAACTGATGCGTTGTCCTACGTAAGCTTAGAGAATTATAATTGTGATTGAATATTGCTCTAAGTACGTAAGCGACCTTAATGCGGACGCCGAAGGCGAATATATGAGTCGTAGCCACTTGAAGTGACCTGCGTGACTGAAGCCACCCAATTTGTAGATTGTTACACCATTTATTTCTCCAGTCCTGCATTAAGGCTCAATTTACATTGCAGCAAAATCAGTGCCGGATTAAGTAAGCGCGGGGCCCGTAGCAAATTCTATCGAGGGACCCTTGATCTGCTATGCTGCTATTCTTAAGTATAAAGCGGTAAAAAACAATTCAATACTCAATGCGTTTATTTATTTACCATCTATAGTTACAATTTTGTTGGTGTTTCATAGTACAGTTGATTGCTACAGGTGCCGGAAGAGGTATGAGTATGAGAGGCAAGAGGTCGTCGAGTGCCGGAACAAACTTGTGTCTGAAGTCGAGTTTTGTTGAACAAAGTCTCGGATTGGGGTACTAAATCTAGTCAGTTTAACCCCAATAGACACAGGTTTGCGCGTTTACCGCAAAAAGAACCCTTTGTCGTATCTCCTTAATTTCAGGACACTCCTTCGTTGCCTCAGCCAGCATCAGAATCCTTGGCGTCGATATTTCGAGGCGTACAGTTCCGCAGGCACTTGGAAGGAAGGCTAAACCGGCATCAAAAAGCTTGGTGTGCAGAGTAGATCGAGACGGTATTTCATGCCGGACTACCGCTTGCAGCTTTACCAAGCGCAGGGTCGGTATCATATGGAATACTGTTCTCATCTATGGGCAGGGACACCCCAGTATCAGCTCCTTCCACTTGACCGTATTCAATAGATAGTGGCCCGGCCTTCCACCGATCCACTGGCCTTGCGAAGAGACGTTGCATCTCTATGCATCTTCTACTACCGCATATACCACGGGGATTTCTCAGTGGAATTGTTCCGATTAATCCCAGCTACTGAATTCCATCATCGTTCACTGCGACAGAAATTCTATCGAAATTCTATCCTCATTATCTCGATGGCTGGCGGTCCACTACTGTGCGATTTACACGCAATTTTCTGCTTCGCATGACCAAACTGTGGAATTTGCTATCGCCAGCGGTTTTTCCGAACCGATACAACAAACTTATACCCATAAAGGAAAAGGACACACGTTATATTTATCTAAAACAACATGCGAGGAGTTTATCAAATTAATGACATCAAGCAAGCAATGCATCGAATGCATGAAACAGAAATAATGACAATTACGTGGAATGGAATACTAGAACGCGTGCAAGCGGCTAGTGTGTTCCTGCAATCGTCTAATATAGACCTTAATACGGGATATACCCATTATCAATTATTATGTATATGATTTTTCCAAACAATGCGATATACATTTTCACACATAAAAGTAAATGCCAAAAATCTGACGGGCTGTCATGAATATCAGCAACAGACTTCAAGACCACGCAAGCGAAACACAAAGTATGACCATTTTATCGGTTCTACTACACGTGACGAATTTTTTGAAAAAGAAACACCTGGTAAACAGTTTGAAATTGAGGTGTTTGTTGTCATTATTAATAACTTACTATATGCTTTAGATAAACTCATAAAAGCATACCAAAAGAATCCCGTCCTCTTTGATTATAAGCTTGACGATAATTTACTAACGAGAGTAAATGAACTGCGTGATCTTGGTGTTCAGTTGGATAGTAAGTTGTTACTGAGGTCACATTAATATCATAACTAAAAGAGCTCATAAAATGCTAGGTTTTGTTATGCGTATCTCAACAGATTTTAAAAAGTCTTCAACAGTAATCATACTATTTAACACTCTGGTGCGGTCTCTTCTTGAGTATTGTTCTTCATGTTGGAATCCTCAGTACAAAGTTTATATTAAAATGATTTTAGATATTATTTTAAATAGATATTATAGATTTAGATTAGATTATAGAGATAGAATTATATTAAAATATTTTAGATTTACTCTCGTTAGTAAATTATCGTCAAGCTTATAATCAAAGAGGACGGATTCTTTTGGTATGCTTTTATGAGTTTATCTAAAGCATATAGTAAGTTATTCATAATGACAACAAACACCTCAATTTCAAACTGTTTACCAGGTGTTTCTTTTCAAAAATTCGTCACGTGTAGTAGAACCGCTAAAATGGTCATACTTTGTGTTTCGCTTGCGTGGTCTTGAAGTCTGTTGCTGATATTCATGACAGCCTGTCAGATTTTTGGCTTTTACTTTTATGTGAAAATGTATATCGCATTGTTTGGAAAAATCATATACATAATAATTGATAATGGGTATATCCCGTATTAAGGTCTATATTAGACGATTGCAGGAACACACTAGCCGCTTGCACGCGTTGTAATCCATTCCACGTAATTGTCATTATTTCTGTTTCATGCATTCGATGCATTGCTTGCTTGATGTTATTAATTTGATAAACTACTCGCATGTTGTTTTAGATAAATATAACGTGTGTCCTTTTCCTTTATGGATATAAGTTTGTTGTATCGGTTCGGAAAAACCGCTGGCGATATCAAATTCCACAGTTTGGTCATGCGAAGCAGAAAATTTCGTGTAAATCGCACAGTAGTGGACCGCCAGCCATCGAGATAATGATGATCGAATTTCGATAGAATTTCTGTCGCAGTGAACGATGATGGAATTCAGTAGCTGGAATTAATCCGAATAATTCCACTGAGAAATCCCCGTGGTATATGCGGTAGTAGAAGATGCATAGAGATGCAACGTCTCTTCGCAAGGCCAGTGGATCGTGCCGATCGTAAAGAACTTGATTGTCGACGATTCGGGCCACTATCTATTGAATACGGTCAAGTGAAAGGAGCTGATACTGGGGTATCCCTGCCCATAGATGAGAACAGTATTCCATATGAGGCCGACCCTGCGCTTGGTAAAGCTGCAAGCGGTAGTCCGGCATGAAATACCGTCTCGATCTACTCTGCACACCAAGCTTTTTTGATCCCGGTTTAGCCTTCCCTTCCAAGTGCCTGCGGAACTGTACGCCTCTCGAAATGTAGACGCCAAGGATTCCGATGCTCGCTGAGGCAACGAAGGGAGTGTCCTGAAATTAAGGAGATACGACAAAGGGTTCTTTTTGCGGTAAACGCGCAAACCTGTGTCTATTGGGGGTTAAACTGGACTAGATTTAGTACCCCAATCCGAGACTTTGTTCAACAAAACTCGACTTCAGACACAAGTTTGTTCCGGCACTCGACGACGGATTCCCGAGAAATATTAGCATGACTGTTGTATAAAGCATCGCCAGTGCTGTCGTCTGCATAACAATGAATGTTACTAGTATGCAACATATCATTGATATGCAGAGGGAACAGAGTAGGCAATAGCACGCAGCCCTGTGGAACACCAGCATTTACAGACTTGGAGTCGGAGCATGCACCGTTGACTACGACCTTAATAGTCCAATCTGTAAGAAAACTGGTGACCCAAATGCATAATTTCACGGGAAGCCCATAAGAGGGAATCTTCGAAAGAAGAGCTTTGTGCCGAATCCGATCGAAGGCCTTCGCTTTGTCCAAACTAACCGCCAGGGCCTCCCCAATTGGTCTCGACTGCCAGTGCCTGATTTAGAGTTCCGACAGCCCTAGGCTAACTATGAATATGCGCCCCCCAATGGCCTGTTCTCTCTGTGCCGGTCGTCGATGATTCGAGCCGCTCTTCATTGGATACGGTCAAGTGGAAGGAGCTGGCACTGGGGTACTCCATGTGAAGGTGAACTTGCGCCTTGTAAATGGTGTGCCGGCATGAAATACTGTCCCGCTCTGCTGAGCACGCCAAGCTTTTCAGAAGCCAATTTAGCGTTTCCTCCCAAGTGACCGCGGATCTGTACGTCATTCAATATGTTAATGCCGAAGATTCCGACGCTGGCTGAAGCAGCATGGGGAGTGCCCTGAAATTAACGAGATACGAAAAAGGGGTCCTTTTTAGCGGTAAATACACAAACATGTCTTCTGAAGTTTAAACTGGATTACTGTTGTCCCCTACCCGAGATTTTGTTTATTAAAGATTTGACTTCACACACAAGTTTGTTTAGATACTCGATTATGTGTTCCCAAGAAATATTAGCACGGCCGGTGTAAAAAGCATCACCAGTGTTACAACCAGTAACAGCAACATATAATTTATATACAGAAGAAATAGCGTAACACTTGCGGAACATTAGCATGAATAGGCACGTAGTCGGAGCATGCACCGTTTGCTACGACCTTGATGCTCCGATCTGCAAGAAAACCGATGATCAATTTCTCGGGAAGCCCATAGGAAGGAAGCTTCTAAAGAAGCGGTTTGTGCCAAAGCCCATCGAAGCCCTTCACTATGTCTAAAGTAACAACCAAGGCCTCCCTCTTGGGCTTGTTCTACTGCTTCCACTCAACTATGAGTCAGATAATGATTTCTTATATTTACGCGAACATTACACATTTAATTAAAACTAGTTTTTACGGATCCTATCGCGCATATTAACTTATTTTATATTCCCGACGATTCGAGCACTTTAAAGTTACAGGTTGAGGTGTTCGACGTCCCAATATAATAGTTAACCACGGCAACCTCCATATTAAGGTCAATAAATCAAATAATTTTAATCTGGAGGTAGCCGTGGTTAGCCACTAAAGCTGTCTTCCATAAGTTTAGGATTACGCCTAGAGAATAGGAGTACCGGAAAAGAAGAAAAAAGAGCACCCGCCTTCAGCACAATAGGATTGACTCCATCAGACCCTCTCGACTTGTTGACCTCCAAGGAGAGAAGTAATTCGCGCACCGAACACTGTGTAAACCGCATATCCAGCATTGGAGCCATCGGACCGCGGGATTGTCAGCGGTGTGTACCCCCCGTCATCAAGAGTCGATTTGGACTCAAATACAGAACCTAAAAGATCAACTTTCTTCTTTGCGGTATGGGCCAGAGTCGTTCTTCCTCCACAGAGATGGAACTGATGGCTGACAGAAGTTCCCTTAGACAGCCTTGGCAAAACACCTAAATAAAATTAGAGGTAGAGAAGAGAGCTTGAGCAGTTTAAAACCTTTGAAACACGTCCAGTCAGTCAACGAAAGACGAAAGGTACCAAACATAGAAATATAAAAAACAAATACTACAAGCTTCTTTCTTATATCTATGGTACAAAATAACTGAGTCTTATTTTTACAATCTATTTTAAAATTAAGAAATAGCAACAAGTAAAATGCTTGCGGTGTTTACTCTATTATTTATTAAGAACATTAAACCAATTTTTTTCTGTATAAGTGGTGCTTGCAAAGGCAAGCTCAGCGCCCCCTCGAACCTTGCGCTTTAGTCTCCAGCCTAGTTAGCCTGTGGGTAAATCAGGCCCTGTCGACTGCCTCCGCCCATCGGTGAGTCAGGTAGACAAGACCACCAGCTGAACGACCTCGACGGAAACCGTATTGACGATCACTAATCAGCTAATGCTCTTCAAGGTACTGCATGAGCTGCCAGTTAAGAATGGATTTCATTATTTTGGAGAATAAAGAGCTGATAGCGATAGGCTTGTAGTTGGACAGGTTCGAGCGGTCTCCTTTTTTAGGGATCCGGTGCACTAAGGCTGTCTTCCATGATCCTGGAACGACGCCTAAAGAGTAAGAGAACCGGAAAAGACGCGTAAAAAGCGGCGCCAACTCTGGAGCACACGTCTTCAGCACAATTGGGGATTCCATCAGGCCCTCGACTTGTTGACCTCCAAGGAGAGAAGTAATTCGCGCACCGAACACTGTGTAAACCGCATATCCAGCATTGGAGCCATCGGACCGCGGGATTGTCAGCGGTGTGTACCCCCCGTCATCAAGAGTCGATTTGGACTCAAAAACAGAACCTAAAAGATCAACTTTCTTCTTTGCGGTATGGGCCAGAGTCGTTCTTCCTGCACAGAGATGGAACTGATGGCTGACAGAAGTTCCCTTAGACAGCCTTGGCAAAACACCTAAATAAAATTAGAGGTAGAGAAGAGAGCTTGAGCAGTTTAAAACCTTTGAATCACGTCCAGTCAGTCAACGAAAGACGAAAGGTACCAAACATAGAAATATAAAAAACAAATACTACAAGCTTCTTTCTTATATCTATGGTACAAAATAACTGAGTCTTATTTTTACAATCCATTTTAAAATTAAGCAATAGCAACAAGTAAAATACTTGCGGTGTTTACTCTATTATTTATTAAGAATATTAAACCAATTTTTTTTCTGTATAAGTGGTGCTTGCAAAGGCAAGCTCAGCGCCCCCTCGAACCTTGCGCTTTAGGGTCCAGCCTAGTTAGCCTGTGGGTAAATCAGGCCCTGTCGACTGCCTCCGCCCATCGGTGAGTCAGGTAGACAAGAAGAGCACCAGCTGAACGACCTCGACGGAAACCGTATTGACGATCACTAATCAGCTAATACTCTTCAAGGTACTGCATGAGCTGCCAGTTAAGAATGGATTTCATTATTTTGGAGAATAAAGAGCTGATAGCGATAGGCTTGTAGTTGGACAGGTTCGAGCGGTCTCCTCTTTTAGGGATGTGGTGCACTAAGGCTGTCTTCCATGATCCTGGAACGACGCCTAAAGAGTAAGAGAACCGGAAAAGACGCGTAAAAAGCGGCGCCAACTCTGGAGCACACGTCTTCAGCACAATTGGGGGGATTCCATCAGGCCCACTCGACTTGTTGACGTCCAGGGACAGTAGTGCTTTGTGTAAGCAGCACATTGCATGGAAAACTCACACGTATGTTATTGGCATGTTCCCCCCGTCGTCGAGAGTCGAGTTGGACGCAAAAAGAGAACCTAAAAGATCTGCTTTCACCTTTGCGGCGTGGGCCAATGAGTCATCAATGATGGCTTACAAAAATTCCCTTGGCCAGCCTTGGCGAAGTATCAGAACGCACGAGTTCCCGAAGGAAGGCGAACTAAATTCTCGCCCATTCTCCCAATGTGCTCCGACTTTGCCCTAGCGATAACTCTTTTGAAGGACCTGGAGGTAGAGTTGTACTTCTTTTTGTGTGCACTAGTGTTTGCATACCGGGACGCCAATACATCAGCCCAGGCCTTGTAACACTCTGCTTTTGCTTTTTCCGCAACGCAAATTTTGCAGGAGCGTCCAAACCAAGGCTGGGATCTGCCGCCGATAGGCACTACAGATGGATGAAAAATTCCATCCCCTGAAGCACCACATCGGTGACAAACTTAGCAACGACTTTTATTGGATCATCCAGCGAGAAACAAATCCGCCCCCATGGGTAGGATGCAAAAAAGCCCGCATCGAATCCCAATCCGCTGGCCAAAACCACACATGGCGGCAGCCTACAAGATCGTGCCTGCAATAAGCTATACTCCGGATCAGACAGTGATCCGAAGAGCCAAGAGTGGCATCGACAGAGACCTGATATCCGTCCAGATGAGAGGTCAGCAAAAGGTCCAACAGGGAAGGTGTATGATCCTCCACATCTTATATCCGCGTGGGCGAAGTGACCAATTGTGTCAGACCATATGCCAAGGCAAAGTCGTAAACAGATCTTCCCGCATGATCATTAGAACGAGAACCGAGCCATTCGTCATGGTGGGCGTTGAAACTTGTGAGTTTACCGTATGAAATTCTGTTTTATTTTTGCCAACGAAATAATCGGTTAGTGATTGTCTGCCGTGGATTGTCTTATTCGAAAAAGGTATACCGTTTCACGTTTTAGTGACATCAAGTAAATTCAATATACCACGTCTTAATAAGTTTCACACAAAAAATTACGCCTAGGCGGTGATTGGCGGGTCTGGATACGCGGGAAACCTTTGCGCGGAACCCGTAGCAATTGCTACTCCTGCAACGTGGTTAATCCGGCTCTGAGCAGAATGGAATGGAAGCGAATTATATTATACATAGTAAAATGAATTTTATGTTAATTGTATAACGTGCAAACTAGATATGAGCCAAAAAAGAAGTCGCGCGTCTTCCGTAGAATTCTCGAAAATTCTTTTATCATATCTAGTTTGAACGTTTGAAGGTTACGAATTAACATAAAATTCATTTTACTATGTATAATATAATTCGCTTCCATTCCAATCTGCTCAGTGCCGGATTAACCACGTAGCAGGAGTAGCAATTGCTACGGGTTCCAATCCGCCGCAATGTAAATTGAGCGTAAGAATCGTTTGTAAACAGCACTGCACAAATCGCTAACTGATCTGAACTCTCGGCGAAGCCAGCGACTACGAATGTCGTTTGTGGCGAACAACCACATTTTTATATTTATGGTTTTGGTAGAATTATAATTTACTTAGGGGCCTTTAAAAAAAATCCTACCGCTTTTTAAAAGGCCGGCAAGGCACCTGCAATTTCCCTGGTGTTGCAGTTGGTATATAATTGTAGTTATATTAACTCAAAAGTTACTGAATGAATTTATGATAAAAATAAATGCATATAACTCAACAATTATGATGCTACCATAATTATAACAAGTCTACACGTACAGTATTGCCGCACTAGTAGTTATTTTCACCCTCTATAGGTACATACCACTTCTGCATAATATTCTGTCTTTGATGTGTTTAAGGATATAGGTTTTTGATGTAGGTATGCTGATATCTCGCGAAAAACTTTCTAGCGTAATTACCAATAATACAAAAATGTACAAAATTTAGATCTTTGTATAGATAATGAGTGAGGCATTTAATCACAGTCTTTGGGGATAACAACACATCTGCATTTTGATAAATGTAGTCATATTAGGCTGGAGCATCCACTCGGGTTGAACTCATCCAGAGTATATCTTCATGGATTCTAACACGCAGAGAAACTGGAGTATAGCCCTCTTCATAACTTGCTGAGCAAAGCATCCTTTTAAGGCCAGGAGTGAAGTTCATACCACATGTCAACAGTCTCTCTCGACAGATAGATCTTACGCATGTCATATTACTTTTGTTTGTAAAAATAGTTCAAACAAAGAAAACTTTTACAAAGGTATCTTTGGCAACCATTTTATTGAAATATTGCATTAGTTCAATTACTTGATTTTTAACATATAATGTTAATTAATAACAAATTGCACAGTAAGTTTTTTAATTATATGAAAGCAAATATTAAAAATAAATAAAACAATTAAATCTACAACTAAAGTTTTATTTACAAACAAATTTTATATAAGTTACACACATTTACACATTGCAGCTGTTTTAAACTTACCTTTTCAAGTTATGCTCCACAATATTTATTTAATTATACATAACTGATAAATGAACAACTGGCAATCAATTATGCAATATAACAGCAATATCACCATTTTCTGGAAAGGCCAGCAGTGCTATCAAACAAAAGAGGGTTCTTGAATTCTCCCCTCATATCTAACATATAGTGCATTACTGTATTCTTAACTTTAAGGGGTAGCTGCACTTTTGCCAGTTTCCTGCTCTCTTTACAACAAACATTTTCTATTGGCACTTTCATAATGCGGTTATTTCCAAAGGGGCCATATGTTACAAATGTCAAGTACTGTCCACCTTTGTTAAGGATTAAATATCTCACTGACTTCAGGGTGTACATCCATACCATTGCTAAAGATCCTGTGCCTGTAAGGAAAAGTAAAACAATATTTCAAAGAACTTTCTTTTTATTCATGCATACAGGAGCAGGTGGTTCATCATTTGGAAAACAATACAAAAGTAATTTCAAGCATATATTTTTTAAATATCAATTTCTTTTGAAGTTAAGACTTGATGCTAATATGTGACCGCCCAGTAGCGCAGTGGCTAAACGTTTAGCTGCAATGCTGCAGAGACACAGGTTCTAAACTTGCACGAAACAAGTGTCAAGAAAATAACAAATAATTGTTCCGTTTGGAACAATTGTTTGAAGTGTGGAAGTCTGTTGTTTAGTGTGGATATTTGTCCTTATGCAATAAATATATGTAAAATGCCCCAGCAATTTCAAGGTAATGTCTTTTTAATGAATTAATAATCAGAACATTATGAGTATGCCTCTAAATTTTTAATAGGATTAAAAAAGTTAATAACTGCCTTTGACATTAAATGATAAAATTGCCACCAGCTTCCTTAATATAATATGCCATGTTTTTCTTACAAAAATATGTAGGTATGTTTTCACTCTGATTATTATGAATAGAATATCCACTCAAGTGCCACGGGGGACCATGGTGCCCGAAACAAAAAACGAGTTGTCTGCCACAGGGTACTAGAGGCCCCGCACTACATAGTCTAATAAAATGCTATAACACGTTTTGTTTGTGATTGTAATTTCATAGAGTTCATCCCTATGAAATTATTCAACGAAATATAATGTGGGTAGCACTACTCAAGCAAAAGATCCAACAAAAAAAAATTGACAAATTAGTTAACAATCTGTGATCGTGAAGTGTGTTTTGCTTTAGAATAAGCACAGAATAAATAAAAGGAATAAGTTTAAAGATTCTGGTATTGTTAAAAAGGTAATTTAATATAGTTTATTTAAATATTATTAAAATGGATATAAAGTTAAGAGTTTTCCATCAAATAGATATTTTTATAAAGAAAGTTTTCATCACTGTTTTTCAAGTTTAACCTTTTTTTTTGAGTTTCAAATTAAAATTATACTTCTTGATTTTTAGATAGTTAGGTTCCTTAATTATTCAGCTTTATAACTGTATTTTATTATTATTTTTATTTTGAAATAGCACTTGTAGTTTGTGAACGACAGGTGTTTTTATCGCCAAGGTTGGAAGTGGTCAATAACATTTTATTAGCCGCGCGGTCGCTGGCGGTTGGCCGAAAGTTGGCGGCGCCGTTCTGACGCTTGAATGGATATACAAAATTATTTACTAAAAATACAAATTTAAGCTAAATAAAGACAACACTGATTTTTAGTCTGGTGGATATGTACTTCTCAATTTTGGACATTTTATTGCATTGTGCATATTAAAAGTATCCGTCGACAAATTAAACTAATAATTGCATGTAATTTTAATTATGAACGTAATAGATAGAAAGAAAATAAATATAATCACCAATAACCAAAGCAACAGTCCCTAAAGTATTTCTGTATTTATTTTCACCCAGATTTATTCTTCTGAACCAAGGAGTTTCATCTGTAATTGTTGACTTATCCACCGGCGCATCTCTCAATGATTTAAAGGCAAAAACACCAAGGTATGACCAAAACATGTACTGGACAATTGCAAATATATTCATGTACTTAAAAAACGTAGGGTTCTCATATTTGAATAATATGACGTCTTTTGCAACTTTGGTATTCACTTCATGAACTGTTTTCGTCGTTACTGAACTAAAAGAATAATTTCGAGAAACATGATAACGGTTAATATTGCTAAAATAATGAGATAAACGTAAGGTGACCCCTCTTTTTAAAACTGTAGTAGCAAAGGATAGCAAAGACATTCTTTAATTCTCTGCTTTAATAATTAAATATAATTTCCTATCCAGTTTATATTTTTAATTTTTTAATCATAACTTATACAGAATTCATATCATAACTATTAAAATAAGTAATAAATTAAAATAAAAACTATAATATAATCCGGAATCGGTTCTTATTTCATAACCTCAAATAAATACCATAGACAAATTTTTTTTGGAGTTTATGGCCTGGTGTCTAGACCTTTAGGCCAAGTCTTAGGTATTTTTATTCGGTTTATTATAATTGTTTATTTCATAGATATAGTATAATTAGATTGGTGATAGAGTGACTAGGGCGAGACCGAAAACAGAAATGTACCGGTGTGAGTAAAATGTGCATGTGTGCGAGACGAACAGTGCTGCCATGCATCAACTTCAATTTATCGATACAAAATGCTGTGTCCGTGTCATAAAATGAACATTTTTATGTTTGAGGGCATAAAAATAAAACTACAAACAAAAAGTTTGTGATTTTTAATTTCCACCAAAAATAATTAATTTATTGTAAAAATGTTGTAATTTCTCCTTAGAGGTATTTTCAATTTTGCTTCGTACTTCAATCTAATAATCAAATAAGTTTCGATTGTTAATTTAATAATTAAGTGTTTATGGTTTGATATTGCTGACGAATCATACATATGTATGTCAAGTATGTTAAAAATTTTTTTTTGCAGGACACAAGGTATTCGTTTACTAATTTTCGAAACATATTTTCGTTTACAATTTTTCCTTTCATATGTTTTCGGAAAAGTCGTTCAGAACGAATACCTATCTCATAAACGACTTGAGAGGATAAACAGAAATAAACAGCAGTGCTTACACCGCTGCGTTCCGGCCTGTTGTGTATAGAGAACCTGTATAATTATTAACTGTAAGGCATTTTAGCTTAGTCCTCAGGAGTGAAAACACATTTGTAGCTTTCTTTGTTTGAAGCTGACTATGGTGACCATGTACTGCAGTAGCTTTTACCATCAAGTGATACTGTAAGTTCCTTTGTTACTTTCGTTATATTAAAAAATATACATCAAGGATGACGACAATAAGTTGTATACATTTGAACAATGTACAGTAAAATATATAACAAGGAACTACGCACGAGCATAAATAATGCGGGTGTTGAACCAGAACGCAGCTTTACTAAGTGCTTGCCACATATAGTTAATATTTTTGGGAACCCAGTCTTCTATTTATTATTTTAACCATTTTGTTTAACCTCAATATTTTTGAAATTTGAAACATTATAAGAGTTTAGATTATCTCATTAATGTATTTACTATAATGCCATTTGGTTACGAAACCCTAAATATTAAAAATATAAAATTAAAAAATTACGAAGGTAAAGAGGCTGCATCCAAAGATATGCCTTTGCCTGTTAGAAACATATTATCGCTAAGATGATATTGATATTGTCAATCTCTACAAAAATTAGATCAGAAATAGCGGAATTCACGTATTTGTTATTATTTTAAATATAATTTTACGCATTTAGAGCATTATCGTAATAAAATGCGATATTTTCCCTATCCGTTTGTGTATAAAACATTTGTACCAGTTATAGAATATTACATATAGAGTGCTAAATATTTTAAGTATACTTACGTGAAATGTATAATTTTGTGGATTTTATTTTCTCGACGAACTACATTCAGGTATTGCACACGTCACCATATTTAATCACACCTTTTAAACACTTATTAATACTTCAAAATCAAAGATATCGCGAAAATAAGGGATTTGTTCGTTAACGATTGATGTCAGCCTGATATAGGCTTATAGCGTGTACGTGTATGGTCTAGCCATTCTATCTCGTTCTAACGTAAGCATATGCTATGCCCTTTCTTTACATTGCCAATCTAACGTAAGTATATACTAAATCTATGGTTTATTTATCCTTCATAGTAACACTGCTTCACAATATGTTGATGCGTCACATTGTGCAGCCCTTGGGAGATTTTGACCCCAACTTGAATCAGCAGACAGCTGACAGTTGGCGATGGTATCTCAAGGCGCCTAAGCAGATAGACATCTTATCTTGAGAATCACATCACCATCAGAGCACTTGTTTCACCGTTTCCACTAATAGTTCACATGCGCAGACACTTAATACACAAAATCGCACCACTTTTACATATCAAAATCTACTTCAAACCATTATTCAAACAATAATACAGGAGCAGCAAACCGCCGCCGATCAAGTTCCCGCCAAAACCACCATAGATAAACATTTACTATCAGAGTTGCCACCTTGCAGAAAAATTTATCACTGGTTATGGTCTGAAATTTCCCCAGATTTTGGGATATTTTTACTTAAAGAAATCCCTAGAATTCACCAAATTATTTAAAATGAAATCACAAGGTAGGTAGTAAAAATACTGTTTTAATTGTGAAAATAAAGAGAATAAACATAACATATAAAATCGAGACGGCATCCTGGTCACACTTTCTTCAACGGACAGCCAACGAGTATCACAAAAGCGCAATATTTTTAAAGTATTCTCGCCACAATTTATTGTCTCACATATATATCTTTATACTCATCACAGCGTTTGGTGAATGTGAGAACTAATTATAGGTTTCTCTAATGAGAAACTCTATATTTCGCGGTAACGTTTCCTCTGACGCATGTGAAACAGAATGAATGAGTGACTGTTTGGCAAACATATCTGACTAGAATTTAATTAGGTACGCGTACGCCATTATTGATTAATTTAACGCTGACATTGGCGAATAATCCAAACCGCTATAAAAAAGAAGAAGAAGAAAATTACAGATATTGCACAAGAACACACGATCGTGCATACAAAATAGTGGATCATAAAAAATGTAAATTGCGGATAGTAATTTTACCGTGTAGTGCAAAAGCGGTCTAGTGATAAATAGATAGAAAATCTTATTTGCTTAAAAACATGGTACATAAGATTGTCAATAATGTGGAATTATCATTTTTGCCATAACTAGAATGCAAAACCTAAATTAAATACAATTAATTACATTAAGCTGTATTACATTTAAAAATTATTTTGTTATTAGTTAAAAACAATGACCTTAGAATTAGGTCTATGGTTAAAAATTATGTACAACTGCGCCATTAGTTAAAAAAATTGGTTGCCTGTAAAGTCGGTATACGGGCGAAAGTTTTACGTGACAACGACTTTGAGTGGTAAAATAATTTTATTATGTCTGTCTCTCTCGCTCTTAGGCGGGCTAACCATGCCAGTGGAAGGGACGCGTGCCTCTCACTCGCTCTCATTGTGAGCGCATAACGTGAGCGGAGCGTAACGCAGTTTCTTGAAGTGTCACCCGGCAAACCAATTTATAAGACGTTGTCGTCAAAGTTAAGCCTTTTCAACAAGTTATGCCATTTGTTAAAAATTGTGTACATGTAGTGTCGATAGAGAGCTATGTGACTCGATACCTCAATACATAGGACCACAGACTACTAAGAGGACGCATAGGACCAATCACCTAAGAATTTTTAGGTCCTTACATAGGACCCGGGACCAAATTACTTCGCCTTGGTTCTAGTTCGATACCATAGATTAATAAAATGTAGGCACCGGCCAAAGAGAATATAATCACTAGAATTCTTAGATTTCTATCTCCTATACCCGGAATCACTGCACTCGGAATTAGGAGTGGGCAATACAAAACGTATACAGTTATAGTTATTGAATCTATATATTGCATCAATATCGTATATCCGTTAACGGTCTGACCAAAAACTATAGATCGGGCGAAACCATAGAGATATACCTATGGAGGCCGCATATTCTACTATAGAAATAATAGTTATACAAATATCTATAATATCGACACACACTTGTCAAAACAGTTTTGTCTCTTTTAACAAAGCAATTGCTGCAATAGAAAAAGAGACAACTACACTGTCAAGTGCTTATTTTCGTAACACTTTCGTGTGACGTCATTAGCTCATCCATGCGTGACTGCGCCGCCATGTTAAGCGCCAAGTTTTGTGGTAGATCTGCTGTCAAACTGTCAAAAAGCAGTGACAAAGTGTTGTACTAGAAATTATTTTAATAGATTAATTTTGTTCAGAAATGAATATATATAATATTATAATAATATTAATAGTTTATAATTCCCGGATATCATGTTTCATGATCATGCCAGATTTTCGAATTTCAAATAAACAAAATTAATGTACCTACCTGCGAAAAATAATATTTTCATTTAAAATCTGAGTATATATATATATATATTAAATTTGGTATACAAGCAAAAATCTTCTTAAGAATCTTTCCACTACTCTGTCAATAGTCATTTTTATTGTGTGCGTTATAACTTTTAACTTTGTTCACGATTATATAAATGATGTAAAACTTGAGTAAGTGCTTAGCACACTCAGAACATTTTAAAACAAGTTGCAAGTTAGCTGCCTACATACTTAACTCTTTGTTTGACTGTACCTAATACAAGAAATCTGTAGCAGAGTATGCACTGCGTAAGTGTACATATGCGGTGAAGCCTGGTGAAGCAGCTCAAGCGAAACTTAAGGGATAGCAATCCAAATCTAATTTGACAACCCAACAATATCCATTGCTTCATGTGATTGAAAAATTCGTTTGCTCGACAACAAAAACAACGCAATGGATATTGTTAAACTGTCAAATTGGTATGGTTTGTCATTTTGTTGTGTAACACAATTAGCTACGGATTTAATTTCTATCTACACAAAAGCCATAAAACTGCCAGACACATTATTTATTCTTCAGATAAGTTATTTGACGATTGAAAATATAGCCCTGTACCTATATAAATACCTACGAAATAAAATAAATAAAGCAACAAATTCAATTATATGAAATGAGAACAAATTCATATTAGTAAAAATATCGATATCAGCTGCCCATATTGCTGAGTTACAACCCTATAAAGGCGGCCATTTTATGCGTCAGTGTATTGTAGGTAGTCACGCTAATTCTGTAGGCATGCCCAGTCCATACACTTCTAAGTCAGTGGGCGAAACACTGTATTGCCTGTACCCAACAGCCGATCACGATTTGTGACGATATTGTATCGCAGTAGTATCGAAATCCAAAGTCAAACCGATACCGTATCACTAATGAATACCGAGCAGACTCGATTCTCTTGGTATTTTGGCGCGATTGTTTTATGAAATTTCAACTTTTGACCTTAATCTAAGGGTAGTAATGATCGCAATGCACTTGTATGTTGTAGTACTTGTTAACATTTGGCCTTGAACTAGAGAGCAAAGAAATTAGGAGCGAAAATTGAAGTATTTTTGAAGAAATTTATTTTTGTTTCACGTAGGTAAAACAATCGAGTGAGCGCATTTACTTGTTGTTCCTCCTTAGTTTTGGAAGTTTTGAAATTAATAATTTGATTTTGTTTTAAAGTATATTTGTGTTATTTTGGTATAAAACAATTTAATTTTGTGACTCACATCATAAGTGCAAATAATTATTTGTATATACTTAAGTACCTATTTTGTATTATAGTGCAGCATGTACATTTTAAACTTAAAAATTTCACGTTTATAATAATTTTGTGGCTAAGAAAATAATTTGTGACTCATTTATAACGGTGTATTTAATAAATCTGTAGTGTAAATTTGTGTTTAGTTACTGTATAGGTATTAATTTAGTTAAATTGAAACTTTAACTCGCATGTTTAAATGTTTATCATAACAAACACAAATTTGAATAATCTCTCGAACTTCTAATAGGTAAACAATGTAAATATTTAGTAGTTAGTAAAAATAAAATAAAAACTTATTTTAACTTTGTACTGCTTAACTTTGTTAAACGATTGTACATAGTGTAAAATATACAGATTAGCAAATGGACTGATAAATACGCCTGCATTATTATAGTCAGACGGTATATGTATCTACATTCATACGTACCTAATTAACTATTAAAATAATAAAACATGGTTTTTCCCAAACCGAAAATATTGCAGGCAGTCCTAAACTGATAAAAGTATGAAGGACAGTCCATTAATGGTGACTATTAGTTTAGTTGTATATTGTATACAATTCATAGTGTATACTCTGGTTATCATAATAGTACCTAGTTACTCTTAATATCATGTAGTATAGGATACACTATATATGCTGTATGTATGTAGCCCAGTATTGAGTCAGTATCCAGCCATGCTGCAGCTATATTAATAGTATAGTTGTAGCACGAATGGGTCGGCTCGACCGGGGAAGGACCACGCTCTCACAGAATACCAGCGTAAAATAGCAGATTAATGCTGTTGTGTTTCGTATGGTGAGTGTAGAGAACCGGAGACCCTTTTTACTGGAAAAGAGTCACTCTATCTTAGTCCTCACGGCTGACAACGCATCTGCATTTAAATTCGCAAACGAAGATAGATGTAGATGTCTATGGGCCACAGCAACCACTTACCATCAGGTGGACTGTGTGCTCGTTTGTCACCCTTATTCTATAAAAATTGGGCGTTATAACATACAACAGATAATATATTTCATAATATATTTGTAATCTTACAACACATTAGATTATTCAACCATTGACTGTTATAACATATTCATTATCGTTAGAAAGCGCCATTTAACAAAAGTAACAGTAACAACTATAATTTGTGATTTGCGTGTGCGCTAGATATTTTACGGTCTAGCCGTTGGCCGAGACGCAGCGCCTCAATCGGAGTCAACCTACATATGTACTACATTCATTGTGCCACAAGGATTGCGTATGGTTCACACTAATTTAAACTCTAAGATAACAACCATAAGAGCTAATTTTACTAACACTAAAGTATAATGATAAACAAATATATTTACTTGTATTTCGTTTATTGCTAGCTTTTGTGCTTGTTGTATAATTTTTTGGCTGTTATAATATATTAATGTTCAGTTAGCTGTATAGCTGAGATGACAAAGACACTTTTATCTGTTATATACGTAATGTTTTGATAGCAGGTGCTCCATATTACGTGACGAAGCTTTTGTTGTTTTTGTTTGTTTTTCGTTAAGTTTTATACCTAAAGTAATTGTAAATATTTAGTGTAATATAGATAGGATTTTGCGTGTTGTATATAAAAGTTCTTCTTCTAACTACGCCTGAATGAGTTATTTTTTCTTTTTTACAGCTTAACATACATTCAGACAGTCCTAAGCCTGTAAAAAGTAGGAAGGGAAGTTCATTGAACTTAACATACATATTTTAAATGATTCTCTTTTAAAACATGGAACACTCAAATGATGCTAATACAACTTAAAAATATTTTTTTTAGTCTTCTCTCGGTCCTTCCTAGTCTGTTTGATATTGTGACGTCCATCATAATTATATTTATAATCGTTATAACAATATATAACAAAACGCTAACACGGCCGATAACTGAACTGAACTAACCGCGTGTACAATGTAATATTTGAAACTATTATAATATATTATAACAGTTTAAAACAACAGTTAGGAAAATATATTACAGCATCATAACGAATTAGGAAAATATAACAGTTTCGCCCACCTTTATTATCCACTTTGTCAAAAATCGTTGCGAAACCGATATCGAAATAACTATGGGGTCGATTGTCATCTCGAGGTATACTAGAACGGCATAATATCGTCAATATATAATTTCAGAAAATATAGTGTTCGAAATCCGCTATCAAATATCGATATATAGTTTCGATATGATATTCAGAAAAAGCGATATTACCCACTCCTACTCGGAATTAATACCGTAGACAGTAGAATAATAGAGACAACTTGTCTCTATTATATACACTAGAGACAAGAGAAAGAGTGGTATTCATGGGCATGCAACTTAGAACATTATTTTTAGAACAAAATGATATATTTTTTGTGCTTCCATCTATATTCCGGGACACTAGGCTAGATTTAATTTTAATCTCACTAGAGGGCACGCTTATACATTAAGTTTAAGTCTATGCATACGCAATAATCCATGCGCACTACGCAGTTAGTGGCGGTTAGTTAGTTACTGGTAGCAACTATTATTTATTTTGTGCTGATAGTTAACCTTAAATTGATATTAATATTTATTGAACATTATTCCGATTTCTCGCACGTTTTATGTGTTATGTGTTTTCTTTCATAATAATTAATATTTTTGCGGCCCCGATTTGTTTTTGTTTATTCGATTTGCGCAAAACTGTGAGTGTAACGAAACCAATGTGTTTTTAAATGTGATCAATTTGGTAAGTACGTATAAAGTATTCGCATAATTTTACGGTTTTTATTCACTTGAAAACAGCCATAATCTAAAAAATCGAAGGTTCAAGGCATGGGCTGTAATAATTAAAAGTCCACTGCTAGATTGTCTTATAGGTTATAAGTACTATTTGCATAGCTCACGATTAACAAGCGGGTTGTTGCTCATCTCCTGTTTCAGGTCTCTCCAGTAATTGTTCCAGTTATTATGACACTAGATAGTACTAAACTTATTGCATGATAATTTATATTATATTCTTTTATATTTTATCTTCCCATCAGCCCACATCTCTGTAACCTATTCTTGTCTGTATATATACTGGTGCAAGATGGTTTTAATATAATCTATCAGGAAAGATATTCTTTCTGGCATTTAACATAGTAGTCTGAATTCTGGACTAAGTTTGTCTTCAATTTTATTTAAAACAGCATCACATTTGTTACAACTTTGATAATTAACAAATGTGATAGGCTAAATATAATAACTTTTGAGTTTATTTTTAAAAAACGTTACCCCCACACTCAGGATTTTCCCATAGTGGAGGCAGTTTACAAACATAAATTGCACAAGGACAAACATCCAGACCCAGAACAATTATTTGCAGGCCATACAAATACTTGTTCCGTGTGGGATTCGAACCTGCAGCCCCAGCGCAGCAACTCATTGCTAAGCCACTGCGCCACAGAGCCATCATACAATACAATAACACAATACAATACAATAACTAATCATTCAATAATGCAAAGTACAAATTCAACTGAATAGTGATATGGACCAGCATTATCAATTTAAGGTATGGGTTCTACCTCATGAAATCTGTTCCAGTGTGGCACGGGGCAAATTTTATAATATTATGCATGTTAGTTGGTGTATCCTTAGAATAGAATAGAATATTTTTGTTTAATACAAATTATTACGTAATACTTATTAAATTTAAGAAATAATGAAGAAATTATTTATATCAATTATAATAATACATCATAGTAGGGATCACCTCATTTCCAGAGACTTTTTAAATAGAATAAGGGTGACATGCGAGCACACAGCCTACCTAATGGTAAGTGAGTACTGTAGCCCATAGGCATCTACATCTATCCTCAATTAAGAATCTAAATGCAGATGCATTGTCTCCCCTGAGGACTAAGATGGAATACCTTGTATCCAGTAAAAGAGCATTTACTGTATAAAATACAGCAGCATTAAGCTTCTCACTTATCTAAGTGAGAGTGAGGCCTTCCCCGGTCGAGCCGACCCATGACATTCCAATACAATCTGGTCTATGCTGTCATCATTTCATCTGGTCTCTATGCATATCTGATTGTCATATTTTTTTCAGGTACAATTATTAAAAGATGAATGTAAAAAAAGAAAAATGTAAAAATAAACAAAATAATGATTTTAAAAATTCCAAAATGAAGGTGAAACATGCAGCTCAAGTTTTAGTCAACGAGTATAAGGAGCTCTACAATTTGTTAAGTAGGTATATATATATACTTTGTTAAACAATATTCAGATGTTTGAATTAAATGAAATAGAAATCTGAAAGAAGAGGAAAGAGAGAGAGATAAGTATAGATGAATTAATGGAAGCAGGTAAGGCAGCCGGATATGATAGAGTATCACCTGAAATGCCAAGGGCTGGAGAGGAGTGGTGGCAGACCTGCTGTACACCTTGTTTAATTTGTGTTGGAACTTAAGCAGGAACTGGGAGACTGGTGCAAAGCCATGATAATCCCAATATATAAGGAAAAGGATCAGCAGGACTGTAAAACTGCCATAGATCAGCCTTCTTAGCATTGGGGAAAACTGTATGCTAAGGTACTAATTGAAAGAGTTATGAAAGATACTGATGGAAAAGGTATTTGGGCGTTTGTGGACTTGGAAAAGGTTCATGACAGAGTGGACAGGGATGTGTTATGGCAAACACTGAACTCATTTGTTGAGCGCTGGGTTGATACAGGCATTGAAGGTATATTCTCTATATATATCTGTATAGGGATTCCAGTGCTTGTATCAGGATCAACGGGGCCTACTCGGACTGGTTTGGCATCCATAAAGGTGTCGGACGGGGCTGTGTGGCTTCCCCGTGGCTGTTCAACCTATTTATGGACAGTTGTTTGGAAAAATTGAAAGTTGAAAAATGTGGGTTAAGAATGGGTGAGTTAACCGTCAAATGCCTTTTGTACGCCGATGATCAAGTCATAATTGCGTCGTCGGCGGCCGAGTTGCAAATGATGGTTAAATTAATGAACAGGTCATTAAAAGAAAGGGGAATGAAAGTTAACGCAAGTAAGACGAAAGTTACTGTTTTTGAAGGAGAAGAAAGTAATACAATATGTGAAATAAGAATAGAAGGGTAATTGGTCGAGCAAGTAGATGAGTTTGTGTATTTGGGATGTGGATTTAGCAGGGATGATAGATATGAATAAGGATATAGAACGACGAGTGAACGCAGGAAATAGAGTAAATGGGGCTCTACGCTCTTATTGTGGAAAGTCAGAATGTGTCCAAAAAAGCATGTATGGCACCACAATGCTGTTAGTCCCTACTTTAATGTATGTTACTGAAAGTTGGGTGGCAGAAGAAGCACGAGAGTAGAATAAATGCATATAGAAATGCAGTCATTAAGGAGTATGTTAGGGCTGAATCTGAATGACACAGAGAGAAATTGTGTAATAAGAGAAGAGTGTGGTTTGCAAGATGATGTTGTGATCAAAATTATATGAAGTTGACGCTCCTCTGTGTTTGTATATTATGTAGTCATGAATTGACGGACCGAATCACACGAATTGTAACCTTTCGGGGGGAAAAAATAAGATTTTTACTGGTATCCCAACCTATATCAGCTCCCACTGGCAACACTAACTAATGTCATTGTGAATTTATATTATTGTTTGTTTATTTTATACTATTTCAAATGCGAACGCTAATATTAATCTTACATAATAATGTTCTATTACAAAAATGGCAAAAGTTTTTGAATGTATTAGTTTGTTGACTTTCTAAAATGTTCAATTCTTTTAGGACGAGAAGGAATGAATGTTGCTATGTATAGTAGAAATTAATGTATTCTCTTATTAAAATACTTTACCTATCTAGCTGTCTGACTTATTGCAGGAATATTATACTATTTTGCAAATTAACAACTAATTTACTGAATTTCATACAGTTTTAGTGACATACATGTGATATTGTGAGGTAACTGTTAATATATGTACTCATATTTTTTTCAATAGAATGGTATAACTAGCAAAGATTGTTTTGTTTTGGTGAAATTCAGCTGTGTAACCAAATTGTATTTCAGTTTTGATTGTATTCTAGTAGATTTTTTTCATCCTATAAACACCAGAAAAGAACCCAAATCATAATAGGAAGAACAATAAGTAAATTTCTTACTTTTATGGTAGCACCCACCCCAATTTTTAGACAATAGACATACTAATTGTATATAGTGATAAGGGCTTAATGACTATTTTCATGCTTTACATACATAAATACCTTCCTCACAGTACTGCCGCAGCAAGGTAAGTTTTGATGTAACCTATGGACAGTCCTCAAATGAGATGTTACATAACAGTTGTTTATCAGGGTAAGAATTTTAATAAGTCGGTACTTTTTTTTAACAAGGTAGTATCAGGCTTATGAAGATTAGAAGGTCCTTCTTCTTTATTCTGTGTTTTAAGATTGTGGAGAACAATGCATAAAGCTTAAGGATGGTCCATGAATTTTATGCATTTATATTTTTTCTAATAGCAAATGCTTCATACTTTAGTTTATCTATTAACTTTAGATAACAAACTTAGAGACAATTTTCCTGTAGGTTTAGGAATTTAATTCCCATTTTATTTCTCATGAATTTTTCTTGATTTTTTGCATTGAGAGAATTACCCTGAGATTTTATTTATAAGGTAAAAGAAATACATATATTTTACAAGATTAATTTTACAAGCTATGTCACTTGATGTGATTATTACACGCATATGGTTTATGTATGATATAGCTGTAGTGTTATAACTAATTACAGCTGTGGGGATTTTAGCAAAACATTATAATTCAAAGTAAAGATTAAAGTAGTACCCGCTTATCTTGTATTTAATATTTTATTGCTCTTTATTACTTTAACGGTACTCATAACATTTTATTTCTTTTCAGAAAGAAGTTACTGCCACAAGAATGTGAAGATGCGGCAGATATACTTCCTGTTTGATCAATTGTTTGATTATTTTAATGGAGGTTCCTATAACAAAACGTACAAGATCTATAAAAATTGTGTACAAACAAATTCAAGATTACGCACTATGGACTTATAAAAGTAGATAACTAATCGCAAGATATTTTATGATACCTTAATTTTGATGTTATGGAAAAATTTGCTTTTACAGATAACCATTTCTATTTTTGGTATTTTAAAATAATAATTTAGCCTTGATTTCAGGTTATTAAAACATTTTTAAATTATTTTATATTATTTTCTTTTAATAGCAAATAGTTAGAATACTCTAATAATTTATCAAGGTACATAATTTGTCATTATTGTGTTTTATTTTATCATTATTGATTCTAATATGTCTGCCTATTTATTTTATTCATATTATTGCATCAGCTCTTAGGCCATCTTTGAGGGTCTGAACTATGTACAATTATTTTGATCAACAAATTGATGATAAGGGTCCATACTATTTCATGTTTGTCATGTTAAGAATTAAAATTTGATATTTATTAACAATTTAATGATTTGAAATATCCCATTTTGGGGGAATCATTGGTTAAATGTTTTAATTATTTTTGTTATATCTTCAATACATTATGTAAAGTTTTTTGAAAATCGCAAAAGTGTTTTTCTTGAAAAATTACAAAGTTTATGTATTTGCTTAGTGAGAGGATTACTCATTGTAATAGATAAAACTTTCTTCCACGGCATATATGTTGAATTATGTTTTAACAATTTTATAAAACTTACATTGTAGAAATTAAAGAAAATCAAACCAAATTGACTAACTTCAGTAAGTCAGTAATATCTTCAGTATCTGTGCTCTAGGGCAATTAATAATGTTTTGAAAATAAAATCAAAACAAAGTTGTTAAAGACAAGTATTTATTTAACATTAATCATTAATATGTTTCAGTTGTAAGACTTACTTGCACAAAATTTAAGAACACCTGATACACGTTGGTTAAAATTTGTGCGTAACTCTATTTTAGGTATTTTATCATGTAGCACCATAGGTTTCTGTCAGCTTACATATCCATCATTCAGTAGTTCATTTATCCCGCATCAATATCTAAGAGTAATTATAAATGCCCCATTTAGCTGTCACTATGTCATGCTGTAAATCTTATTCTTTTGAAAATAAAATTTCTTTCAATAACTAGGATCAAATAAAGAGAATTGCTTATTATTTTAAATTGCAAAAGCATTATTGCTGCCTTTGTCTTATTAACTTAATTATTGCTTACTTTGCTGTTAATTGTAAATTGATCATAGACACCATTTAATCATGTTTGTTTATAAACTCTTATTATATGTATTTTTTTAATTACTGCCAGAGTAGCATTTTGCAAAATCTATAACAAATTGATAGCTTATTATGAGCTTTCACCTATATCATTAAACCAAAACATGTTCATCGTCATATTTTCACTCTTAACATCCCCAGTCTTAAAACCTATGACAGTTGCATTGTAATGTAGTGAGGGAACACTAGCATCTCATCAAACATTAAACACAAGCACTTGCTATGCTCACGCTTTGTTTTTCATTTACTTAAATATAATTTGGTTTATATCTGGTTTAATTAGTATTTATTTAAGGATGTCCATCTTGAGGACAAAGTGACAGTTCCTTAAGAATCTATATCTTTTAAGGCTTACATATTGAAAATGCCAACAATTTGTCTTTAAAATTGTATGATCTTCCACAACATTTATAATACTGTACTTACTAAACCATTAAGTAAGTAATTAACTGCATATTCAGGAATATGGGTGTGTATAGTCAAATGTATCAAAGTTTTATTAAATATTTTTTCTTGGTATTCTTTTGATGCTTTATGTAGTCTCTTTTCCACAATTTTAAGATTGATAATAATTTCACAAATTGTTTGTAAAGTTGTATTATGTAAGTACGTTATAATATATAAAATGCTTATTTTGTAAAAGAAATATTATACAGATCACACATATAAACAATGATATAGTGGGCATAACAAAGTCACTTTTGTAAATTGTTTGTATTTTTAAAAGTATACTTAATACACACATATTTAAAAAATGTTATGTAACTAAAATATGATAACGTTATCAAGTACATATTTTAAAGATTAATAATGCTGCTCCAAAATGTATCTTTTATTTTAATTTAAAGATGCACCACTATAAACAATTATTTGATACTAATTCATGAAATTTTGGAAGAGGAGCAAAACTTTGAGTGGATTCAAATACCAATGTAGAGCACATTGGTATTTGAATAATTATTATATAAATAGGAAGGAGTTGAGTCTTGTGGATACCACTGTTTTTCTTGGTATTACTATAATACTATTGGGGTCATGCGACTGACATTGAAGTTATATTTGTTTTATGATAGAGAGCCGTACAGGCGATTTATAACTTAAATTGTAAGGAGTACCTTCGAAAAATTTTAAATAAATATACATATTAACTTTGGCATCACAATATCTTTATAAAATGTGATGTATGTACATTAAAACATAAAGCTTTGATAAGAATAAAGATGTTCATACTTTAAACACTAGGAAAACATATGCTTGTAATACCAGTTACTAGACTCAACAGAATTGGTAATTCATTTATGGGCAATGTATACGCTTTTACAACAAAATCCCAGAAAATGTACAAAATTTGTCAATAAACAAGTTCAAATGTTTGATTAAAGAAAAAAAATGTAAAAAAGTGTTATTATAATGTCAAATAATACATCAATGAAAAAACCCATGGAATGAGGTGATCGCCACCATGTTGGTACTATTAAAATTTATTTAAAGTGTACAAAGAAAATTATTGTAAAGTGAAATGTTTAAAGAAAGTCCCGCTGGTTCTTCCCAGGACAGGTATTTTTGAACCAGTGGTAAATAAAAATTACTCCATAAGTATTATGTAATAATCTATGTTGAATAAAAATTATTCTATTCTATTCGTTGTAATATAAGATATTTACTAACCAGTAGGGACATTGTATAAAGAAGTTAATTTATATTGTGCAAATATTGTTAAATTTAACACATCTAATGTTAATCAATAACTAAGCAAAGAATTTTTAAACAATAAACGTTTAAAAATAACCGGTTTTATTTTTGTAATAGGAACTAAGAATTAGGACAAGAACATAAATAATTGAAATTACATTGCATCACTGTGCATAAGTGCTGCAATGTAATTAATGGTTGTATATAAAATAAAATTTGTTAAGTGCAAATAAAGGGCGAGCTTAAAGCACTTTTAATTTAGCGCCATCTGTTAACCAAGACAGCGCAATAACGAAAATTAAATTTGAGTTGCCCATCTATCTCTAGATCTCTAGTATATATACAGTAATCTATGGTGGTATTTGTTTTGTTGTCATTGTCGCGGCGTCTGCTTTTGTCAAGTTATTTCGTCGCGTCCGCTAATTTTAGCTTGCGACAGAAAAATGTCGTTTTATAAAACCAAGAATTATTAATTATATTAGTAACTTATTCTTAGGAAATATTACACGTATCGGTAATCGTACTAATAGTATATGTACAATACACAAGATGGCTGATATAAGGGTAAGTGATCTTGGCGGCATTTTGGTCGGTAACGGTCGTTTGGCTTGTTTGTTGTTTTTAAACCATAATTTCACGTTTGTTTAATTTTTGAAGTTGTTTTAATATTGCTACTGCTGATATGTTTTAAAACTAACCCATTTATAATGATTAACATTCTGACATCGGTACTTCTAATATATTAATTAGCTGTCACTATGAAATGAAATTTTAATTGATCGTTTTATCCTTCGATCACTAATAAAAAACTAGATACACAATTTCATGCTTAAGTTCTCTAAAAACTGTCGCCAATTGTTTTGACGTAATTTTAGTTGAAATATACATTAATGTAAATTCAACCTTAAATGCATTGCCTAAAGTTATTTCACAAAGCTACATACAAATTAAAAGCACACCCAAATGTACGAGTGGGCGCTCATTCGGTAAGGACATTTTTGTCACTGATTGTGTATCTAGTTTTTTATTAGTGATCGATGGTTTTATCATATTATGTTAATACATACATACTAAAAGTTTATAAGTAGCTCCATAAAAGGGAATAATCGAGTACAACTTAAATCTACCCTCAATTTTCAACCGCTATTTGACCAGAATTTTATTACTTAAAATATTTTTACACTAGGACTTATATATCTAACTAAAACAATAATTCTGAGTATTTACTTTTCGAATTTGATAGTTTAGATCAGAGGTTTCAAACTTTGGGATAGAGTTCCGTTCTAGGGACACCCCCGATTGGGATGGAACATCGGCTATTTGTTAGTCTTGGTGCAACATAAAAAATCTCTAAAGGATTTTTGGTGTAAATACACCATAACATTTTTATGGGGGTTTAAAGTTTTCAGGATTTTTTGGACGGTTTTTTTTTTGGTACTCGTCATAAGCGTAATTTTGTGCAAGAGCGAGCGAAGCAAGCTCGGGACTTGGGGCACCCCGACTCGAACGGGATAGGTCAGAAGGGGATGGTGGGGTCCAGTGAGCGAGCGAAGCGAGCAAACAGACCCCTCCATCCCCTTCATGGTTATTTCTTTATAAACCATCCAGAAATATTTATATTTTATTTTATAGCATACAATATGAAATAACAATTTGAACAAATTTTGCTATAAAATTCTACTGCATTTCAAAAGAAGAACTTTTATGACAAAAAGTAACAGTTGTATACATACAATATCAATATATCCACTCATTTTATTTTAGCGGTGTACTTGTAAATTAAATTGTAATGAAAGATTATTGTTTTGATTTTTTTTGAAATATATAATACACAGTGTTTCATAATGCTAATATTTAAATGATGAATGTATGTATGAACAAACTATGGTGAATAGATTTTTTGATGGAGTTAAATTATATAATAAACTACACCAAAAATATAAAATATCAAAAAGTTTTAACATCTTTAATAAAGTAAAACAATACATAATAAACAAGTTCTAAATGATCCTGTCTTCATATGCCGACTGCTACTTGGTGTCAATCAGTAAAGATAAGAAATACTTGGTTTACTACCTGATCTATAAAATTATATTCTAAAGGATTGGTAACTTTAACAGAGTTATTTTATTTTGCAATAACCTGCCAAATTTGCAGAGAATGTTCGGAATAACTAATATTAGCAAATGATGAAAAAAATCTCAAATATTCTGTCCTTTTTATCTTTTAAATTCAAAATGCGTGGTAATGCATTATTTTACTATGCACTCACACACCCATAAGGGTTAATCCGTTGGCAAAATGTTGTGAATTGAATCGCACACAGAAGCATATGCATAGTTGTTAAATCACCCTAAATCACATTCATATTGGGATAATTCCAAATAAAAGTAGAAGCCTTATTTACTTGTATTTTCAAAAACTACAATAATGGTATATCATTATTTATATATATGAACTTAAGTTTAAAATTTGGCTACTCTTTGAAAAATAACCCTGTATAAATATACACAAAATTGTTTCGAAAAGTTATAATAAGTATTAAGTTGTATCGCAAAATAATAAGTTGTATGTCATAAAATTCTTTCCATTTTTAATGTTTTTTTTTGTATTCTGTTTGGGTATAACCTATTATTATTAATATTAAATATGTCCTTCATTACCAAACACATGGTAAATCTATACCAATAAATAAAATTGATGTGTCTGATTGTAATGTTAAAATAACAGCTTTTTACTACATGCATATGAAAGTATATACGATACTTGTAACAAAAAAACCATTTTTAACATTTTTGTCTTTCTGTCTGTATGTCTGTTTGTTCCATAGCTTATGTTATAAGGAGTAACTTAGGCTACTTTTATTTTGAAAAAAGAATTAGGATTCTGTGCAAAAAATTAAAACCCATGAAATCCAATCTTAATAATATTGATGCATATGAAGTCGCAGGGAACAGCTAGTCAGTACATAAAATTTTAAATTACAATTTCTCAGGTGTTAGTGGGGATAGAAACTGGGTTGCTTGCATACTGTGTAATTAATAAGCGAATATTAATACTTAGCCCCTGAGTTACCACAGTTCCACACACAAAAAAATATTCAACAACTCAAGATTATAGTGTTTTATTACTTTATGCTGGGTAAATGTACTTTTCATGTATTAATTTTTAGACTATGATCAATAAAATGCAAACTGCTACCCAAAATGGCACTGCAGAGGCTGCGCCTCCTGCCAAGGGTCAGAAAGGCACAATTGAGAAGATTTACCAAAAGAAGTCTCAACTGGAGCACATCCTGCTCCGTCCCGATACATACATTGGTTCCGTTGAACGGGCCACTGAGACAATGTGGGTTTTTGACAAAGAAAAGGAGTGTATGGTACAAAAAGAATTGACATATGTGCCAGGTATACTTTTAATAAATTGTTTTATTTTTAAAACTATGACATATTGCTTACATACATACATCCTTTAAAATATAGCATATTTTGAATATTTTTCTTCATTACTTTACAGGTTTATATAAAATATATGATGAAATTCTGGTTAACGCAGCTGATAATAAGCAGAGAGACCCCAAAATGGATGTAATTAGAATTGACATAAACCAAGAACAAAATACTATTTCAGTTTACAATAATGGGTGTGGTATTCCTGTTGTAATGCATAAAGAGGAGAAAATGTACGTTCCAACAATGATTTTCGGACATCTTTTGACATCATCTAATTATAATGATGAGGAAGAAAAAGTGACAGGTGGAAGAAATGGTTATGGTGCAAAACTTTGCAACATTTTTTCTACAAAATTTACTGTTGAGACTGCATCTAAACAGTATAAGAAACATTTTAAGCAAACTTGGGGCTCTAATATGACAAAAGCTTCTGAACCAAAGGTTAAGGAGTCTGGCAAAGATGATGATTTTACTAAAGTGACATTCAGCCCTGATTTGTCTAAATTTAAAATGGAGAAACTAGAGGATGACATAGTTGCTTTAATGTCACGACGTGCATATGATGTTGCTGCTTCCTCGCAGGGTGTCAAAGTATATTTAAATGGGGAGCGACTAAAAGTTAATAAATTTAAGGACTACGTAGATTTATACATTAAAGGTAAAGAGGATGAAAATGGACAACCATTAAAAGTTGTGTATGAAAAGGTAAATGATCGTTGGGAAGTAGCACTAACACTCTCAGATAGAGGTTTCCAACAGGTTTCATTTGTTAATTCTATAGCTACAACAAAAGGCGGCAAACATGTTGACACAGTAGCTGATAGTGTTGTAAAGAATGTTTTAGAAGTCTTGAAAAAGAAAAATAAAGGAGGTGTAATCATAAAGCCTTTCCAAGTCAAAAATCATATGTGGTTGTTCATCAACTGCTTGATTGTTAACCCAACCTTTGATTCACAAACAAAAGAAAATATGACACTCCAAGCAAAGAGCTTTGGATCGAAATGTAATTTCTCTGAAAAATTTATAACTGCAGTAACCAAGTCTGGTTTAATTGAATCTGTATTGACATGGGCCAAATTTAAGGCGCAGACTGAACTTGTGAAAGCATCTGGTAAAAAGCAAAGTAAATTAAAAGGTATACCAAAGTTAGAAGATGCAAATGATGCAGGTACAAAGAATTCACATCTTTGTACATTAATACTTACTGAGGGAGACTCAGCTAAAACTTTAGCTGTGTCGGGACTTAGTGTAGTAGGCAGAGATCATTATGGTGTATTCCCATTAAAGGGTAAACCGCTAAATGTACGTGATGCATCACACAAACAAGTTCTAGAGAATGTGGAGATCAATAATCTAATCAAAATTCTTGGACTGCAGTATAAAAAAAAGTATAACTCCGTTGATGATTTAAAAGCATTAAGATATGGTAAAGTGATGATAATGGCCGATCAGGATCAGGATGGTTCTCATATCAAAGGTCTAATCATAAATTTCATTCATCACAATTGGCCTGAATTACTAAAACTGCCATTTTTAGAGGAGTTCATTACTCCTATTGTAAAAGCCACAAAGAAAGACAAGGAAATTTCTTTCTATTCATTACCAGAATTTGAAGAATGGAAGAGGGAAACTGAGAATCATCATACATACAATATCAAATACTACAAGGGTTTGGGTACCTCTACATCTAAGGAGGCAAAAGAGTATTTCCAGAATATGGAAAGGCACAGAATAAAATTCAGGTATAGCGGTCCTACTGATGATCATCATATTGAGTTAGCATTCTCTAAGAAAGGTGCTGATCAACGTAAAGAGTGGTTGACAAATCATATGGATGAAGTAAAGAGGAGAAGGGAGATTGGGCTTTCTGAGAGATATTTATACACTAAAGAAACAAAAACTGTCACATACTCTGACTTTATTAATTTGGAGCTGGTTCTCTTTTCTAATGGAGATAATGTGAGGTGAGATTCCATTAATTTCAAAATATCTGTTGTATTTTACTTCTTTATCTTATACTAGCGATCCGCCCTGGCCTCTCTCGGGTGATTTCTGGACCTCGACAATACCAGCGCCACCTACCGGGTCTAATTGTGAATCTAAACCATCCATGGACTCATCCATTCAAACACACAAAACGTTTTATCAAAATCGGTCAAGCCCTTTTTGAGTTTTAGCAAACTAACGGACAGAAATTGATTTTTATATACAATCATAAACATTTTTTGCTGTGGACACTTTTTTATTAATAACACATATTTTATCATTCATATTTCAGATCAATACCATCTATGGTTGATGGCTTAAAGCCTGGCCAACGTAAAGTAATCTTCACTTGCATAAAACGTAATGATAAACGAGAAGTCAAAGTGGCGCAACTGGCTGGTTCTGTTGCCGAGCATTCAGCTTACCATCATGGTTTGTAAACAATATCTAAATATAATTTTTTAGTATATGCAGATGCGTATTTCAAATATTTATATCTATGATTAATGACTTACTTACATGTTGCAAAAAGAATATCATACAAATTTCGTCATTCAGCCATTAAAGAGGTTATATCTTAAAATTATGAAATACTGATATTTGGTAATTAATTCCTTTTTGCGAGTTCAACAATGTTGCAATTAAATGCTGTTCGCGACGGTGAAAAGTGTTTGGAAACAAAATGATTGAAAAATAATATTAAAAGTATTTGTGACAAACCTAGGTGAAAAGTGCAATAATATAATTTTACAACATGTTTAAAACCTTAGTATTATAGTATAGAGCATCGTTTGGTAATAGCTAAGAAAATAACTCTTATTTGTACAAACAAAAAGTCGATCAATCAGAGCGCGACACATATAGAACATTCTAGAAATTATTAATTAACTGCGTAATATTTAGTCCCGAAAATGAAGGAAATAATTTTTATGCTCTAGAAGAATTGTAAACATGATATTGAATTAGATTAAGGTTTATAGATAAAGGAAATTAAAGAATATTTGGCGTGATGAAACTTATTTCCTATTTATAGTAAAATTAAAGAATTAATGTACCCAAATATTGTGAAAATTTGGGATATTTTGGTTAATAACTTTTACATTGTTAATATACACTCAGCGGCACGGAATCTTGGCCAAGCGGTTATCTCACGATAGCAAAAGCTTTAAGTGTTTCTGATGAATGTTTGTTATGCAAGTATGTCAAAAATGTTTACCCTCAAGTTCAAGAGGGTAATTCATTATGTTTAAGTGCACCATGACGAATTCTTTAATTTTTAGTTGAATCGGGTCATTTGGCGACTAAGTTCACATTTTAAATTTGTGTGTTGTGTAAAGTTTACTGTAAGGTTATTCAATGATTGTGATCTTGTGTCTTAATTCAATAACTAAAGGTGCTTTAAAGCCAATAAAAATGCCATTAACACCAGCACAAGTTGCACAAGCAGTAGCATTAATTGACCAAGGCTGACACAGCGTGAAGTTGCTATTGTGCTTAACGTACCACGGTCCTCAATGCAGTATTCACTGAAACGATACCAGGAGACAGGCCGCTACACCCGCAGGCCAGGCAGTGGGGCGTAAGGTGCACATCGGCCCGGACGATCGTTTTATTGTTATGGAGATTTTGAGAACCGCTACCTGACCGCTGTTGAGATACGCCAGCGGCTCCAAATCGCAAGAGGCGTTAATGTTAGTGAGCGTACGGTGAGAAGACGAATGGAGGAAGTGTATTTAAAAGCTCGTAGACCAGCATGAGGTCCAGAACTTCTCAGACAGCACCGAGTAGCCCGACTTCAGTTCGCAAGAGAACATGTCAATTGGACCCACGAGCAATGGGCTAGAGTGTTGTTCACAGATGAGTGTCGAATAGCTTTACGTGCTCCAGACGGTCGAGAACGAGTGTGGAGAAAAAGAGGAGAGGTTTCTACCATTACCACCACCCAAACTGTGAGTTTCCATGGAGGCTCAATAATGGTATGGGGAGGTGTAAGTTCCGACGCACGTACAAAGTTGGTCATCGTCGATAATCGGCTGACAGCTACCGATACATCGAGGAAGTTCTTCAGGAGCACGTAATGCCTTATTCGGAATTCATTGGACGACCAATTCCTCCTCCTCATGCGATAATGCACGCCCGCACGTCGCACATTGTGTAGAGGAATATCTGGAAGAGGTTGGAATACAAAATTACAGTGGCCAGCTCGTAGCCGGACTTAAATCAATTGAGCATGTATGCTCAAAAGAAAGATAAAGTCCAGCTCCAAACCGCCACAAACTCTAAATGAGCTCTGAAATGCAGCGCTGGCGCTTGGGACAGCATACCGCAAGTTGATGTCAGAAACATCATTCAAAGCATGCCAGATCGAATGCAGCGGTTATCAGGGCTAGAGGAGGAAACACCCGATATTAAAACTGATAGACAATAAAGAAACAGACTTAATTTTTAACTTTGTAGTGTTTTTAAAGTGACAATGGAAAGATGTTAATTTTAGTGAAAACATGTTATCTTCAAAAGAAAAATTTCGGTGAAGTAAACATTAAATTTCTCGTTCTAAAACCATTAGAGACACTTATTGAATGCATCTACCCTTAATTTACTGTTAAAAACGTTTCAGTGCAAATAATCAGCAAATTCACGAGTGGCCAAGTTTCGTGCCAGTGAGTGTATTAAAAACCTTTATGGTGTGCTAATAGACAACTGAATTACCGATTTAACAATGTATAGTACATTAGTGTAGAAAGTAATTGTGTATAGAATAAATTGTAATTTAAGACAATTGTATAGAGAAAATGTTATGCAATAAAGAGGCAAAACGGACATTGGCAAGCGGCTCACTTTAAAGTAACACTCGAGTCTACCTTATGGCTTCAGGGCCCAATAACATTGTAGTAGCTGAAGTGACTAGTAGCAGAACCAAGAAGTAGCTGAATATAGAATATAGAGAATAGTAGCTAGCAACATAGTAGCTGATAATAGCAGCTAGATAAACAGTAAAAATAAAAGCAGATAGCACTAGTAGTAGTAAGTTACTACCGAAAAATTTAAAGAAAAAGTCAACTGAAGAAATCGTTTGAAAAATATAGTGACCAACCGATAGTGAACAACCGATATAGAACAACCGTAGTTGACCAACCGTATTCAACAACCGTGGTCAATAACCAATAGTCAGAAGATTTCCGCCGAACAGTTGAGCAGTCGAACCGCTGGCCACTGCCTTGCCGTTTGTATTCTATTTCGTGCATTTTGATTTAACCTCAGTCCACAGTACCCCAGCTGCACCCACAAAGACGGCAGTAGAAGTATCCTCTGGAACCTATAGGTGTAGGACGTGAGCGACTCGCGGAGTATCTCTGTTAACATTTACTCTGGAGAGTTTCGCCCGTCCGGCACAAATGCCTAGTAAACTTCTCACTATCAGACATCAAAGTCAAAGTCAAAGTCTTTATTTGCAGAATAAAATGTTTAGGTAATACAGGTATTTAGTATTAGAGTAAGTCTCAATAATATTCTACCGAGTTGTACGGTGTGCAAATATATCTTAAAATAATCAAATTAAATTGTACATAATGTTAAAAGCTTGAATAAATTACATAATACATTAAATAATATTGTAATCAATTAAAATATTCCTTAACACTATAATAACACTTGTCAAGCCATTTATTAATCTCAATTTTAAATTTATTCAAAGGCATGTCTTTTAAGTAATTGGGTAATTTATTATATATTTTAATAGCCATCATAGGAGCACTGTTTGCATAAAATCTAGAGCTGCATTTGGGGTAAAATAATTTATTTTTATGCCTTGTTTGCCTTTCGAGAGATTCAGCGTGGGTTTTGAAGTAATTTGGGTGTCGCTTTACAAAAATACATATTTCTCGAATATACATGCATGGCAAAGGCAATACGCGTATCTTTTTGAACAAGGGCTTGCAGCTATCAAGAAACCACGCACCACATACCGCTCGCACACATTTCTTTTGTAATTTAAACGCTCTAATCACATCAACAGAATTCCCCCACAAAGGCAGACCATATAATAATACTGAAGACACATAACCGTGATAAGCAACTAGGGCTGCTTTTGTGATATTGTTTTCTCAATCTTTTAGAGCATATACAAACCGGTTTAATTTTGTACAAACCTGGTCAATGTGAGGCTTCCAGTTTAAATTTTGTCAATTTCAAATTGTAGAAATATTTCGCAATTGAACATATTAAAGAGAATTAATGAAAAATGTGATGATTATCTTATGTTAATGTGATGATATATATATTAAATAGAAATAATCACACCATTATGGAATTTTACCTTCATTGTCCACCACAATAACTATTATTTTGCAGGTGAGCAGTCCCTAGCCATGACTATCGTAAATCTCGCTCAAAACTATGTGGGTTCAAACAACATTAATTTACTGGAGCCGCGCGGTCAGTTCGGTACGCGGCTTTGCGGTGGCAAGGATTCGGCTAGCCCGCGTTACATTTTCACACTTATGTCACCACTTACGAGGCTCATTTTCCATCCGCATGACGATCCGCTGCTTGTTGTAAGTATTAACATATTTTTTGCATTTCTTTTGGATTTTGGACATTGGATTGTTTTACCCAATTATGGGAAAGATATATAAAGATATATCTTTCCCAGGTAATGGATATTCTTACACCGCCACTTTGAATATTTGGTTGTTCATCTCCTATGTGTGCTTTTACTATACATTCAAGAAACCAAGAAATTATGGCAAGTTGTTGTGCACACGAAATACATACTAGGCACATCAAATAAGTTTTAAAATTTTATTTTGTTATTATATTATATTCAACTTAAACTTTTTCATTTTACAGCACGAGTTTGAGGATAATCAAAAAATAGAACCAGTATACTATGTCCCTATACTGCCTATGGTATTAGTAAATGGAGCTGAAGGTATTGGAACTGGCTGGTCCACTAAAATACCCAATTATAACCCACGTGACATAGTTGCTAACATACGGTATGACTATTTTGATTACTTGGTTTTTATACTCATTTGCTGTAAACACTGTATGTAGAATTTTAATTGACTAAACTTTAATTAACTTCACATTTCAAAGTTGTTGTTATGAGTCCTGTTTTTGGAAGTCCAAAATTAATCAGTGTATTTATGTATGTGCATGTGGGTGTATTGGCCTGTAGTCACCATAAGATGATGCTTGGTCTTGCATCCACATGCATTTTTATTCTATCTTTATTATTAATGTTGGATAAAATGTTTGATAAAAAAATATTAAAATGTTAAATATTTGGATTTCATGGCCATACAAAATTAATTTAGATACATAATCTGATATTGTAATGTCAGAAATTACTCTCAATAAAGAAACGGAATGTCTCCATAATATCTTTACATTATAAAACATTCATGGAACACAGTAAGCAGTTAGAAGTAAATATAAGATAATATCACCAAAATAGATGTAGTATGCACACCAACAGCACCATTGCCTATCACGACGTGGCACAGGGCAGCCTCACCGCAACGTAACCTTTCTTTGCAACTGATAGAAACATGTAATGATTAAGACTTGTCAAATGACTGATACAAGCTAGTTGCCTGCTCTGTACTTTATAGGTACTGCCCTAACGAGTAGGAGTTTCGAGTTCTACCCTCACTTTGTTGTATTTTTTTTTATTTTCTACCCTCATTCATGAGTATGATACTCAACAGTATGATAAACAATATTAAGTTAGCATAGAGTTTAGATTACAAAAACATGGATCTATGTAAGCTTGAATTTTATTGTTTATTTTTAGCCGATTGTTAGATGGTGAAGAGCCCAAGCCTATGCATCCATGGTACAAAAATTTCCGCGGTACAATCGAGGGCTTTGGTGATAAATATGTTATATCTGGTGAAGCAGCTGTATTGCCTGGAGAAAAAATAGAGATCACTGAGCTTCCAGTTGGTGTATGGACTCAGAATTACAAGGAAAATGTGTTAGAGCCCATGCTTGGCACTGATAAAGTGAAACCACTGATTTCTGAATATCGGGTGAGATTAACTAATTCAATCAGATTAGTTTTTATCTTAATTTTATTTTAAGAACTAGGAACCTTTGAAAATACTAAAACTGCTCGGCGGAGATAACCAAGAAAACATATTCTTAACACTATAGAAAAGTTTAAAAATTATAGTCTGCATTGTAGCATGGTACGGTTGACAGGTCACTAAAACGTAACTTGCGTGCGTTTACAAGATACGACTAAATTTTAAATTTTAAAAAAATAACAATAAATTTAAATCTCGAAGGCGAATGACTAACCCTCCCCAAGCTCGACTCCCCCAAACAATTTTTTTATTCGTTTCAACACAAAATTCAACCGAAATTTACAAAACTATATTTATATATACAGGTTGTCCCAAAAGTCAACGTCAAGCCGAAATCGGGTGATAGGACAAATCATAATAGTTACCAGACAGTATACAGACAGTTTACAGAAAATATAAAAAAACTTAGTCATGTATTTTTTAAATTACAGTATTTTTTTTTTTTTTGAAAAATGTACAGCCTGTGATGGTTTTTTAGCTCCTTCAGCTACAAATCTTTACTTTTTTTCGATTTTTTTTTGTGTAATCTTGGGTAGTGCTTGTGTAACCTGTCGTTTTTAATTCTTAGCTAACTGCTCCAACTTAGAAGAAAATTTCACATTTATCCGAACCAAGAATGAAAAATTAATACTTCGCCCAACTTTAACTGACTGTACTGAAAAAAAAATGTACTACGCCAGTTTAGCAAGTAACCTTAGAAGTTGACGCATTTAATAAGGATTCTAAAATGATATAGCACTTGCTACATTATTAAAGGAGCTAAAAAACCATCACAGGCTGTACATTTTTAAAAAAAAAAAGAAATTACTGTAACTTAAAAAATACATGACTAAGATTTTTTTTTATATTTTTCTGGTAACTATTATGATTTGTCCTATCACCCGATTCCGGCTTGACGTCGACTTTTGGGACAGCCTGTATATTATTATAGTATTTATTAATCTATATTATATATTATTACTAAATAGGTGTCCCGATTTGAGCGGGACGTCCCAATTTTCAGGGTCTGGTGACACGTCCCGATTCACCCTTGATCGGGACGCCAAATTTCCCGATTTTTTACTAACCTCCTTAGTCTGTACTTATGACATCTGTAAGATGTTACTGTGGCTGTTACTACATTTCAATATTTTAGCTTTGATATTACATATTTTCTCACCGAACTCTGACTAAATAGTCAACATTAGTCAACAGTAGTTTTAAACTTACGCGTATTGTGTTAGCGAGATGCAGATATCATTCATGCTGTTTCGTTTTTTCTCTCGCCGAGTGATGCCGCCTGCCCTGCCCTGCCATGCTATGCATCGACGTCGTCAATTCGATCATGATTTATTATTTTGCTCTTTTACTAGTAATTAGTACAGTACCTAACTTACATGCTGCGGTATAGATAAGTACATTTAGTAAAATGCAAAAGTTTTGTGGGTTAGTTCTTCCATTAGTCAATTTCTTCAAGCTGTTGTAGTTACTGTTGTTTTCAATAAATAAAGTGACATTATGTGTGCAATGCAAGAATTTTATCTGAATGTTTGAGGTTATAATTTGATTATGAATGAATGTGTGCTTTTTTATTATATGATGACGTTTTTGAGGGTTTTTTGAAGTGTAGTGTATACTTTTTTCAGAATAACATTAAAACGAGTAATTTAGAAAATTCAGAGTTTGCAACAATAACTAATTGTTCATTTTTGATTTCTGATTTGCCAAAAAAGAAAAACGTACATAGACAAATATGCAGTTTTTCCGATGTTTGGACGATTATTATTCGTTCATTAGCTCAGTCCCAAAAACTAATTATAAAGCACATTGCGCATTGTTTCAAAAAGACTAGTATAACTCATGGCGGCCAAAATGGTTACAAAAAACCTGTTTTTTTAATAATTTTTTTATTACATTTGTAAACTAAATTCTCGATAATTTTTATCCTCCGTCTCGATATTTGATCCACTGGACTTTGCAACACTAATACACATATATAGCGAAAGGCGCTAACACTCGTACCTCGAAAAGCTGCAAATGCAATCAACGCTGCTGGCAGCCATTTTATTTGTTTCAATGTCAAGATAAATTTTGCAAAATAGAAGATGATGTATAAACCCCATTTTTTAAACTTTTACAGTTCAGATATCCTCTTCTCTTTTTTAAACTTTAATAAGTTAAATTTCCCAGCACAGAAATTTTGATTATTAACATTTTTGATCATTTAGAAGTTGTGATTGGTCTGATTTTTGAAAGTCCAAATATCAACATGTATATCTCCCAACTTTTGAAGTCTATCAGCTGTCAAGTAATGTAATCTTTGGTTTAAGGATTTTATTGGACTGAAGAAAGATTCAACTTGGTCTCATTAGTAATTTGTTTTATAAAAATGAAAAACGAAAACATTACTTCCTAGGAGTAACTTCTAATGTAAATTGTTTGTAACAGGAATACAACACAGATACTACAGTGCGTTTTGTCGTCACCTTGTTGCCTGGCAAGTTGGCCAGTAGAAGCGGAAGGTATACACAAAGTGTTTAAACTGCAGACTACAATATCCATGACCTGTATGAATGCCTTCGATTACAATAACTGCTTGAAAAAGTGAGTTTTTATTTTTCTTTAAAATGTTCATGCATAGTTCATCAATTTTCATTGTAATGCAATGCATTGCTTTAAAATAGTTTGTAGAAAGATAATGTCCATTATGTATATGTAGAAAGGATGTTAAGTATATAGAGAACTTAAATGGAAGCTTTATTCCCTTCTTATGAAGGATGTTATTATGATGTATAGAGTCACATGAAAAGGCTTTTAGAATAGAATAGAATCACTATTATTCAATATAGTACAACTACCACCGGTTCGGATAAAACCTCTGTCCTGGGAAGAACCAGCAAGAAACCCAGCAGGACTTTTCTTTTAAATAAGGTTAATTTACAATAGATTACTTAATACAACTATAAATTGTACCGAGACTAATTTTATGGTTAAGAATGATAATTAATTCGTTTGCACGAATTAATTATCCAACGAGTCAAGATAAGCTAGTAACGGAATACGACAAGCGCAACGTTCCACGCCAGAGCCAAGACTGCCTAACGGCGGCCGCTCCGTCCGTTTTATACAACCAGAACGGGCGCCACCGCAGGTGCATTGGCGCAGGTGTGCGGTGCACGTGTTGTTTACAAAATTCTGTCCAGCTATACCGACGCCGCCGCTCGTGCAATGGTGCTGGTACTGTCATATATACTGACGGTATATTGACATAATGATTTGTTTACAATGTCAGTGATGAATAGTGATTTAACAAAAATTTGTTAAGTTTACAAGACAACTGATATAAAAATATCTATCTGATGGCTTGATAAATATTTTTCAATTAAATAACATCTGATTAAGTTTTAAACAAAGAAGAATACAAAGAATAAATACATTTCAGACTGGAACACAGCAGTGCATGCATTACATCCATCATTTTCATTAATTTAATTATATATACATTCATCGTTCGGCATTCAATATGGTGAATGTGAAAATATTGCAAGTTTTTTTTCTTTACTCGTTAGTATTACGGTTACAGCCTTTTAAAGTCCACTGCTGAACATAGGCCTCACCCATAGATTGCCTCATAGGGGGATATTTGCCATAGTTGCCACGCCTGGCAAGCAGCATTTTTTATTTTTAGTTGTTATTAGGAAGACACTGCTGGCCATCTCCTGTATAGTTTCCCTCTGACGACTCTTAGGATGCCCACGCGATGATATGGGGTAATTGATATTCTTACACCGCCACCACACGGTACACTTTTACGCTTTCTTTACTCTGTAGTATTCAATAAAATACACGATTGTATATTTGAAATATAACCAAAAAGATGCCTAAAATAGAAAAAATACGATAATAATATTACCGCAATTGTAACTACCTCCCTTCCGCATTACCGCGACTTGACCAGTGTTGTCATAGTATTTGAAAGAAGTAAGTCATATCATTTTGAAAGAAGCTATCATCATTTTATAAAACTTGTTTTTCATTAAACTTTTACATATGAAAATATGTATCATATAAAAATGTGTATCATAGATATGACAAAGTAGAAGAGGTTCTTCGAGACTTTTACGATCTGCGTCTGAAATACTACGCAAGACGTAAAGATTATCTAGAAGGGCAGCTACAAGCAGAAGCCGACAAGCTAACCAATCAGGCTCGTTTCATATTAGAGAAATGTGACAAAGGACTAGTAATTGAAAATAAGAAGAGGAAAGCGATGGTGGAAGAACTTATTAAAAGAGGTGAGTAATTAAAATTGTGATTCCATTATTTATCTAATATATAAAAATTAATGTTTGTTTGTTCGTATTTTATGCGCTGTCATACCGTTCATCAGATTGCACTAAAACATTGTCAACTTATTGTTTGCACTTGCGCGAAGGTTATAGGCATAGTACAATTAATGGTGGCGCATGTATTGTAACTATATAACTCTTCCAAATTCAAAACGATATTTCCACAATTATTTATTCTGCGGCAGCAACACACCAGGTACCAGCTAGTTTAATACAAATCTGACTTATCTTGTTTTAGGCATTTATGCATTCTCTCTTTAGTTTATTCATTCTCATGTGTTTAACATAATATCTGAATATATGCAATCATACTTATTTAAAGTTTTGCCAAATGAAAGTCTTGCTTTAGACTGTTATAGGCAGTGTTACATGTTGTAATTGTTAAACTGCTAAATAATAAAAAAATATTTATAATATGGTATAGATTAAGGTTGCGCATTAATGTGTCTTTGGACATCCTCAACCATGTTATAATGTTATAATTATTGTTTAGGCTATACACCGGACCCAATTGCGGACTGGAAGAAACGCGCAAGTAAAATGCAAGGCTTGGTTGCATTGGAGGAAGAGGAGCAGGAAGAGTCTGAAGATGAGATCGAGCCTGAAGATAACAAAGGAAAACCTGTTGATCCAGGCAGGAATATTATAAACATTTAAAAAATATTTTAGATCAAAAAAATCTAAACATACAAAGTACCTACATAATATTAAAATAGTATTAGAACTTTCTTTCTTATTCTGCTATACTTGTGATGTCAGTTAATTTATTGTAGTGCCATATTATTTTAAAGCTTTTAATTTAAAAGCATTATATATGGTCCCAGGTTCAAATCAAATTTGTCATAGCAATCTGAATCTTATTGCATACACACTAGGTTAGTAAAAAGGAGTTGTTGTTTTTGGTGTTGTCTGTGACACTGTAACTTGAATTCTGTCGTCTAATCAGCACTTAAAACTGCAATTAACCATTTTATTGGTACCGACAGGGGTTACACTTGGGTTTTTAGCGTATACTGTAGGAGGTTCTCAATTCGACTGTATTTTTTTTTAATGTGTGTTACCTCAGAATTTTCTTCTAGGCAAACCGATTTTGACGATCCTTTTTTATCTGAAAGCTGGTGCTTTCTGATAAAAAAAGATCTGACCAGTAGTTTTTGAGTTACCCTTAATAATGCGTATTTAATTGCCTTTGACTACATTAATGATTTTCTCATTTTATTTAACCGACTTCAAAAAGGAAGAGGTACTCATTTCTACTGTATTTTTTTCTTAGTTTTTATGTGTAAAAAAGTTATGAGGTAATAACTTTTTTCTACGTGAACCGATTTTGATGATTCTTTTTTTATTTGAAAGCTGGTGCTTCTAGTCCTGGTGATCAGGGTCTGACCAGTAGTTTTTCAGTTATCCTTAATAATTTATATTGAAGTCGGTTGTACAAAATTTTTAATTTTACCACTTGTTCATTGCAGAGAAAGCATTCCAACAGTTAAAAGAAGTTAAGAAATTCAACTACCTTCTGGGCATGTCCATGTGGATGCTAACAAAGGAGAAAAAGGATGAATTACTAAAGCAAAGGGATCAGAAACTGTCTGAACTCAATGCTCTTAAGTAAGTTTTTACATTTTAACTTATATGAAAATACTATTACAAGTTACAAAAATTCAAGTTGCCCATTTAAATTTTTATCAACCTGTCTATTGGCCAAACACTCAAACGCTACTCAATTTTATGATATTAAGTCTTGTGGTGTTACAGTCACTTAGACTTCATTTGATAGATACAGCACGAGACTTAATAGCATCTTAAAATTGACCAACGTTGAGTATTTGGGCATATAACCATGATTGTTACAATACATATCAAAAGTTCACTGCGGAACATTAGCCTTCCCCATAGATCGCCTCTTAAGGGAATGTTTGTCATAGTTGGCAACCATAGTTTTTGGGGTTCCGTACCCAAAGGGTAACCACCGGGACCCTATTACTAAGCCTCCGCTGTCCGTCCGTCCGTCCGTCTGTCAGTGTGCTGTATCTCATGATCCGTAATATGTAGACAGACAGGTGAAATTTTCACAGAATGTGTATTTCTGTTGCCGCTATAACAACAAATAATAAAAATAAAAATAAATTAAACATTAAAGGGGGTTTCCCTACTAGAAACGTGTTTTACGATGGTACGGAACCCTACATGCGCGAGTCCGACTCGCACTTGGCCGGCTTTTATTTTTATTTTAGTTATAAGGAAGACGCTGCTGCCCATCTCATGGCTTGTTTCCCCCAGTCGCCTCTTACGACAATCATGGGACGTTATTGGCTAGAGGATATTGTAACACTACCACTACACAGTTTAATCTTTAAAAAATAATATTATAATTACCAGAGCGAAAACACCGTGTATGCTTTGGCGAGACGATCTCGACACATTCCTGGTACGACTAGAGGAGATTGAAGAAAAGGAAAGATATGAAGAGCTCACGGTTAATAAGAAGAGCTCTAAGGCACTGGTGAGTTACTAATATTAATAATATTGTTGTTGGCTGACAGAAAAAATTGTAGAAGTTCATGACTATAAAACATAAGTTTGACCAAAATAATGTGTATTTAACTGAAACCTCTAACTTAAAATACTTTTTACCCTTTCGCTGTCCCATGCACTACATATGGGTCATTGCTATTGTCTTACTATTGCGTGTGAAAACTGGACAGTGAAAGTGTTAATCCGTCAACGACAACGTCACACGTTTTTGCTAATTTTTTTCCGAAATTTTCAATTATTTGTTTTTTCGTTTAAATCAATATTTTATTTCATATTTTAAACCAAGTAATAGTGCATATGTAAGAAGGAGCATATTCACGACGTAGATTGAATCCACCATTGGTGAGAGGACGAACAAAATTTTATATGAAATCATTGATTGCCACCAATTTTAAGAAGACCCCTCGCTACTGGATTGATTTGATTGATATAGGCCTGCATACACTACTACTGCAATATTTTATAACTACTTAGAATTTCTGCTTGCCTAGTACAAGCAACTCAATGATCTTCAAAATAAGCCTGTAACTATTTTGTTTTGCATTAATTTTACAAATACACTTATTTAAAATGGATGAATGTCTGGACAAGTCCTTGTCAGAATCAAATTTGAATGAACTTATGGAGTAGAGTCCACCTAACTTTGTCTGCACACGCGTTAAGAGGAGATAAGACGATGATTTTCTATCCGATTTTAACGCCTTTAAAGATGATATAAAAAACCTGGTGCTATCTGTGATGTCAGAAAACAATAAAGAAATTAATAAGATTAGTCAAGATTTGTCAGAAATTAAGGGAACCAATAATAACATTGAAAACCTGATTGAGTTGTTCATAGCACAGAATGAGGACTTTAGGAAGAAAATAGAGAAACTAGAGAAAGAAGCACAAAAAGACTGAGATTATATAACGGTTCTAGAGAATAAGATTGAAGATTTGCAGATATCCAGTCGCAAATCAAATTTAGAGCTAAAAAATGTTCCTAAAAAAATGAAGAGACGAAAGAAGACTTAATTGAGATGGTACTTAATTTGTCCAAAACTGTAGTGTAATTTGGACAGAAATAACATCAAAGATTTATATAAAGAGGGAAGAAAAAAATACACCTATTATTGTAGAAACTTCATCCATACTTTTGAAGAATGAATTTCTTAGGACATGTAAGAAATTTAATACAAAACGTAAAACAAAACTCTGCGCTAAGCATTTGGGTTGTCGCATTAAAGAGGATACGCCTATTTTCGTTCGGAGCAGTTGACAACTAAAGCTTCACGCTTATACTTCTTGGCTCGTGACCTGGCAAAATCAAAGAAGTTTCAGTATTGCTGGACAGCATATGGTAAAATTTACGTTAGGATGAAAGATGACTCGCCAATAATTAAAATAAGCTGTGAGGCCCAAGTTCATCAATTGATACAAGGAAAATGACTAGTCCGGGATGAGCTGAATTGTCAATTAAGAAGTGTATTTCTTTTGATCTTTTATACTTCGTCTAAAAATAGTTTTTGCTTTATTTTATCGTTTCGCAATACCTTTAGTGAGTATTTTTGTTATTATACTACATTTTACTTACATATTAATTTTCACACCGTAATCTTACATTGTATTATGCACACTTTATTTCTCTTGCCTCTCAATTTTTTCATTGTTATTCTGAAAATATTATACGTATACTTAGACTTTTTTTTTTTTTTTACTTATTATAAGCCAGTGCTTGACCACAATCCCACCTGGTGGTAAGTGGTGATGCAGCCTTAGATGGTAAATCGCACTGTCTTAGCGTAACAAAAGCCTATTCACTCTTGCCTTGAAGACGCCCAGATTGTATTCGGACGGAAAGATAGACGCCGGCAAATTATTCCACTCCTTTGCTGTACGCATTACAAAAGACGAAGCAAACCGTTTGGTTCTAATGCGTGGAATATCGACAACAAAGGGGTGAAGACCCGCCGACCGCCTGGTTGTCCGATGGTGGAAAGGAGAGGGAGGAATTAAAGCGTGTAATTCCTGCGCACACTCACCGAAATGCATCCTATAGAATACCGAGAGGCTGGCTACTCTGCGCCTGTGCTCGAGGCTGACAAGATTGGTTTCAACCAAATCAAGGTCACCAATGAGCCTCTTAGCACGTCTCTCCACTGAGTCCAACGCTGCCAGGTGGCATTTTGCAGCACCAGCCCATATGTGACAGCAGTACTCCATGCACGACCGGACTTTATATAAAGTAAGCTGCCCGGCGTGAAGTACAGAAACAGAAACAGAAACAGAAACTTTTTATTCAATATAGATTATAAATAATACTTATTGAAAGTCACTCTTTTGTCTAATTACCACTGGTTCGAAAAAACCTCTGTCCTGGAAGAACCAGCAAGAAACCCAGCGGGACTTTTTTTTAAATAACAGCTTACAATCATGTATATTACACAATTAACCACAAAACAAATTAGAAACAGCCTGGCAGCGAACACCTCATTCCCAGGGTTATTATCATCCATAAATTCCTTAACATTATAATAACCCTTTTATACAAACTATGTTTAATAAAGTTTTTGAATTTTGAGCAGGTCGAATTTTGTATATTTTCTGGGATTTTGTTGTAAAAGCGTATACATCGCTTCAAGAATGAATTACTGACTCGGTGGAGTCGAGTAACTGGTACTACTAGCTTGTGTTTGTTCCTAGTATTTACAGAATGAACATCACTTATTTTTGTATAACTACTTTTATTTTTGTGTACGTACATTACATTTTCATAAATGTATTGAGAGGCCAAAGTTAATATATTAATTTCCTTAAATTTTTGTCTGAGCGACTCTTAGGTTTTAAATCATAGATTGCTCTTATGGCCCTCTTCTGTAAAACAAATATAATTTCTGTGTCAGTTGCGTGTCCCATAGCAAAATACCATACGACATTATGCTATGGAAATAGCTAAAGTAAACAAGTCTAGCCGTTTCCACACTGGTAAGATTTCTAATCTTTTTACAGCATATGCTGCAGAACTAAGTCTGCTTGCTAACTTTGATATATGGGGCTCCATTGAGCTTCGCGTCTAGTGTTATTCAAGAAAAATGGTGGTATCGACAAGTTCTTCCCATTTAAAATTACATTAGTATTTAATTGTCTGACATTTGGAGTCATGAACTTCATACATTTCGTTTTATTGCTATTTAAATGCAAGTTATTAACATTAAACCAATTTACTAATTTAGATATAGCATTATTTACTTCGGCATATTTTAATAATTGTCGTTTTAATTTGAAAATTAATGAAGTGTCATCAGCAAATAATACTATATTATGGTTATCCCCTACTATGTAAGGTAAGTCATTAATATATACAAGAAACAAAAAGCCGCCACACCCTTGCAAGGACACCAAGTTTCCTTGCGGCTGCTTTGGCTCTGGACTCAATGAACCGCCCATAGTTGAGGTTCGGAGAAAATTCAACCCCTAACAACTGAAGGCGGTCAGTGTACTCCAAGGATACATTCCGGAAAGTAGGAGCCAAGGTGAGCGGGCTCCTTTTAGCGGTGAAAAGACACGCTTGTGTTTTGGAGGCGTTAAATCTCACGAGATTGGCATCGCCCCATTCGGAGACTGCCTGTAGTGTGAGACTCACACGCTCAACCATAGCCTCTCTTTCTGACTGGATTTGATCCCGACTGGCCCGGGCACTTGGTTGGTATCTCTCCACAACTGTGCTGTCGTCTGCATACCCATAGATACCGGAATGAGCAGATCATTTATATGCAGCAGGAAGAGAGTTGCGGAGAGAACGGACCCCTGAGGAACACCGGCGTTAGTCGCCATCGACGATGAACCGGATGAGCAGCCATCGACGATGAACCGGAGAGACCGTTCACTCAGAAAGTCCTTCACCCAGACAATCAGACCAGGGGATAAGCCGTACGCTGAAAGCTTGCCCAATAGACTAGCGTGCCAAACCCTGTCAAAGGCCAAACATCGAGAAACAGCAAGTGCTTCACCACTGTTCTCAAGGGTTTCGCCCCATATGTGAGTGGCATACGCTAGAAGGTTCCCAGTTGATCGATTTCGGCGAAACCCGTACTGGCGATCACTAAGGAGATCATTTTGCTCTAGGTATGCCATGAGGTGGGTGTTCAATATACGCTCCATAATAATTGGCCGATAGTTGGCAGGGTCGGTACGGCTACCTTTTTTAGGCACAGGCTGCACATTGGCCAGCTTCCGAGATTTGGGCACTATTCCAGTCCTGAATGAGAGGCGGAACAAGCGTGGCAACACAGCGAGACAACTCAGATGCACAGACCTTTAGAACTACAGCTGCTATACCATCAGGTCCACTAGCTTTGTTCACGTCTAGACTTCGCAAGGTTTTAAGAAACTCCTTGTTGGTGATACGGATCTCTGACATAGAAGTACAGCAGTGAGGTAATTGAGATGGTGCGCTGTTGCTACTGTCCAGACGCGAATTGCAAGCAAAAAGAGAAGCAAATAAGTCCGCTTTCTCCTTAGGTGCATGCGCCAGTGAGCCATCTGGTTTTACCAGCGGAGGCAGTGTAGACCGACAGAAGTTTGTTTCGACCGCTTTGGCAAGAGATCAAAAAGCTATACTTTCAGATGGTTTGACAGAGAGCTTTGTACCGATGCGTTTAATGCGGTCGAAACTAAAAAGGCTTGGTTAAAGGCTCTCTTCTTAAGGCTAACATCCGGAGCTTTGCGGGCTCGAGCATAGACCCAGGATAAGTACGCCATATGCTTGTGCTTTTCATCACGAGCGCATTCTGCGTTGAACCATGGGCGAGCTTTACCACCAATGGAACTTGACGTATCACATCGGTTATGGCATCCGCGCAGCTCGACGGGTCTTCAGACGAGAAGCAGACCTGCCGCCAAGGATGAGATGCAAAGAAATGCCGCATCTCATCCCAATCTGCTGACTTATATCGCCACACTCGCCGCACACCTTGGAAGTCGTAGTTAGGTGGGGAATATAACGACACAGATTTCACCAGACAGTATTCAGAAGTTCCCAAGGGTGAGGTAACCTGAACATCGTACTTGTCTGGATCGGTCGTCAGCAGAAGGTCGAGACAGTTGGCTGTGTGCCCATCCACATCAGGTACCCTAGTCGCTTGTTGTACCAGCTGGGAGAGCCCCAGCGACAAGGCAAAATTCCACGCCTCTCTCCCAGCGTGGTCGGTCTTCTGGTATGGGAACAGCCAGTCCTGATGATAGGCATTAAAGTCCCCCAGAGAAACCAACTGTGTATTAGGGTACCGATTTAGAGCCACATCAGAGGCTTCACTGAGGTGTTCAAACAACCTAGTTGTCTCCTGGTCACCGCTGTGCGATCGGTAAACACAAGATTTTATCCATTCCTGTGTCTATCAATACCCAGATCGTAGAGAAAGTGGGGTCTTCAAGGTGACGGAAACGCTTAGAGCTGATGTCGTTGCGGACGTAAACACAGACTCCGGCGCGCTGATGGAAATTATGCTCCAATGTGTACCCAGGGTAGCCAAGGTACGCCGCATCTAGAGGACATCTGATCTGCGTCTCAGTCAAGAAGAGTAAGTGCGGCTTGTCAGTCTCAAGGTGGTAGTGGACTGCATTGAGATTACAGTGCAGGCCTCGGATGTTTGTGAGGTGCACTTTGAGTGCAACCGCTGTACAAACTTACTCTTCTTTTTCCTTTTTTTCATAAATGGTGGGAGTGAATAGGTTGAGAGAATGGCAGTTGGACGAGGCGTCACACATATAACCTAGGGACGCAAACAGAGTCACAGCATCGATGGTACCTAGCATGGAGATCGCGAGGACTTGAACCCTCTGGAAATCGCCACCAGCCCTCTCCTCCGGTCGCCAACCGGCATGGTGGAGCTATCCAGGATTTTTCGTAAGATGGCGGGGCAGCCTTTCGCGAGTGGCTGGCTCATTAATAGGGCCCCAACTATCTACGGTCAGCCAGCGGTGCAACCGTGCTTCGGATCCGCTAACCTCCATAACCAGACACTAAGAAATGGCCGCGTCGCAACCGGTTCATATGCGGAACGCAAAGACCCATTCTCCCTAAAGAAATGGGTTTCACCTAACATCATACCGGAACACGATTTGCATCATTTGGCGGTATGTCTTTGCCAGGTGGTGGTGGCTAACCTCAGCCGGGCCTCTCAATAGTAGAGGACCAACCTACCACCAGTATGTAGTGCTGCTCGTTTAACACTACCCAGGAATACGTGTAGGAATCAGGAATCAAGTAATTCCTAAGCAACAATCCCCATAATACTTCTGACAAACAAAAACTATCAGCCTTAAAATTGCATATCATAATGGATAATTGATCTTAATACATTGCATGAAATGGATTGCACCAATATTGCGCAAGCATTCTCTTGTGATATTAGTGACATACCTAAACATATAAATGCTAAGAAAGGTGATTTGAAAATTTTCTGCCAAAACATAAGAAGCGTGTATTTCAATTTAGTGACTTACAGCAACAACTGATATGAAATTCGAACCGGATATTATAATTCTAACTGAATGCCAACTTAATGAAATTAAATCTATACCTATTGTTCAAAATTACCCTGGGTTTCAAACATCTAAACATATAAATAAAAATGATGGTGTTGTGACCTACGTCTCTAATAATATTAAAGTAAATGTGAAAGAAGTTATACTTGACCAAGCATCTTTCTTAGAAATAAACGCTAATAATAATATAATTCTAGGTATTTATCGATCTCCTTCAAATAATAATGCAGATGACTTCTTCCTTAATTTATATTTAGAATCTATTAAAATATATAATAATATAAAACTGACAGGCGATATTAATATAAATCTTATACCTTACCAAAACGAATCAACTTACGAATTGAACAACCGTCAAAAGTACCTAGCTATGCTAGCTTCTCATGGTATTCCTCCTACGAGAGAACGTCTACGTCCTACGTCTTTTTCCTACCAGAGTAACGAAATTTCTGGATCATGCCATGATTAAACTGAACAAGAGTAAATTATCTGCAGATATTGCTGTGTTGAATACTACTATAACTGACCACTATTCAATATTTCTTTGTCTAACTAAAGTAAAGTTAAAAATGACAAGTAAAAAAACGAAAACATCTACAGATTTTGGTAAGGTTCTTGAAACTCTAAAAATGAAACATTTAAATGAATTATTATTCTCGAATGATCCAAACTTTGTATTAGAAATGTTAATTAATAAAATATCAGAGTCTTTTCAAGAAGAGACTATTACAAGAAGCATACCAAAAAACAAACAGACTATAAAACCGTGGATCACACCTGGCGTTTTGAGGTGCATCAGAACTCTGAATAAAATGCAAAAGCAGTTAAGAAAGGAACCCTTCAATATTATCCTTAAAATAAGTATAAATGTTCATAAAAACTCAAACGTACTTATGAAAGCAAACAACTATCCTCAGTTAAAAATAGTAAAGATCTTTGGCGCAATATTAACAATTTAACAAATTTTAAGAAAATAAGAACAGACTGCACAAAACTTTTAGAAGTAAGTCCTCTCGATGCTTTTAATTTGGCCAACTTTTTTTTTCAATATTGGTAGGAATTTAGCAGACAATATTTTGTTAACATCCAATCACAATTATAATGATTTTCTGGATAGGAATAAAAGTAATCTAACATCATTCGTATTGTTAGAAACAGATGTAAAAGAAGTCCATGATACACTCATGAATCTTAATACCAATAGTGCACCGGGTTGGGATTGTATCCCAACAAGTGATTGAGGTTTCTCCTGTCATTGCCCATCTTGCAAACCTCTGTTTTAATAATGGTATCTTCCCAGAACCATTAAAGAAATCAAACGTTACACCAGTTTATAAGAGTGATGCTAAAGATGTTACTAACTATCGCCCGATTTTGGAAATAACTTCTGTTTCAAGAATTTTAGAAAAACTAATAAATAAAAGATTATTAAATTATTTGGATAAATTCAATATCTTATCAAACTCTCAGTTCGGCTTTAGACAGGGTCGGTCTACAGAAAACGCAATCACAGCAATAACCTCGCACCTCACGGATGAATTGATTCGGGGAAATAAGTGTCCTGCAGTCTTCTTGGACCTAAAAAGCATTCGACACGGTCTCCATCACGGTATCAGAGCGCCTTTAGAACTATTTAAAGTTATTTATCAAATCGATTACAAAGAGCTAAAATAGGTCAATATGTGAATACTCTGATATTACGTATGGCGTGCCGCAAGGCAGTGTACTTGGGCCTATCTTATTTTTAGTTTACATAAATGAACTGTGTGATCTAAAGTCTAAAGGAGCCCGCGTTTTTTCCTACGCTGATGATACTGCAATAGTATTTTCAGACAGAAACTGGGATTCAGTACGGAGGGTAACTGAGCTTGGTTTGATTAAAGTTGCATTTTGGCTCAAGTCTAATTTACTTACTTTAAACGCTCAAAAAACCAATTATATTATTGCTTCACATTAACTAACAAAACTCAACCAGATACTAATTTTGCCATAAAAATTCATACATGTGATACTGATAATGCTAATTTTCTATGCCCATCTATCAATAAAGTAAATAAAACAAAATATTTAGGAGTTGTTTTAGATCAACGGCTATATTGGTTTGATCAAATTGAACTTGTAAATGCGCGAATTAGAAAACTAAGTTGGCTTTTTAAACAGTTGAGATATGTAGCTTCTAATAAACTACTTAAACAGATTTATATTTCCCTAATCCAATCTATTATCACTTATTGCATTCATGTCTGGGGTGGAGCAACGGAAAAAGTGGAACGGTCACAAAGATTACTTTTAAAAGTCATGCATTTTAAACCTTTCCTTTTTTCAATCACCAACTTGTATCAAATGTGTGACTTGCCAACAGTAAGAAAATTATATGTTCTATATTCTATTCTAAAATTTCATAAAACCTTAGTATATGATCATAACACTCAAAATAAAAGAAGAAAGGATATAGTCGTAATTAAAAAAAAAGTAAATTCTGCTTTTGCAAGGCGTCATTATGCAACTCAAGTTAAAATCTTATATAATAGAATAAACAAAAGAATAGAGATATCTATCAAAATACATCCGTACAGTGTAAAAAGAAATTAATTATTTGGCTTAAAACCTTAAATTATGAAGAAATTGAGGATTTACTATATTAAATTATTTGATAAAGAGTACACATACACAAACAAACACACACACACACACACACACACACACACACACCAAACCTACTAAAACAAAAAACTATAAATTTTTATTATTTTTTTCATTATTTAAGAAGAAATAAATTATTGGTAATAAGTTTATAATATAAGGCTATGGTATCGTGTGGCCTACTGGCACAAGTATTTTAAATACTTAAAACTCAACTATAACACTATATCAATTTACAATGTATTTATTACCCAATAAATAAATATTATTATTATTAATGAAATAAATTCCAGTCTTTTAAAATCATATATCAAAATTAGGCATATATAATATTTTTTAATTGCAAAATGTTTAACTTAATTTCATAGTTCAAATTATTTATTTATTTGTTCTTCATTATTATTATGTTTCGTTTGGTAAATATTTTAAATAAATTGAGTTATTTTAAAGTGCAGCTTATATAATCTCGAGACGGCGAAGCCGGCCTTGCTCTTTTTCTGACCGAGACGCAGGTGTCCTCTCCGGCTGATATCATCTCTCCTACCGGGTACAAATTGGAACACTCCTTTGTGCCTCGGGCTGGAGTTTGCGTATACGTCAGAGAGGACATCTGTTCTCGACGCCTCGGCAGTCTTGAAGGTACGGACCTGTCCATCCTTTGGCTACGCGTAGATAGCGACGACCATCCGCGCGTCTACGGGTGCCTCTATAGGTCCCATAGCGGTAATGCCGAAACAGACCGACTCATCGACCACGTCCAAATGGCTACAGATTCCTTGCTACAACAGGTCCCATCCGCAGAGATCGTGGTCCTGGCGATTTTAACGCCCACCACGCCGAATGGCTCGGTTCACGTTTAACCGATCATGCGGGAGATCTGTTTATGACTTTGCCTTGGCATATGGTCTGACACAGCTGGTTACTTCGCCTACGCGGATTCCAGATGTGAAGGATCATACACCTTCCTGTTGGACCTTCTGCTGACCTCTCATCCGGACGGATATCAGGTTTCCGTCGATGCCCTCTCGGCTCTTCGGACCATTGTCTGATCCGGTGTGGTGCCACTCACGCTCCTCGCGGTTGCGTTTTGCAGGTTGCCGCCGTGTTTGGCATTACAGGTCGGCGGATTGGAACGGAATGCGGTCTTTCTTTGCATCCTACCCATGGGGCGGGTTTGCTTCTCGCCGGATGATCCCAGCGCTGTTGCTGACTCTGTCACTGATGTGGTACTACAGGGAATGGAACTATTTATTCCATCATCTGTGGTACCCATCGGAGGCAGATCGCAGCCTTGGTTTGATCGCTCCTGTAAGACTGCATTACGCAGTAAGCAGGAGTGCTATCAGGCCTGGGCTGAGGCTTCGGCGGCTCGGGATGTAAACACCAGCATGCTTAAAAGAAGTATAACTTCGCCTCCAGGTCCTTCAAAGTGTTATTGCCAAGGCAAAGTCTGAGCACATAGGCAGAATTGGCGAGAAACTAGTTCGCCTTCCTTCGGGAACCCGTGCATTCTGGTCTCTCGCCAAGGCTGTCCAAGGAATTTCTGTAAGCCATCACTACCATCTCTGCACAGGAGGACGACTCACTGGCCCACGCCGCAAAAGAAAAAGCCGACCTTTAGGCTCACTTTTGCGTCCAACTCGACTCTTGATGACGGGGGGAACACACCGCCGACCATCCCGCGGTGTGAGTGCTCCATGCCGGATGTGCGGTTCTCACAGCGCTCGGTTCGCAAAGCACTCTTCTCCCTGGACATTCACAAGTCGAGTGGGCCTGACGGAATTCCCCCAATTGTGCTGAGGACGTGTGCTCCGGAGTTGGCACCGGTTCTAACGCGTCTTTTCCGGTACTCCTACTCCCTAGGCGTAGTCCCGAAATCATGGAAGACAGCTTTTGTCCAACCGATCCATAAAAAAGGCGACCGCTCAGACCCGTCCAACTACAGGCCTATAGCCATCACCCCCTTGTTCTCCAAAATAATGGAGTCCATTATAAACTGCCAGCTCATGCGGTACCTTGAGGATCACCAGCTGATTAGTGACCGCCAATACGGTTTTCGTCGGGGTCGGTCAGCTGGTGATCTTCTGGTCTACCTTACTCATAGATGGGCGGAGGCAGTAGAGTCCAAGGGGGAGGCATTGGCCGTTAGTTTGGACATTGCGAAGGCTTTCGATCGGGTTTGGCACAAGCGCTTTCGAAGCTCCCTTCCTATGGGCTTCCTGAGAAATTGTGCAATTGGATCACCAGCTTTCTTGCAGATCGGACATCAAGGTCGTTGTAGACGGTGCATGCTCCGACTACAAGCCGATTAACGCTGGTGTTCCAAGGCTGCGTGCTATCACCAACGCTGTTTCTTCTGCATATCAATGATATGTTGCAAACCGGTAGCATTCATTGCTATGCGGATGATAGCACTGGTGATGCTCTATACGCCGGCCGTGCGAATATTTCTCGGAAAACGTCGCCGAGTACCGGAACAAACTTGTGTCTGAAGTCGAGTCTTTGCTGAACAAAGTCTCGGATTGGGGCGACTAAATCTAGTCCAGTTTAATCCTCAGAAGACACAAGTTTGCGCGTTTACCGCTAAAAGAACCCTTTGTCGTATCTCCTCAGTTTCAAGGCACTCCTTGTTGCCGCAGCCAGTATCGGAATCCTCGGCGTCGACATTTCGAGTGGCGTGCAGTTTCGCGGTCACTTGAAGAGAAGGCCAAATTGGCCTCTAAAAAGCTTGGCGTACTCAGCAGGGCGGACAGTATTTAATGCCGGCACACCGCCTGCAACTTTACAAGGCGCAGGTTCGGCCTCACATGGAATACTGTTCCCATCTCTGGGCTGGGGCTCCCCAGTGCCAGCTCCTTCCACTTGACCGCATCCAGCGCAGAGCGGCTCGAATCGTCGACGACCGAGTCCTTTCCGATCGGCTCGATTCATTGGCGCTGCGAAGAGATGTTGCATCTCTTTGCATTTTCTTTCGCATTTACCACGGGAGTGCTCTGAGGAATTGTTCGGATTAATCCCAGCCGCCAAATTTCACGAACGCATCGCGGCAGAACTCCCGATACCATCCACACCATCTGGATGATTGGCGGTCCACCACTGTGCGATTTAGAAGATGTTTTCTTCCTCGCACAACTTCCTTGTGGAATAGTTTACCACCAGCGATTTTTCCGGACCGATACGACTTAGGGACCTTCAAGAAAAGAGCCTACTCCTTTTAAAAGGCCGGCAACGCATCTGCAATTCCTCTGGTTCCTGGTGTTGCAGTTGTTCATGGGCGGCGGTAGTCACTTACCATCAGGTGAGCCGCATGCTCGTTTGCCCCTGTCCAATAAAAAAAAAAAAAAAAAAATAATTGCAAATAATGTTACACATAAAAATAATAGAACGAAATGCCCTCACCACTAGTAAGATTTTACTTCTTTAATTTTGATTTAGTTGTATCAAATTTGAATGAAGTTCTTTTTTCTCCTTTTATTATTCAACTTCTTGGAATATTGTGCTTTTCCAAGTTGGAAATATTTCCAAGAAAAAGTTGGAAACTTCAAAATAATTCTTAACAGAACTTACATAATGTAATTCTGTAAATGCAGTAAAACTCGACTTTGAATAAATAATTATAACTCAAATAATAGTTTAAGTAATTAGTAAATAAATAAATAAATAGATAAATTATATATATATGTGTGTGTGTGTGTGTGTGTGTGTGTGTGTGTGTGTGTGTGTGTGTGTGTGTGTGTGTGTGTGTGTGTGTGTGTGTGTGTGTGTGTTTCGATGTGCAGTTAGTGTTAATACAATATTAAAAGAAAAATTATTGTTTAGGCCGCCAACAAGAAGAGCCGCAAATCGCTGTTAGACATAATACCATCGGAGAACGGTAGAAGAGTTGAGCCTAAAATATCCGAAGATTTGATAAAGAGGATACAGGCTGCTGAAAAGGCGAAAACGAGAAAAGAAATCAAGAAGGAATATGATCCGGTAGGTTTACCTCAATACCTGATTAAGAATCCAAGAAACAAAAAATATACTACTAAAAAATAATTGCACCTAAACCTAATCCGCCTGTCAATATTTCTAATATATCTGAATATAATATAATTACATATTAATGCAACAAACCTCAAGTCCTGAAATATTCATACTTAATACATTGCCTTTTTTTAAAATTCAATCCAGACTTACAATTTATTTCTCTACAATGAAAAGTAATTAAAAATACTCAAAAAAAGGACTTTTTAAATTTAATAAAAATAGAAATTTTATAGAAAATTAATGTTACTATATACAGGTACAGGTATGGTATCATTTTGCAAATACTGTAATAATTGAGATATTTTTTTTTAATTCCCCAGGATGATCCAACAGGAATTAGTCCTTCAAGTGGCGAGAAAAAACCAAAGGGACGGGTAAAGAAAGAGAAACCTGAGAAGGAGAAGACAGAAAAGGCGGATGGACTTAAACAGACTAAACTCACATTTAAGAAGGAACCTAAAAAGGTAAGAGTATGAATTTTGCAACTCACTCCTATATAGATTGACAACCTGATGAGATGTGCTTTGTGACAATGTGTAGATCTATATTTAGCTGTGAACTTATGATAGACTGTAATGAGTGATTTGGTTTCTTACCACATAAAACATGTCAGTTACAATAGTAAACTACTAATACTCTTAATTCATAACTTGACATAGATTCTACATGAAGTTTGAATGTACTACAATACTAATTAATACTCTTATTTCTAAACTTGACCTAGATTCAATTAGAAATTTGTATTATGCCCTTAATTGGGAACTTAATATTATTCAGTAAAATCAACTAAATAATATGTATTAGGTAGCTAGAAATGCGTCAAGTACTATGTGACCAAAACTATTAGGCACATGACAGCTAAGACGTCATTAGAACTAAGGAGGGAACACCGGAACGGTGATTGGTCACCAGGGGAAGCGCGGGGATAGAGGCAGGGTGCGGGCGCCGAAACCGCATTCCTGTAATGCGCTTAATTGTTAAATGTTTTGGCCAAGTTGTATGTAAGTAACTTTTACTGGGTAACCGAGTATCCACTATAAATGAGTTTCACTTCCATGTTTGCTGAACAGTTGCAAAGAGCAAAAACATTTCAAAATACGCTCCCAAATCACATAATTGGAGAAAGTCCCAAAAGCTAAAGCTACATCAGTAAGTTGTGATACTTAAATACTTGTTTCACACTCTTTACACTCAAATGTCATTGTCAATGCCTTTCAAAAGTTCAATGTGGTGGAGTCATGCTGCAGCATATTATGTCTACAGCACAAATGGGTTGGCTCAAGCGAGGAAGGACCAAACTTGCAGAGAATACCTTCATGAACTAGTAGCATAATGCTGTGCGAATGTATATTTTATGGTAAGTTATTAAAATCAGAGATCCTTTTTATTGGTAACAAGTCATTCCACTTTAGTCCCCAGTGATGACACGCATCTGCATTTTGATTCTAAATCTAAGATAGAATCTAAGTCAGTGGTCATCCACTTAAAATATGTGTCGGTGGTCTATGTGCACATTTGTCAACTTTATTTCTACTTTCTTTTCTTCTTTCTTCTGAGGCTACCACTCGAGGAACCTTTTTCCCCATCAGTTATTATTTCTTAGGCTGGCCCATTGCCACTTCAGCATACTGATCCATTCAATCCGGAGATCAGATATTAATATAAATATTATTTCTACTTAGTAATCATCAATTATAACAACTTATTCCGCCGAGTATAAGTACCTAAATGTTGCCAATATACGCAAATACACATGTTGTTTTAATGAAGTGTTAAAGCATAAAAATTTCTTGTGAGACATGTGCGTAATATTAACCTTAAACATTTTCTGTTTACGCAGAAAAAGATGACATTCAGTGGCAGCAGCTCTGGTGAGATGTCAGAGTCCGAAGTGGAAATGGTTGAACCACCAGCGCCAAGAGAACGAGCAAATGCCAGGAGAGCAGCTACTAAGGTACATGTTTAATGCAGATTTTCTAATACTGCCTCCTATGACCAAAAATTTAAATGTTGAAAATTAAAAAAATAAGTTAAAATCATGCACTTTTTACATATTCAATTTCATGCCTTATTTTGTCCATGGCGATAACTTTCGAACTAAATGAAACTTTTATTTATATTGAGCAATTTTAAATCTGAACTCTGACTGACTCTGAAACAAACCATTATTAAAACTGATATTTATCATAACATAAAATATACTTGCTGACTTTACAATGTTTCACTCTTAGAATGTAAATAAATGTAATATAAACATTACATTGCTACCAATGTAAAAAAAAAGATGCATTCACATTTTATTATAAGTGGCATGATAAAATAAATTTGGGATTTTTTAAAACATTTCTATTAGAAAAGCGGCTTGCAATTTAATATATTTTCTCCAGTTAATGTCTGACCCTAATCTATTAGATCTGCGGATAATCCTTTAAGTTTGCAGCCACCGGCCACACTACTTATGACTGCTATGTCATAAAGTTATGTTGCCTTTTATGATAGTGCACGTATATAAATTTTAGAGGCATTTATTGGTTAAACTGCATAACAGAATAAATCAGTAAAAGTATAAAAATGAGAAAAGTCGGTAATTGGATTAGCAACTGCAAAGTAGTAGCAGCAAAACTAAGACTTTTATGTTGTAACTGAAATCTCTATATATAAAAATCAATTGTTGTCTGTTCGTCTCGCTAAAACTCAAAAAACGGCTCGATCGATTTTCATGAATTTTTTTGTGTGTGTTTAAATGGATCCCTAGATAGTTTAGATTTACTTTTGGATTCGGTAGGTAGTGCTGTTGTCGAGATCCAGAAATCATACGTGCGTACGAGCGTGCAAATTTTTTACCTATATTGGTAGGGTTGACACATAAGGATAATATTAAATAAACAAAACGTTTATCACCTTTTTAGTACCTACGATAAAATATTTCTTTTACAGACTACTTATTCTAAATATTTTTTCATATTTTTTGTTTTTGAATAATTTGGTATGCATTTTAGTTGAATAGTAAATTTAAAATGTAATATAAAGTTTCTTTATTAAATAATCTAATAAGAATCACTCACATGATAATTTTTATTAACTTTATTTCCTTTGAACAAGTAACAGTATTACTGCATATACTATTAATAATAATTATTAATTGTATAAGTACGTTCTATTACTGTGCATACACACAGTACAGTAAACCATATTTACACTTTTTTATATTTTACATGACACATAATCTTTACTCATTTGTTATTTTTAAATCTAACGTGATACTAAAACAAGCACGACGCGCAACGTTTTAAAGCAGTTTCTCTCTGTACGTGATGAACCGCCAGTGCTCACGCACACACGCGCCTCAAGCTTGTAGTAGTGTACCTATTGTTACGAGCTTATGGTTCGAGACAATTAAAAACTGCCGAGTGAATTACCAAAATTGACACTTTAATTACACAACACTAATTACAACTTTAAACCACACTAATAACAAAAGACAATTTTACTACAGATCGCTTTAGATCGCAGTTGTATCGCTTCGAAGTATTCGCTTGTATCGCCAATTCAATACTGCCTCGGTCGCGGTCGCAACACTATCATAGCGCAGTTGTATGAAGCTTTGCGTTTAGTCAGTTTCTTTACTTATGTGGTCGAGCTCCAAAACTAGTTATATAATGAATGACAACCTGTCAATCATTATAGTCTTTGCGTTATAGCATGGTGCGGGTGACAGCTCACGCCTATGAAGTTTCGTATTTTTTTAGATAAACTGTCATACAGATATTGTGTGTGACAATGATGTGCCACGCTAAACTATGCCATGCCATAACGAACAACCACAGACTATCAAAAATCGGTTTTGAAATAAATCGATTATATAAAAAACAAAACTCACATAGATGAATATGCTGTGTTCACGATGCATGAACGATAAATTATTCGTTAGCTCAGGCAAAAAAATAATTATAAAGCAAATTACGCATTGTGTCAAATATTATCATAACTCATGGCGGCCAAAATGGCTACAAAAAACCTATTTTTTATTTTTATTTCATTATATTTATAAACCAAATTTTCTATTATTTTTACCTTCCGTCCCGATATTTGGACCATTGGACCTGGCAAAACTAATACACATAATATAGCAAAAGGCGCTAGCACTCGTACCTTGAAAAGCTACCGGTGCAGTCTACGCCGTACTGAAAATTACAGATGCTTGCAGCCATTTTATTTGTTTAAATGTCAATATGAATGTTGCATCAACATGAAATAGAAGATGATTTTTATTTTCAAATTAATACATAGTATAATCTATACATTGAAGTGTCTGTTTGTAATATCAAAATAACAGCCTTTTACTAAATATATATGAAAGTATATACGGTATTTATAACAAAAAGACAAAAACAATTTTTAAAATGTTTGTCTTACTGTCTGTTTGTTCCGGCTTATAGCTGGCACTGACAGATAGCTGATGTTATAAGGAGTAACACAGGTTAATTTTATTTTAGAAAAAAAAAATTAGGTCCCATGAATCCAATCGTAATAAATACCAAGCAGGCGAGGTCCGAGAACAACTATTATGTCATAATTTGTATTAAACTTTAACTTAATTTTACATGCATTGTAGTTTATAAAGAAATATATGTTTCGGTTTTAATTTTTATATCGATAGCTAATCGATAATTTTTGCTTTGCTTTGTGTATCGTTAATCGCCTTTTTTTAAATTGATTTAACAATGTTCCATCTCTAGACACGCCAAAAGTGTAAGCTGTCACCCGCACCATGCTATAACGCAAAGACTACAACTGTCTCAAACTACTGACTCGTTGATTAAAGAAATTATTGATGGTAGCAAGATACCTCCTCCTATTCCACGAGATGTTGATATTAGTCGAAAACATATTTACCCTGACACATGTGATTCAGTCTTGATATAAAGCCCATTTTCACTGAACTCACTTGAATTTTTATTTTCTATGGTGAAATATAAGATTAAAAATTTTTTTTATATATTGTTCGCTTCATGACGCTCGTATTTCTTAACTTCGTTCTCTCTCACCTCTCTTCCCTTTTCTCATTCATACCAACCATTTAATTTAACATTCCATTTCTCTCATCACTCTGCTCCTACATTTTTTAAATCAATTTATTTTTAACAGGTACAAAAGTACAAGGACGGGTCAGATGACTCCGACTCCAATTCTGAATTAGAGCTTCATGATAATAAGCTGGAATCAGACAGTGAGAAACCTCGCGTCTTATCAGGCAGCGAAGATGAGGATGACTTTAATGTCAAAAAGAACCCTGGAAAGAAACCTGCTGAGATGGACTCTGGTAAGTCTATATTCCTGTAAATATATACATATAAGTAACTAATGATGTAATTTAATGTATGTATTTTGCTTTTCATAATGTTCTTAGAAAATCATCATTTTAGTATTTGCCTTATCAACTTTTCACACATTCACAACACGTAATGTGGTGTTACATTATTTGAAATAAATAATTAATAATTCTGAGAAATAAAATTACCTTAGACATTGAAACAGAATGGTGGACGAATTGCTCCATAAACCTCACAGACATGTCGAGACCTGTGCATGAATGACATATTTATTTTAATTTTATATTTTTAATTAATAAGGCACACAAACAGATTGAAAACAATAACACAGTTACAGCAACAAATATTATTATAACTAGTCTATAATCCAATAGAGTGAGATATATAGTTGTAACTTAATTTTTTTTTATTTTTACTTCCAGATTGCCTCTTTGACTCATTAATAGAAGATACAAAGAAAGAAGAGCAGAACAACCATCATCCTGAACCAACAACAGTTATATCCAGTGATGAAGCAGATGCACCTGCACCTGCACCAGAGTCACCCCCAAAGAAAAAACCAGCACCAAAAAGGAAACTAATGAATGCCAACAAAGAGAAGAAGGAGGAAAAGCCCAAGAAGAGGCCGGCTAAAGTGCTAATGAGTGCTGACAGTGATGATGACAGCATATTTGACAGTAAAAAGGTGAGAGACTGAGGATCTTTAAAAAATTACACAAAATATCGAGCATTCTCTTATCTAACTTTAACGATAGTAACGAATATTGTGATGAATTTATTCCGTTAACGCCAAATGAAATTCACGGTAAGTACTTATAAAAAAATGTACACCACTCACTCAGAGTTTCTAATTAACTCCTTGGTTATTCCAAAGCGCTCCCGCATTCCTGCAGTCTGATGTATGTATTAGGTACAGAGATTTTTCAATAAGATTCTTAAGAGAAATAAAGGTAATTATAAAACTTTCCCATAACAAATAGTAAACTAAAGACGCTTATATGATAATTATAAAGGATAAGAAAAACACGCTTTCCTTATAAGCTTTCTTTAAAATATACAAGAGAATTTGTTATTATTAGTAATTCTTGTAACAAAATAAAAATGGAAACACGCCTAATAGAAATTATTATCTAACAGTAATATCGATCGTAACGCAAGGAAAGATCGAGATTTAGGGTACAGGACTAAAAAAACAAGCACCATATTGCTGTATTCATTAACAATGCCATTTTCTCTTAAAGAAGAATGCTTCTTCAGTGTCACTTAGAAAGCTGTGTGCATACAATGATGCAGAAATCATGCTCATAAAAGAAAAGAATAAAGCATGCATCAATAAAAAAAAATCCGTGAGTTTTACAAAAAGCCCATCTCAGGTTTTCCTCTTAAATCGATACAAAAAGCACTCCGTAATAGCTACACATAATATTAAGGGTATGACGATTTAAAATATTATTTTACTGTTCGATAGTCATAATATTCCACAGACACAATCCCAGAACCAGAACATTGTAACATCTAAATCATACAGTTTAAAGAAAGGAAAATTAAAAACAATTGAGCATCGGAGTACAATGTTGGTAGGGGTCAATATAATCTGGCTCAAAGTCAATAATGTTATTATAAACAAATTGTAGTTGTTATATTAAGTGATGACACACGTCTGTCGTTATGTGTTGTTACTGAAGTGCAGAACCGTAATTCCAAGAACTGTCTACAAAGAGTAGGTAGTTATGTTAATTACCGTAACATCTCAGAATTTTTTCAATTTGAATTTTAGCTATAAATAAACTCAATTTAATTTTAGACGTCATTTTGTGCAATTATAGTGAGTTCCGGTGGTGTTAATTTAAATAAAATATCGTCAAAATTACTCATTTTGTGCAACAAACAACTAAACTCGCAAAGAACATTTTTGGAAAATGGCGCCAACCGTAAAAGAATATAAGCAGAGATTTTTTTTGTTTTCTTCACCCATTCTGGGTAGGCAAAGGGAACTATGCCCATACAGCCAAGTCTTCAGTAGAATTTTTTTATTGATATGAAATGAAAATGAAATTTAATGAGATGAAATGAAATCTAACCTAACTCATTGAATCAAATCATTAAATCTGATATTGAAACAAATTAGTAGCTTCTTTTTAGAAATATTTGCATGAATCATAAAAACTTCTATGAATTTTTTTTAGTAAAAACTTCGTGGTTGGTTTTTTCTTTTTAATAGACATTATTTTGACAGTTGGGAAAGAGAACGCACGAGTTCGGAAAAGGTAAAGAAAAAGCTCGAGTATGTAATAGCCCACATCCCGAACGCCATACGTCTCTGCAATACGCCACTTTTTGAGCAACTGTATTAAAAAATACTTTGTGCGTGTCCGTGTTTCCGCCTACCTTGTAAAATAGAAACAATGTAATGTTTTCAGGATAAGAAGAAGACCAATCCGAAGAAGAAAGCCAAAAAGAAGATGGAGAGTGAGTCGGGGGAGGAGGAAGTAGTGTCAAGCAGTCCGCCGCCGGCTCGCGGCCACGCGCGCGCGCGCCCGCAGCCCAAGTACAACTTCAGCGACGGCTCCGACAGCGATTAACGACCACCGCTTACTTAGGTTTGCTATGATCCACTGATCCACGACTTTATCTGCCACCAGGGCGGCGCCACTTTCGAATGAGGTGAAATGTTTCACAGATTTCATAGCGGGGAAGTTAATTAGTTAGGAAAATGTTAAGGTTAATGTTTCTTTCTGTACTATCTGGGCACAGACCTCCCCTCATTTATTAGAGGATTTTACAAGGAAATGTCCGCCGCGCTGTCCCAATGCGTGTTGGCGAACTTCACGTCTTCGAAAAAAAAATTTTTTTCTTATTTCTCAGACATGCCGGTTTCCTCACGATGTTTATTGTATATTTTATAGTAATCAGATAATTAGATTAGAAACTAATAAACCAAACTGGACATTCAGAAAAGTAGAAAAAAAAGAGTTAAAAATGTGCAAAAATATATTAAGACACAAAACAATACAGTTAAGCAAAGTGTATGGAGGTCATTAATGAACAAGGTTCTGGTGACTCGCTAGTAGTATATCCATTTGAAAATGCCGAACCCAAATCCAACAGATGTGATGAAGAGAAGCATTACCAAGTCTGCCCATTACCACTTCATTATTATTATATATACTTTATAGTACACCACAAAAACGATAGAAAAAAAAAACAAATTACAAGGAGTAAAACTTAAGAGGTAGGTTCAATAAGGCGGTCTTATTGCTAAAAAGCGATCTCTTCCAGACAACTTTAATATTAAGAGAAAATTGTATTATTGGACAGTGGGAGGTGGTGTATATTATAGTAAACTTACATACTAATATTACTATTTAATTATTTTAATTAACTATTTAATACACTAATATATACATTAAAAATATGATAGACATACATAAGATTAAATAGGCAAATATACATAAAAATTACATAAATAAATACAGACAGGATACAAAAATAATGTTAAATAAATGTTGCAAATGATGACCAGTGGTTATTGCACTGTTAGGTAGTGATTTTTGACGTCAGTCTTAAACTTTTCTAGTGTTATCGCACGACGAATTTGCGGAGGAAGATCATTAGCTTAACCCCTCAAGTGTTACGCCATTTTATGTTTTACGCGTCAAGTGTCAGGGGCCGTTCGGGAGATCGCGCGATACCGGTAGGCGCTAATGTAAACAATAATATCTTTTTAATTTTGTATGCCAGCTATGTATAAAACTTATACGCATAGATTCGTTATGAATTAAGATATTTGATTCTACTTTATAAATATTAAATTCTATTTTTATAATATTATCAATCTCGGTATATATATGTATAGACGTAATTTTGCCGATTTCTTGTGCATAAAGTGTAAGGATTATGAAATTAAGCCATTATATAAAAAGGTATTTGTTTTATTTGCATAACAATACAACATTATATCAAAAGAGATTAAAAAATCACACTCCTTCAATACATTTTTTTCACACCATAAACTTTTTAATATCTACCTCTTTTTACGCGGGAAAATATAAACCGGTTAAAATAATCGAAAATGTTCAATTCAAATACGTTTTAAAACGTTACATTACGGCCTTGTCTTTAATCTATGTTGTTCAAAGATTAAAACAGCGTTTTATCTTTGAACAACATAGATTAAAGACAAGGCGTATTTAATTGCCGAATGGCCACACGGGGTCGGCTGACACACGGGCATGCATGCGCTGTCAACCCGCCACGGGCGTCATGACTCTTGAGGGGATAAGCAGATGGCCTTGACTGTGAAGGAATTCTTAAAGTATTTAGTTCGATAAGAATGTGGCGCGAGTATAAGTTCTCCGGCTGACTGTAGAACTCTATCCGATCTGTCATGACCAAGAAACTTAGTTTTCCTTCAGATAGCTAGGAGTCATTGAATTGAATAATACACAGTACAGAAGAGAAACAATTTGTGAATCCGGCGGAGGCGAATGGGTAAACACTTGAATCATATTTGCGCAAACCAAACATGAACCTAATAGCTAGATTTTGAATACGCTCAAGTTTGTTTAGTTGATCTTCAGTTAAATCAAGATAGCTTGCGCCCGCATAATCGAGAATAACGTTAAAGTCAGGTATTACAACACCATTCAACACCACCGAGGGAAAGTTATTTCAGTCAACTCTTAAAAGTTGAAATCATGCCAGCACTACCAACAATAATGGCCTGAGACTTACAAGGATTAATCTTAAGCCCATGGCACTTACTCCATTCGCTAATAGCCGCCAGGTCAGCATTGATGGCAGAAACAGCGGTAGGCAAGCGGTAGGCTCAAGAGTTGACTGCATATACACTTGAAGATCGTCTGCATACATGTGATAGAGAGAAGAAATTTTGTGACAGATCGAATTAATGAATATAGCAAAGAGTAAAGGAGACAGCACACCACCTTGAGGCACTCCAGCTCGCAGTTCACACCAAGATGAAAATTTATCTTCAACGTGAATACGCTGCCGTTGGCCCCTAAGATAACTTTGAAACCAGCCAACCACTGACGGAGATATGGTAATGGAACGTAACATACTCAACAAGATATCAAAATCAACGGTATTGTAGGCATTGCTAAAATCTAATAATACCAACAGCTGTTTATTATCCATACCTCTTCAAATATCGTCAGTAACTTTAACCAGAGCTGTAGTCGTACTATGACCCGGCCGGAAACCGGATTGAACAGGATTCAAAAGGCAATTTCTATCTGAGAAACAGTTTCTCTAGGACTTTAGATAGAAACGGAAGAATGGAAATGGGGCGAAGGTCGATAAAATGTGAGGCTTGGGCCTTTTTAGGAAGAGGAATTACTTGTGCGCTTTTCCAAGCGTCAGGGAATTTAGACGTGGAGATAGATTTATTCAGGATATGGGTGAGAATGGGAGTAAGAAATTCAAGGATAGGTAAGATCATGTTACGACTAACACTGTCATCACCCACGACTTTAGACGAGATGGACAATATGTTCTTTTTAACATCACAGTCAGTGAAAGGAGTGAACTTAAATGGTGGAAAATTAGGAGTTGGCATTGAAGAAAGAATACTCATAGTGCGTTCTTTGTCTGAGCTGTCTATTGTACTAGATGAAGTAAAATGTTGGTAAAGGAGTTCAATATCAATATTATGATGCCACGAGCTAGAAGATGCTTTACCAACTCCCAAGTGATTGAAGAAATTTCCAAATCTTGGCAGTGTCGCCGTTTTCGACTGATTTATGAATGTGGCGTTGTTGTGCATCCCTACACAATGTATTGCAGCGATTTCGAACTTTTTTGTAGTTTCGCAGATTTTTGTTAGATCTATCGGCCTTGAGTTTGCTTTTCTTGAAACCTTTTTTGATAATATGATGTTTAAGATCATCGGTCAGCCATGGCGCAGTTAAGTGTATCATCTATATTGGTTTTACTGGAGCATGAACGTCATACAGTTGTATGAGAAAAGAGTTAAACAACTCAAGTTTCGTATCGACCGTAGTGGCATTTGCCACAGCGGACCAATCCAAAAGACGAGCATCTTTAATAAGACGTTCTTTGTTCATTCCACTAAAATTACGTTGCAGAAGGATTCTCGGTTTTACTTTAAGAGGACGAACTTTGTATGTAAGGAATATGAGATTGTGGTAAGAAAAAACATCAGCCTCGTGTTGGCTGTGCTTCTGGACAAAATCAGGCGAGAACACAATAATTAGGTCATGTAAAGATGGGGTACAATCACGAAGGTTATGTGTAGCAGAAAAGCGGTAATATATGTAAGTTACACGCCTGCGCAATCGATTGTAGCTTCTTGCACCGATTGTCTCTTTTAATTAAACATGTATTTAAATCACCCATAATTATGGTGTGACTATAGGACGGGGACAAATTTTCTAATAAACATTCAAAGGAGGAGAAGTAATCAATGTGGAGTGGATGGTAAGCATGGCTTCAACCAACATTCGGAGACGAGAATAGCGTGAATGTTACGAGACTCAAAAGACGCAAGCATATCAGGATAGTGGGCACAAATTATTCCAATTAAAATTTTTCAGAGAATCTGAGAAGTACGAATTAAGGGCATCATTTAACGGAATAGAAGACATTGTACTGTGAAAGCTAAACTCACTAGATGTAACATCATTTAACGGCAAAGACAAAAAAATCACCGAAATCATTATTAACAACACTATTATCAAACAATAAACTATTAAACAACAAATAGTATCAAAAATAAATATACGGAAACCCAACCTGCCAGCAGTCTGAAAGAGATTTACATCAGTAAAAAAAAACAATATATGGTAATGTTTCAAAGCAACTAACACAAAGTAACAAAAAAAATTGACAAAAAAAAACAAATCCTGAAGAAAAACGAAAGAAGTAAAAACTTAAATAGCATTTAGCTAATTTTAAGAATAATGTATTATTGGGAATATATTAAAAACATAATAAGTATGTATAACATTAAATAACTAAAATTAAGCATAACGCTATTAAAAAGCCAGTTATAAATAACGTTACGTTGAATAGCGCTATTATGGTATCATTTTCATTGCTTAAACGAAACGCAATAACAAAGACAAGTTTTAAATAGTGATTTATGAACTCTATGGTTTAGAATTATACTTTACAATCTGTGGTTGTAATTGCACGATTACATAATACAAATGACGATAACGAAATGTCTTATGATTATCATGTTATAGCATACATAAACATTTAAAAACATTAAAGAATTCGGTAAATTAAAGTTAAATATTAAGATTATGCTACATAAAATATAGGATACATAGAAAAAAACTTAACTGTAAATTCTCAGTAAACATACAGGCATATTCGAACGAGATACACAAGAGTACATGAGAAATTTATTTCTTAGCACCTCTTTTAGATTTCATTTGAATAGACTTGGTATCCTTTACCGCACTTGTAACAACCGCCACAGCAGATGAGGCTTGCACCACCAACTCAGAGCTCTGGATAATCCAGCTCCAGTCTGGAGCGGACACGGTGCCGTATCTGGTCTGGACCTAATACCAATATGGTGCCATCCTTTGTCCAGCACTTCGAAACTCCGAACCGTTTGCGCGCCTCTTGGAACAAAGCATGTCGACTTTGTGTGAGGAATTCCGACAAGGTGATTCCAGTGCCCTTAAGATTCTTCTTTGCCAGCCATACTTTGTCTTTCATCGCATTGTCGAGGAATTTCACAAGGATAACACGGGGCCTGTCAGTGCCCGTTTGACCCAGACGGTGAGACCGACTAATGGAGTCTGATGTAATACCAGGGATTTTTAAGTAGTCGCACAATACCTTCACATCACAGGCGGTTGTGTTCTCCTTCTTGTCTTCATTTACACCATGCACCAGCAGAATTTCTCTCCGAGACCTCATCTCCATATCATTATATTGTAAGTTCTCAAGCGCAGTTAGAACAAAGGAAAGGAATGTGTTGAACTGATGATTGATATTTGAAGTAGGGCTCGTAGCTGGAATTGCGCTCTTAAGGTCCTTTTGGAACTCAGCCATTCTCAAGTTGAAGTGTTCAGTGAAGTCCGCAACAGATTTCTTAATGGACTCCATTTAACTTTTAGGTTATGGTGTGCAATGATAACAATATGCGGCAATGCTCACTAGTTACTTTGAATTTATATAATCAGACTAAACTGGCAGGGGTTTGGATATCACAGATACATTAATTTTATATGTAGGACTATTAATATTATGTATTTAACATTAATTTTTACAGAGCAGTAAATAATGCGTCTAATTTATTCCACACCTACCGTCAAAAAAAGCTTAGCTTACTGATCCATTGGGCTGTTATTCTAGTTCTGTTGTGAATATCACTTGAGAAACTGCATTCCTCTAGATGGTGGTTTAATTCTTTTTCAACTTACTTTCTTGGCAGCCTTGCCATGCATTTGTAAAATATTTGTCCACACACCACAACTGTGTAGTTAGCGGTGCAAGAATATCCACTACCCCATATCCTTGTCGTAAGAGGCTACTGAGGGAATCTGTAACAAGAGATCGGCAGCAGCACAAAATTATTAAAAACTGCAGTTGCCAACCCGCCTGCCAAGCGTGACAACTATGGCTAAATCTTCCTATGAGGCGCTCTATGTGGAGGCCTGTGTTCAGCAATGGACTTTTATAGGCTGTAATGGATGGATGAATGCTGGGCAGGCAGCTTGATGAGAACAGAGCCGAGCCCTTCTCACATTTGAAGTCAGCCATCACTGTTTTTCTTTGCCCTAAAACCTGAATGTATAGCATTCACTTTACTTTTATCATTTGTTAGAACCTAGTCCATTAACAATTGATTTTAATTTGTTTAATTTTATTGAGAGCAAATACATAACCTTTACCTATAGATTTATTATCAAGCAATTATTATTGAATCATTGTTTTTTTTTTCCAGAAAAAGTTTTATATACATCTGATCCCAGTAGTGACTCGGCATGAAGAAGTGACATATGCCGTAAACATTTTTACAAGTTGTATCAATATGCCAGATTTTTTATAATAGGAGACTTAATGATTTAAATTTAAAGTTATTTTTGTATTAGTTATTTTTAGGACGTTTTAACTTGGAAACTTGAGAAGTATAATCTCATTATTTTTTACATAATACTAGGCACAATTACTGTAAGTAATGTAAAAGTTTAATTGAATTAGTACCTAATTAACGTAATTTAATGTCATGTCGAGTATAGTCCTAAACTAATATAGAGTTCTTCAATCATTTTAAAGTTTAAAATGATGTTCATAAGAAGTTTCAAATAAATTTGTACATATTTGAACGTGAAACTTTACATTGTTTGTTTTGTGGTCTTTGTCTTATTTCACTATTCTTTACTTTTTTTTTTATTTAATCTTCTGTTTACAGTATTCTGTTTCTTTCTATATAATTTATTAGTCGTTTCATTTCCAATTAATAACTATTTTCACGTATTCCATATTTATTTCCAAATGTAGCTCAATTCATCTAGAAAATGACAAGGTATATTATTTTTACCAAATAACTTTTGCTCCTAAGAGCGTGCCTCATTTTATTTCCAATGGTATGAATTTTTTACCAAGTTATTGTCAATTAGTATTTAAAACAAAAAGGAAATATTAGTATTAGATAAAACAATCGATGTGTTATTTCATAGTGACATTATTTTTAACATTAAATTCGCCATGTTTGTTAATATTACACATTTTGTAAATAAATGGACAATTTTATACAAACCTTTAGTTTTTAATTTACCCACCTAACTTTCTATTTTATCTGTTTCACAACATTCCACTGCTCGACATGGGTCCCTCTTCCTTAGTAGGAAGAATTTGCGATGAATGCCATGTTTGGAAGTCGGAATGGACATCACAGTTTCGGACGATTGAATCTACTACCCGTTACTGTGGGTGTATGGGCCCACAGACATTTTCTATGATCATATATTTGGCCACACCTATACGAATGAACAAAGCGGTTAATAGGTCTACGGTCAATCCTGATTCCAATTAAGCATAGAAGGAATGTTACTTCCAGTCCAAATGATTTTAACGGCATTCTAAACAGCCTTATTACATACCAAGTATTTACCAGAGTAGTTGAGATAGGTATAATTACTTTCGTGTTACATTCAATTCCGATTATCCACTCCAGACGGGATGGATAATCGAAATTCGTATATATTATTATTCTTCCGATTTTCTCCTCGGCTGTGTACAATAATTTATAGAATCATGATAAAAACTGGCCTAAGATACTTATAGTGCCCGCGTTAACAACTGAGTCATCAGGCCATAAATGTCAATAACAATAGGAATGTGCCACCGCTGTTACAAAGCTATGGCTCCATAGACTTAGAATATACTGGCGTATAGACCACCTGACAGCCCGAAAACGCGTGACCAATTTTGATTTGTCATTGTGTGCGTTAGCTAGTGATGTATATTTTACTTAAAAGGACTATCGAAAATGATTGTTAAGGAAGGTAAAAGATTATAAAATTGTTTAGTGCATGAAGTTGAATAACTTCAAAATTAACTGAATTTTACCATGATAGTTCTAAAATAATTAAAAATATTCATATAACATGTTCCTGGGAATAAGCTGAACCTACCTGCCTTTTGTTGGATTTTAATTCAACTTTTTTCAACTTTACGAAAAACTTAAAAACTCCCCAATAATCAGATCAGAATGTTGTATTTTTGAGCTATGATCTTTGGAGAAAAATATTTACTGCCGTGGGCAGTTTCCCCGGAATTTATTTTTTAACATATTTTATAAAATGTTTTGATGGGGAAACAAAAACGGGGACACGGAGTACATAATGGCTGCTTTATTTTTCATATAAGTATTACTTATGATAATTATAAACAATAATTAAATAGATTATAGAAGTTTATTTTAACATTCGACTTGAGTATGAATGTAAACTTAATAATTTAAGGAAGGAAACTTGTAGGAATCAGTTAAATAAGATTGCTCTGTTTAAAGGCCAATATGTTTATGAGGCTTCATCATGCTTCATGTTAAACTTATTATCATTTTAGCTGCATGAATTTTAAAAACATAATGATCTTAACACAGTAAAGTGCACTAAGTGTCTGAGGATACAGATGCACTCTCTATTCTCTCAATCTCGGTATGTTAAGAAAATGGTCACTCATTCATGGACTGACCGCGGCAAGTGCAACTTAATTTCGCAGATCTATTGATCTGCGCAGCTATTACTTAACCACGAGTTCCTCTTCTCTATGACTAACGCTGTAGGGGATGAACCACGCTATTTAAGCCCTCGCGACAATGTCATCGGCCATCAAGCATGAATCGGGCATTGACCGTTGTGAGTATCAAATACTATGGAATTTAGACTATCACGTCTCATGCGCGGTCGTCTAGTAGCGCTTGAGGAGCATTACTAAATATCTATACCTAACTATACTAAAAGTTTTATCGTTATGATTTGGGAATATAATCCAAAGTTCCGCTCAACCCCTTGGGGAAAATAGCATGATGCTATGAACATTGTACTAGTGTGACCGTGAGGCTGTGCGGTTGGTTAAGCAAGGTTATACATTTATTTTGGTTGATAAATAGATATTTAGTTGGGTTCATAATGGCTTAAAGAGGATAATCTCAAGATTTTTTTTTGTCTTTAATGTACTACCGTTTTATAATGTATGAAAATCTGTCTCTATATTTATCTGAAGTTTTGAAAGTTACATTTTTGAAGTCTTATTATAACAACATTTTACTTACTGGTACAAAAAAATGTAGAAATGATTCCTTTTAATAAAATTGTTTCTATTCTACTTTTTCTTTTATACTTCTCAAGAAAATGTTTGCTGCAAATTGTTGAGTTCTTTGCATTCCAACCAACCCGTCCAATGAACTTTAACCACTTTTTCTAATTATAGAATCCGAAGGGAATGTTTGAAAAACGGCAAAATAAAATTACATTTTAGAACGCAAACCGAGGATTTATTTTCTTGTTGTGTAGGCAAGTCTATCGATTCATTATAAGCATTCAAGATAAATATCGACATTAATTTTGATATAGTTGAGTCAATCCCTAGCGTACATGTAAAATATTTTGTATAAAAATGTATTTACCAAATTCATGCAAATTATCAACAACATGACTTTTTTCTTTGCAAAATATCAAAATTAACAATATAATTGAAAATATTCTATATTTTAAACAGTATGTAACATAAATTTTAACCAAAAATAAACGCGTCATAACATTGACGACGTCTTGAGAATTTACCTGTGATATGTGAAATTATCAGGATTATTTCTATTATTAACAGCACAGTCACTCACGGAACATTTTGGAAAAAGTTACTTACTGAAAATAACCACTATTATACTTTAAAAAATTACAAATTATCTCGGAGCTATTTCTTGCGTGCCGAATTGTGCCGACCTGTCATTCAAATTCGGTTACAGCAAAGAGAATATAATCACTACGTTTAGGTTACAGAGTCATGAGATTTGGTATCCTTTTCTATCTTGCATTTTTGCCATAAGGAATTTTCTTTTCCCTTGCACACTATGTTGGTCTATACCACAGAACACAATTACTCTCTACCAAGAGAAGAACGCCAACTTCATACTAAAAAAAGGAAACACGTGTTTATGAATGTACACGAAAAGCGCCTCGGTGGGCGCCCATATAAAACTTTTTTAGCGGGAATTTCAAACCTTTGTATTGTGTAACTTTGAACTTTTTATTTAAGGCATATTCGAGTAATTTTGGCTCAAGCCTCACAAACCTATGGGGTAAATTCCCATACATTTGAGAGATTGCACCAAAATTACTCGAATTTACTTTAGAGGAGTATGTGGGATAAAATAAAACTAAAAATAGGTATAGTTATGTAATTTTATTTTTTGGAAGATATTGTTTTATACACTATATATTATTATTTATGTTTTCTATTGCTTTTGCAGATAATATTTCCACGCGTAATATTGATTTATAACATATGTTATCGTGAGAGCTATTCTTCACAAAACAACGTAAATTTAAATTAGCAAAATTCTCATGTCGAAAACTTAACTCAGCCCAAATACATGATCTGAAATAGATAAAATTCGAGTTAATATAGTAATAATCCCTACAAATAACGATGAATAAATTCAAAATCCTTAAAGACTTACCACAATATTATCAAAAGTTTTTCTATTTTTATTGTAGGAAACCTGCAGAAAGTGATCGGATGATTTTGTGTTTTTGTTTGCATAATTTTTTTAAATAATAAATTAATTTATAGTCAATATCTCATACAGAGTCAGTATCTCACAAAAATCTTCACACACACAATCGCGAAGAATTGCCTATAAACGAAAATGAAGTATTCTGAACCGATAAAAACTGAATTAAAAGCAAAACGAAAATAACAAATATTAAAATCTAAATAATTTTAAATAAATTTGAATCAATTTCAGAAAATATTTTCAATATGAAAGACGTTGACAAACAAATGTCATTTTTCTTCTTTTAGTTCATGGCTTCTCTTAATAGAATTCTGCTAATATTTATTAATTTAATTTTAATCAATTAGTAGGACAATTAATTGTGCAAACCTCAAAGTAATATGTATATAATTACTGTAAGGTGCAAACAAAAGAAAAATATAGCATAGAATTAAAAAATCAGTTTCTTCCGATATAATAGTTATGTATGTTTGTACCTAATTTTTAAAATGGCAATCTGAAACAACGCGAAAGAATGAAACGGCGATATCTTTTTCTCGCTTTAATTTTACACGCCCACCCCACACATAGATAAAATTATGATTGTGTGCGAGTTTCTCGGGCTTAATACAGAGTTGCATCACCCTGGTCTATACGCTAGTATATTCTAAGTCTATGTATAGCTCTGTCGCGGAGCAGGAAGAATTTCGTACAATGACCTCTTTGCCTACTGACAATGATCACAAACAGTGCGGTTTATATGAAATATTTGAAGGAGAAAAAAATAAATTTCACTTTAAATAAATTATTGTTATTATATAAATTATTTATTTTGATTTTAGTATAAAAACAGTTATAAAAATCGAGTTACAATTACTAATTTGGCGGAAATAAAAAAATGAAAATTCAAAAATCAGAATCCGATTTCACTGTATCGCAGTTACTGCTTTCCGACGACGTCTCGCCTGTCACATTTATTACAAACGAATCAACAGTTTTGTCTATCTAATTTCGAGTTTCGAGTCTTTTTTACGTGACTTAATTGCAATTTTGCCATTTTTCTGCTGAAATGTTGCCTAAAGCCTCCTGGAGCAGCTTTTTAACATCTGCCATCTTAAATGTTGTATTTTTCCGGGCCACATACCCCTTGACGTCTGCCCACACTAGTTCGATGGGATTCAATTCGCAGTGGTATGGAGGTAATCTCAATACCTCCACACCAACTGCTTTTGCCATCTCATCGACCACGTACGATTGGTACTGAGTCCATTGACATCTTTCACCTTTTCCAAGAGCTGGACTTTTGTTTCCTTTGCCTCAAAAGAAATTTGCTTTGAGGAAAGCCATTCTTGGATGGTTTTTTTCAACTAGTAACGGGGATTTTCTCCTGGCGTCTTGAGTGGTAGCTGGCATTATCCATGACATCCACTACGTTTGGCTCAAGTCTCTGTAGCATTGCTTGAAACTAATTTTGGAACTTGACTGCATTCATCGATTCGTGATAATCGCCTGTACCTTTGCATTCAAATACCAATTCTGATTCTGGCATGAATCCTTTTTCACCTCCTATATGTAAAATTATTAGCTGGTTGTCTTTGGATGTAGGATTCTTGGCAAACGTCGACAAACCCTCCAAAAATGCTTGTTTTCGTGACTGCACTGTAGTGTCTTCCCCAAAGACATTTAAATAGTAGCTATATACGGTACGGTTTCTTTACTCGTGTGGTAAAAGACCGGACATCAGCAACAAAATGGTCACCTCTTACTTATGTCCTATAGGATATATTTCGGATTTGTGTCATTTAGTCTTAGTGACATCGTCAAAAGCTCAAGACGAATTCGATTACTGAATTTAAAAATTATTTTTAAGAAAATATACCCGATTGTGCATTAAGGTATTGTAAGTCCCATATGTAGCAAAAACGGAATGTGATTTCGGTTTATTATCGCAAGTATAATGTAAATATTTACCCCATAATTTTTAATTTTTTTATTTCTGGTAGATTGTTCTAGAACATTTATCATTTTTGTAATAAACGCCCTCCGTTATACAGTAACGTCACCAAATGAGTTAGTGATTGACAACGTTTATCGATTGGTGCTATCGATAAAAAATATTATACAGGATGCAAATTTAATCATCTATAATATTTAAGGAGGTAAAACAGTAAACGATACTGTACCTATACCAATAAAGAAATCGGGTGGGCCTGTGTCGGGGCACACGGCCGTTGGTTTTAACGTGAAACGTCTATGTCAGCCAGTACAACCAGTCAACAAGATAGCCTTCTTTTTAATTTTTTTATTTAATTCTACAACACCAGGAGAATTGCAGATGCGTTGCCGGCCTTTTAAAAGGAGTAAGCTCGTTTCTTGAAGGTCCCTAAGTCGTATCGTTCCATAAAAATCGCCGACGGTAAACGATTCCTAAGAATACTCCTAATAAATCGCACGGTACTGGACCGCCAAGCATCCAAATTATGTGGATGGTAACGTAAGTTTTGTCGCGATGTATGTTGGTGAAATTTGGTGGCTGGAATTAATCCGAACAATTCCTCAGAGCACTCCCCGTGGTAAATACGATAGAAAATGCAAAGGGATGCAACATCTCTACGCAGCGCCAGTGAATCGAGCCGATCAGAAAAAACTCGGTCGTCGACGATTCGAGCCGCTCTGCTCTCTATGCGGTCAAGTGGAAGGAGCTCGCACTGGGGAGCCCCGGCCCAGAGATTAGAACAGTATTCCATGTGAGGCCGAACCTGCGCTTGTAAAATTGCAAACGGTGTGCAGGCATGAAATACTGTCCCGCTCTACTGAGTACGTCAAGCTTTTTAGAAGCCAATTTAGCTTTCTCTTCCAAGTGACATTATTAGACATTATTATAACATTTAATAAAAGTTTTTTTAATAAACAATTAATTTAAGTTAAATTAAAGCATCAGGGTCATAATAAGTTGTATTTTATTCACTGCCTAACATTACAACACTGCCCTAACTGCCTATTTCACAACAACAAGGTTCTATCTTAAGATAGGACTTTGTTGAATTTATGTTATTTTCTCGCATACATACTAAAAATAGACAACAGATAGGACCTGTGTAAATTCAGACTAGTTTTATTATAAAAAGCTTTAAATAATAGAATAAAACCTTATGTTAAGTCTAAGTTACATGCTCAATGTTGCGTAAAAATGTTTGATATAACATTGAAGTCATCTGAGGCAAAAAAGAAAGTCATTAAATCTTGATTTTCTAATTGTGCCTTTTGTTACCTATTTTCTTGACTTACCCAACGCGACGAAATGAAGACATGGCTTAAAAGACAAGCATCCAAGCCAAAATCTTAATAAAAAGAAGGCGAGTAATCGAGTATATCTGTCACTGTCAGTGTCTTACAAGGGGGTTTTGGCGGGAACTCGATCGGTGGCGGTTTGCTGCTCCTGTATTATTGTTTAAATAATGGTTTGAAGTGGATTTTGACATGTAAAAGTGGTGCGATTTTGTGTATTAAATGTCTGCGCATGTGAACTATTAGTGGAAACGGTGAAACAAGCGCTCTGATGGTGATGTGATTCTCAAGATAATGTGTCTGTCTGCTTAGGCGCCTTGAGATACCATCGCCAACTGTCAGCTGTCTGCTAGCTCAAGTTGCCGTCAAAATCTCCCAAGGGCTGCACAATGTGACGCATCAACATATTGTGAAGCAGTGTACTATGAAGGATAACTATACATTGCACTTCAGGCTCAGAACCCAAAACCGTAAAGCCAGTTATAAAAAAATATTTTGTTTTTGTTTACCTGTCAGCCTGTCACTGATCACTCAACTCAAATTGTAATATAAAGAAGACATGGCTTTAGCCTTTACGGTTTTTGAAAATATGAAGATTTAAAGAAAATAAGATTTGGCTTCGGCCTTTATGGATTTTGAAGAGACGGAAAGAAGAAAAATAAGACTTGGTTCCGGCCTTTACACCTTAAAATTCTATATATTCAAAATAAAAAAGACAAGGCTGTATGGCTTAGTTCCTTTGCCTGCTCTCTCGAGCGAATAATAAAAACAACAACAACAGTGTCTTACAAAATGACGGCTTATTTTATGCATTTTGATTTTTGACAGATAAAACGTAAGAATTTAGTGTTCAGGTATTAATTATTTACGAATATTTTTAGAAAATTTATAATATTTCGATTTCGACGCAGCTCTGGCAGTTAAAATTGCATGGGGCGCTTGAGATAAGCCCCCTTGACCCCCCATAGTGACAGACTCCTCAAATTCAGTCGAATTGATACTAAACCCAAACCCAACTATTTGAGTTTTTTGTATATTTATTGTACTCTGTTACTTGAGTAATAAAAATTGTTTTCTTCTATAGTGTTAATGTATTGTATTGAAAGATTTACACCGAGTGAGGTATAATCAATAGTCAAAATGCCAAAGAGAATGGTGCTACAAGGACAGTCGAGGCTATTTGTGGTAAGACTTCGGGACTATTTTGAACGAGAAAACCAAAACGGTGGCCCTCTTTTACCCCTGTCGCATGTGCTTGCACGTGTTGCTGCAGCGCTTGGAATAAGTTGTGCTACAGTGTCAAGAATAACATTTGAAGCTTATGGCCGTAGTGGTATGGAAGAGAATGAACTTCGTACACCAAAAAGGAAAAGAAGATCGTGTACTGTCACTGCAATTGACAACATTAATGTTGAGGCTATTAAGCGTCACATAAACAATTATTACTTACGTAAGGAAATGCCAACTTTAAGAAAGTTAGTAGTCTCTCTGCGTGCAAGCGGCCTCTTTAATGGCCAAAAATCTTCGTTAGCTAGTGTCTTGAAAAAAATTGGTTTCATATTTAAAAACCCATTAGAATCAACTACAGAAAATACAAAAATATCCAAGAAGAATAACTGTAATTCTGAATCTAAGAAATTTATAAATAGTGATAAAATAGATAGACCATTAATAGAAACACCTAAAGACGTAAAATTAGTAACAAATAAAAAATTAAAAAATATTAACAGGGTCACAAAGGAAAAGAAACCCACGATAAGCCTTGTGAAAGTAGTGATGGATCCTGAAAGTGATTGTAGCAGCATATCTGACAGTAATAAGGTAAATTAACTAGTGAGCATATCAATATACTCTTCAAATTGTGTTATTTTTGTTCACCATTATTGTCATTACAGCCCATCACATGTGCTGAAAATCCTTCCCCAAAATTTTACTCCTTAGGACTTAATCCTAAGCTACCTGCATCCAGTAACTTTCTGCATATATTACATTCAAGATAGTCGCTCTATTTAGTGGGGCACCATCTTTTTTCATAGAAGAGTGGCAGATGAGCATGTGGCTAGCCTAATAGTATGTAAGTAGGTGGTAGGATTCCTTTTTTGCCTAGGCATCTGTTGGGGTAGGAATTCTCCTTTTTCCTATTTATGCCACTAATAAGGGTAAAGACAGCCCGTATAATTACAGACCATAAGGCAATCCAGCTTGATCTTCAAAGGTGACACCGCATCATTTGAGGTTAGTTCCAGGTGTCTATGGGCTGCAGTAGACACTTATCAGGTGGACTATTAGTATGTTTGTCACTTCAATTTAATTAAAAAAAAATACTGCCCATGAGCATCTGTAATACCAAAAGAATTGCAGGTGTGTTACTGGCCTGTTTTTATATAATATATAAGTATTTGGAAAGTATTAACATCAGAATCATAAAAATTGTTTTACAATTAGCAAAGATATGTAACTTAAATTAAAAAAAAACATACTGCCCAATAATTTAGAAATGCCCTTTTTGAAGTAGACCAGTGATTGATAAATTTAATTTGTCTCAGGTACAAAAACACAGGGACGATTTAGATGACACCAATTTCAAGTATAACTCAAACTTGCAGTTGGATAATGTCAGTCTAGACTGGGACTCTGAAGATCCTTGTTATCTATCAAACAGTGAAGATGACTTTATAACTGAAGACACCAGCTAGCAGTCTACTGAAATGAATTCGGGTAAGCCTCTGACATTATAGATCTATTTAAACTTCATATTATACACAAAATTGTATATTATACTGGGTTATTTTGCAATATAAGGCCAAATTTGCAGAGAAGGTTCAGAATACGTAATATAGGCGAATGGTGAAGAAAATTTAATTAAAAAATCTCAAACATTCTGTCCTTTTTTATCTTTTAAATTCAGAATTATTTTAACTGATTGTCATTCATAAATATCTAACGTCTACTATTTTACTAAACAAGCACACATTTGTAAGGGTTGATTGGTCGGCAAAAATGTTGTGAATTGAATCGCACACAGAGGAGCGCACCTACGAGTAGTTGTTACCCATAAATCACATTCAGTTTGGGATGATTTAAAAAAGTGGAAGCCTTATTTTCTCGTATTTTAAAAAACTGCAATAACGGTATATCATTATTTATATATTTGAACTATTAAAATTTGATGGAATTCATCCACAAGTCATTTTTTATCAGTTTATCTTAGGGTGATATAGAGACAAAATTACATAAGTGCTGTGAGTTAAATAATCAGTATTCAACAGCCACTGCTAGACTTTTTTACCATAGTAGGGTATTTGTCCTAATCTTCAAGCTTGGCATGCTGATTGATGATTGCAGGATGATTGCAGTACCAGATGTATCTACTTTGATGCTCCATCTCGCCCTAGTTGTATTTACTACTGTCGAAAGGCATAAGATCTTTCTGCAATTTCCTGTAGTAACCTCTTGCATTATGTATGCGACAAATTGAGATGTGAATTCTCTTGCACTGCTGCCACATGGCTAAATACTACACCATTATGGCTCATCAAATGTCCAGTTGTTGGCAACTGCAGTGTTTTATTATTAGTTATTATTTGAAAGATGCCGCTACCCATCTCCTGGTTTATTTTGCTTTGTCGCTTCTTACAACACTAATGTGACGATATGTGGTAGTATATCTATAGTAGGTAGGTAGGATGTTCTTACACCGCCACTACACAGTTAATAATACTTATACTACACATAATTATAATTTATAAAATATTAAAAAAATATGTATAAAAAAATTGCTGAGTACATTGCCATTTTATTTTAAAAGTAGTTGCAAACTTTCATTTTGAAAACGTAATAATTGGTAACTTTCAGAAAGACAAGCAGAGGTTGTATGCATTACTGTTAAAGGATACTGGCATTTCCGAAAGAATATAACGTACATTGCCTTCTTCCTTATGAACCCAATTGAACCCATTACTGGTCTAGCGTTTTTACATCAAGCATATATAAGATGGATACTGCCATGTCCTCCACATCCTCACCCTTACAGCCCGTAAGCAGTCCACTGCCTTTCCCATAGTAGTACACACATATGTACATAGTGTCATACCTTTTATCCGTGAGGCAGTAGGCAGAGTCCAAAGAGCAGCAGAAAAATATGAGATTGGTGGCTAGCACATCGCGTACACAATTACTAACTTAATACTTTATTAGTACCCATATACGACATGCTAGGCAAATTACACAGTTGGCACATTATTTTTTGTTATAAGTTCCTCATTTAACAAGTAATCCGATAGTAGTCTGACTTACCACACTTGATGGGTGTATTGGATATCACCAGGCCTCTTAAACCTTAATATCAGGAACATACTTGATATAAATATACTTCATAAATGACAATTATGTCATTTAAATATCAGTATATAACATGAATAGTAATTCATATGAATAGTATGATAGTGCAGTGAGACGGATCAAGCTGCCAAAACAGCCAAAAGGCTAACAGCACTACATCTTGAAATATAGTAGTTATATAATTATAATGTTCATGTTTGATTTTTAAAACTGAAGTCATAAACGAAACCACAGTCCGCCCGGTAAATACAGTTTCTTATTGCCGGGCAGGGCGGGGAGTTATATATTTTTTACATTTCTTACATTTTACAAGATATTTGCTTATACATACTTAGTTATTTATATAATTTTTCAGAGAAATCAATGTTTTCCCTTTTATTTTCAGATTCATTGTTTTTAGATATAAACTAAATGTGATGTCAACATTTAGTTTCCCATCATTACTGTGAAACAGTAAATGCAGAAGCTTATTGTGTCACTACCCTATCGAAGTTATTTAAGGGAATTAAATAAAGAAGAAATGGGGTAAACTGTACACAAGTGTCCCTTACTGTGTTTCAAGTTCACTGTCAATGAAAAATAATTTTTGTGGAAACAATGTTAGGATGGAACGTAGAATATTTGAAGGCAATAATTTAAATTATCATTTGTTACAATTCAGAGATTGTAGAATTCTTTTTAGAGTAGCCAAAAAATAAAAATAAAGAATAAGTCAGGTCAAATAATTGAATTGAAATTCAATTATTGAATAATAAACATTTTATAAATCAAATTTTGTTTTTTTTTAAACCCCCGACGCTAACAGAGTGTGTTATATGTTTAACGTGTGTACATGTGTCTGTCTGTGGCATCGTAACTCCCAAACGGATGAACCTATTTAGATTTACTTTTTTCTACCGACTTCAAACAGGAGAAGGTACTCAATTCGACTGCATGTTTTTTTTTTATTTGAAAGTGGTGTGTCACATGTGGTCCCATATAAATTTGATCAAGGTCTGACCAATAGTTTTTGAGTTATTCTTAATAACTTGTATTGAAGTCGGTTGTACAAAATTTTTAATTATTTATTCGAAAGGTGACTTCATCAAGGGTTTTTAGCTATAATTCAAGAAAATCTTTTCAGCCGTTTTAAGACCATCAGTTCTTTTTGTTACGAAACAATAATAAAAAAAACAATAACAATGTTAACGTCAATTCTATTGAGGTCACTCATTCTCCGAGTCCTGAGCCCTGAGCCGGCGAGAGGAGAAAACAACTTGGAGTAAATACAGGGTGGGCCAGAATAAAGTTCACTTTTGAAACCCATATAAAAAAGACTGATAATACTTAGAGTTTATTCAAAAAGTAACTTAATTTAACATTAATTTAATTTACTTCTTGAAAATAACATCGTCTAGGTGTTCTCCAGGGTGATGCAACTTTGTATGAAAGCTGAAAAATCTGCACACAATCATGATTTTTCAATGTACATGTTGGGCTTGTAAAAATAAAGCGAGAAAAACATCGCTGTTTCTTTCCTACATGTTGTTTTAAATTGCCATTTTAAAATTAGATACAAAAATTCATATTATATCAGAAGAAATTAAATTTTAATTCTGTGTTAATCTTTTTTTGGTTTGCTCTTTAAAGTATAATTACATACATATTACTCTGAGATTTGCACAATTAATTTACCTATTAATTGATTAAAATTAAATTATTAAATATTAGCAGAATTCTATCAAAAGAAGCCATGAATTAATAGAAGAAAAAATGAAGTTTGTTTGTCAACGTCTTTCATATTGAAAATATTTTCTGAAATTTATTCAAATTTATTTCATAGGTTTAGATTTTAATATTTATTATTGATTTTTGCTTAAATTTAGTTATTATGGGCTCAGAATACTTCATTTTCGTTTGTAGGCAAATACAGTCATAATATCGTCGTGAATATACAGTAAAAAAAATTTGTGAAATGTTAACTCTGTATAAGATATTGACTATAAATGAATTCATTATTTCAAAATTTTATGCACGATGTGTGATCATCATCGAAAGTAAGTTAAGTGTTGTGCAAATAAAAGCACAAAATCATCTGATCACTTTCTGCAGGTTTCTATAATAGGAAAAGAAAACTTATGACAATATTGTGATAAGTCTATAAACATTTTGAAATTATTGACCGTTATTTGTAGGTATTATTACTATATTGACTCGAATTGTATCTGTTTCAGATAACGTATTTCGGCTGAGATAAGTTTTCACCATGAGAATTTTGCTGATTTAAATTTACGTTAATGTTCTGTGAAGAATAACTCTGACAATAACAAGCGTGGAAATATTATGTGCAAAAGCAATAAAAAACATTAATAATAACGTATAGTTTATAAAACAATCTGTCTTCCAGAAAATAAAATTACATAATTATACATATTTATAGTTTTATTTTATCTCACATACTAATCTAAAGTATATTCGAGTAATTTTGGTGCAACCTCTCCAATGTATGGGAATTTACCCCATACGTTTGTGAGGCTTGAGCCAAATTACTGAATATGCCTTAAATAAAAGTTCAAAGTACAAAATACAAGGTTTGAAATTCCGGTAAAAAGTTTTATATGGGCGCTCACCGTAGCGCTTTTAGTGTACACTCATAAAGACGTGTTTCCGTTTTTAGTATGAAGTTGGCGTTCTTATCTTGGTAGAGAGTAATTGTGTTCTGTGGTGTTCCCCGTCTCGCCGCAAACACTCTTCTAAGCAGGACTTTAAATTTTCAAAACACGCCGGCACGTTGCTGTCGATATGGCCGCCATTTGTGCTCGAATGTTCGCTTTTAAGGCAGTAACTGTCCTCGGTTTATTGGAATAGACCTTATTCTTGAAATCCCCACAAAAAGAAATCCGGTGGGGACAAGTCTGGGCTTCGTGGTGGCCACTCGATGTTACCTCTCTTTGAGATGACTTTACCGGGAACAGCTCCTGTACGACCTCCATGCTGTCATTATACGTGTGGCAGGTGGCCCCATCATGCTGGAACCAGGTCAGGAGTTGTACTCTTGCAGCCCAGCAAGGCTTGGCCTTAAAACTTTGAAGCATTTCCACATAACGGTCTGTATTAACGGTTACTGCGTGACCTCGAGAATTTTCAAAGAAATAAGGCCCAATCAGCCCTTTGGCTGAGACGGCAGCCAAACCGTCACTTTTGGCAGTGGAGTGGCTTTTGATGCTTGCGCAAAGGCTGTTCAGCACTCCAGAAACAGCAATTCTGCTTGTTGACAAATCCGTTCAGGTGAAAGTGGGCTTCGTCCGAGAAAAGATGTTCCCGAAGGTGGAAAACCGCTCTAATATCAAGGTGGAAAATGACGCCCTTTTGTATGGTCATCATGGGAAAGTTCTTGCACCAACTGGATCTTATAAGGATGAAGCTTCAAATCTTGTCTCAAAATTCGTCTTAAGCTGCTTCGCGAAATCCCCAAAGTCGCTGAACGTCGTCGCGTAGAGAGTTCCGCATTTTCTTGGACAGATCGATTAACCTCCTGAATCGCTTGCTCCGTGCGTAAAGTACGGGGGCGACCTTGACGTCTCATTGGTAGCGTCGAACCAGTTTCTTGGAACCTCTTCAGCCATTGTTTTAGCAACTGAGTACTAGGACACTGCCGGATACTCCGTAAATTGAATTTAACTCTGAACATACGCCGCACAATAATGTAAGAATGACCATTTTCGTAAAACGCTTGAACCGCGAACGCGCGCTGCTCCCCCGTGAACTGACTCATGGCGACTAAAATTGCGTAAGACGCGTGACCCGATCACACCCCGCGCACCCCGCTACTTCCCACGTATGACGATCTATTTGCCAAAGAAAAGTGAACTTTATTCTGGCCCACCCTGTACTTTGTATAGAACAACGACGAGGCCCGTAGTGAACGGACGTACACGCGCAATAAAAACATCATTATTACCGTTACCGTTACAGTCTATCAAAGTCCACCGCCGAACACAGGCCTCCCTATAGATTGCCTCATAGTGGGGATATTTGCCATAATTGCCACGCTTGGCAAACGGGTCGGCAACTGCAGTTTTATTTTCAGTCATTATTAGGAAGGCACTGCTGCCCATCGCTTGATTTGTTTCCCTCTGTCGCCTCTTACGACATCTGCGGGATGACATTCTTACACCGCCACTACACGGTGAAGCATCATTATATTGTAATTGTAATGTTTCGATTCATAGTTAAACCAATAAATTAATTGCATCAAGAACATATTTCTTTTGTCTGCAACAAACATAAAATCCTGAAATATAATACTTGTTCAAAGATACAGAATTGAGATATTTCAAGCGACAGTAGCTTAATGGTAGGGTGCAGACCGCGAACTCTAAAATGTCGGTGAGTTCAGATCCTCCATTCGACTACTGTCGTGAGCCACTCTTAAGAAGCATTCTACAAAGCTACTTACGAGGGTGACACTGAAAGTTCTTAGAAAATCAAAACTGAACAAACTAGCAAGTTATTAGTTTTATTATATCTTTTCAAAATAGTGTCCATTTACATCAATACATCGCTGCATCCGATGGAACCACTGAGAAAAGCACTGCTCACTCGTCCTTAGGGTCTCTTTTCGACGGCATTTTGAAACGCAGCCACTGCTTCCTGCTTCCTCGGCGTCCATAAAACGTTTTCCTCGAAGTCTTTCTTTTATTTTTGAAATAAATAAAAATCGCAAGGTGCGAGGTCGGAGCTATAGGGCGGGTGACCCGGTAATTCCACGTCTGACGTCGGCAAGTAGTCGATTGTTTGCTTGGCGGTGTGCGACGAGGCGTTGTTGTGGTGAAGGAGGATCCTACTGCGAAGTCGTTTCTCCCGAACTTTTGGTTAAGGTTTAGAATCAAGTCGCCTTAATAGGGGTGTGGGGCGGTGGGAAAGGGTGGGGAGGATAGATTCGCCCCACCTTTTCCCCTGCCGGACGTGCCTATTTTCTTTTATATTAAATGTTGAAGATTATAATTTTATTGAATGATTTCTGAGAAAAATCGTTTTAATAGGGAGGAGGGCGACCCCTCCGCCAGTAATACCAAAGTGTAGTCGACGGAGCCCTGCTAAGCGGGGCTCCTATTTCTGGATGGTTTATAAAAATAACCACGAAGGGGATGGAGGGTCTGTTCGCTCCTTCGCTCGCTCACTCGACCCCGCCATCCCTTCTAACCTAACCTGTCCGAGTCGGGGTGCCCCAAGTCCCGAGCTCGCTTCGCTCGCTCTTGCACCAAATAAAACACCAAAATGTTAACTTTTATAATTACTTTAATAAGTAAACATATTTTATTACTTCCACCATTTCCAAAAACGTCGTAAAATAGCAAGCAATCGGTCTCCAGAGGGGTAGCGAAGTCGTCGAAAAACAGGAGGCAGATAATAACAATAAGGAGCACATTCACGTAAACTCGGAAGCAACGGAATGACGCTTATGACGCGAGTCGCGAAGTCGTATAAACATAGTGATTATATTCTCTTTGGTCGAGTATATCTGTTACTGATTACTGTCAATGTCAAAAGTTCCGTTTCAGGTATTAATTAGTGATTTATGAATATTTTTAGAAAATTATATTAAATATTTCGACGCAGCTCCGGCAGCTAAAATTGCATGGGGCACTTCAGATACGACACCTTTACACCTTTTTACGTGGTAGAGCCATGCTGCAGCTATATTAGTGGTATAGTTGTAGCACGAATGGGTCGGCACGACCGGGGAAGGACCACGCTCTCACAGAATACCAGCGTAAAATAGCAGCTTAACACTGCTGTGTTTCGTATGGTGAGTGTAGAGAACCGGAGACCCTTTTTACTGGAAAAGAGGCATTCCATCTTAGTCCTCACGGGTGACAACGCATCTGCATTTTGATTCTTTATTGAGGATGGATGTAGATGTCTATGGGTCACAGCAACCACTTACCATCAGGTGGACTGTGTGCTCGTTTGTCACCCTATCCTATAAAAAAAAACCTTGACCTCCCTACAGTGACAGACTCCTCAAATTCAGGCGACTTGATTCTAAACCCAACCCGAACTTTTTCCCAAGACAAGTGGCAAACAATTGTTAGTGTACCACTCTGCAGTAACTGTTTTTCGATCCTCTAAAACAATTGTTACGTAATGACCTGTCCTTCCGAAGAACGAGGCCACCATCTTTTTTCCCACGCTTCGACCTCACTTCACTTTAGTTGGCAATCCTCCGAAGGAAACACCCAGACAGCAGACTGTCTCTTAGTTTCAGGATCATAACAATAAATCCAACTTTTGTCACCCGAAAGTATGTCGAACACAGTATTTGAGTCACCTCCGTTAAATCTTTGAACCATTTCACGACACCAATCAACACAACGGAGTTTTTGGGCCTCTGTCAAATTATGAGGTATCCACCAAAGGGCACAAAGCTTCCTGACCGCTAAATGTTCATGAAGGATTTTGTGCACTTGTCTCATACCGATGGACCGCACAACAATGATGTTATCTTCAGTCGTCGCCGTAGCAGGCCGTCCCTCGCGCAGATCTTCGGTGTGATTAGTGTTGGATTAGTGCGACCACGTTTAAACTCATTAAACCAGTTGTAAACAGTGGCACGAAATGGGGCTTCATCGTGAAAGGCCAATCGAAGTCTATCATAACTTTCTTGTTGACTTAGGCCGGCCACATACATACGGAATTCCGTTTCGGGATTCCGTTTCGATATTCCGATTCGAGATTCCGAACGCACCAAGTCCATATAAAATCTATGACCCGCCACACACGTACGGTATTTTTCCGTACGGAATTTTCTAACCGCTCCGAACGCAAGTCTTCCATAGATTTTGTACGAGTCGCAACACACATACGTAAATTCCGTACGGAACGCGCTCAGTGTTCGTCGCACGACCGAAGCGGGTAGGTGTGTTAATGTATGTTTTTACATTTAATCTTATAGGTGTATAGCTTTTCGTAACCTTTCATCTTATTTTATTTAATAATTCATCGAAAGAGTTTACAGACATCCATATTTAAAACATATCTCTGGATAGATAGATCTTTTTACATAATATTGACTATATTGCAAGCTTAGGGAGATAAGGGGATGCACCCAGTAACAATGATACAGCAACAATGGAATCGCAATCAGAAAATCGTCGTCATTATTCGCTGCCAGAATGTCTAGACTCAATGGCTAACCTCTCTCAACTGACCCTTGTTATTCCGAACGGAAATAAACGTATGTGTGTGATGTGTTCACGGAATTCCGTTTCGGGATTCCGTTTCGATATTCCGATTCGGAATTCCGCATGTATGTTGCCGGCCTTAAATGACATCGAAAGCCATAAAAATCATTGTACGAAAATTTTTCGTACAATGATTTTGAATGCGTTATTTTTTTGGAGTTTATGGCCTGGTATCTGAACCTTTAGGCCAAGTCTTGGGTATTTTTATTCGGTTTATTATAATTTCATCAAATGTTTATTTTTATCCTTCATAGTACACTGCTTCACAATATGTTGATGCGTCACATTGTGCAGCCCTTGGGAGATTTTGACGGCAACTTGAGTCGGCAGAATGCGCCTAAGCAGATAGACACCTTATCTTAAGAATCACATCACCATCAGAGCACTTGTTTCATCGTTTCCACTAATAGTTCACATGCGCAGACACTTAATACACATAATCTCACCACTTTTACATATCAAAATCCACTTCAAACCATTATTCAAACAATAATACAGGAGCAGCAAACCGCCGCCGATCAAGTTCCCGCCAAAACTCCTCGCGTTTAATTCATGCTGACGTGACACAGACAATTTTCAATTTGCCGCCAAATCGTAAACAAATGACAAATTAATAAAATACATACACAATAATATTGGCAAAGAGTTTCATTTCCAAAATTTGAACTTTTTTTTTATTATATCGTATACAAGTGGCCAGTTTTAAAAACTTTCAGTGTCGCTCTCGTATTTAGCTTTTTAGCTTACCTAGTGGATAACTGGAATATTAGTAATATTTATAGCATTGTATTTTTATATATAAAAAAAATATAGGACGATAATAATCTTATTGATGCGGCGACAACTTTGCTAAACACGTAGCTACTACGGAAAAGTAAAGGGTCGTCCAAGTGTATCTTTTATTTTTTTTAATAGAATAAGGGTAGCAGACGAGCACACAGTCCACTTGATGGTAAGTGGACGCTGTGGCCCATAGACATCTACATTTATCCTCAATTAAGAATCGAAATGCAGATGCGTTGTAACCCCTGAGGACTAAGATGAAATACCTCGTTTTCAGTAAAAAAGGTATCCGGTTCTCTAAACTCGCCATACGAAACACATCAGCATTACGCTGCTATTTCACATTAATATTCTATGCAGCGTGGTCCTATCCCGGTCAGGACGACCTATTCGTGCTATAACCATAATATACCTGCAGCGTGGCTCTACCCGTATAATCCTTACATTTGGTTGATTTCGAGTTTTTTCCTAGAAATTACAAAAAAATTACTTATTTTTTTCCTAGAAATTACAAAAAAATTACTTATTTTTTTAAAACTCAATTTTTTTAACCTTTTGAGTGGACTTGGCAATAACACAAGCTCAAGGTAACAACCAGAATGTCATCTAAATAGTCTATATATATATAAAAGGCAAACCTGACTGACTCATCTATCAACGCACAGCCGAAACTACTGAACGGATTTCGCTGAAATTTGGCATACAGACAGTTGTAATAACGTAGGCATCCGCTAAGAAAGGATTTTTGAAAATTCGCCCCCTAAGGGAGTGAAAAAGGGGTTTAAAGTTTGTATGGAAGTCCGTCATTTTTAGAGCTAGAAGCCTGAAACTTTGTTTTTAGGTTAACGATTAAAAATAAACACGTGACGTGTCCTAGGGTTTTCGAAACCCTTAAGGGGGTGAAAAAGGCGTTGAAAGTTTGTATGGGGAAACGAGATTAGTTAACCTATTTTATTCAGAACTTCACAGGAGTACTCCTATTAATAAATGAGTAAACAAGTATTTCAGGCTCTTTCAGAATTCAACTCCTAAAAGGTGGAAAAGGGGTGACAAATTCCGAAAATCAACATGGGTATCGTTTTTATGGTTTATCGGGTCGCTGATTACGAAAACAACAACTATTTCAAAATCCAACGTAGCAGACGGAAAGTATCTACCATCATCCCCTGTGGGGGTGCGATGTGGTTGAAATGTCAATATGGGTGTCGTTTTATGGTTTTTTGGGACGTTAATTACGAAAATGGCATCGATTATGGTTTGAAACCAACATGGATGGAAGGATGGATGGATGTATGTTTGTATGTAAAAATCATCATGGGTTGGGTGACTTGGGTGTTTTTTGGTCGTAATTGACGTAAATGATATTGATAAATATTTTAAACTTAATTTATTAGAATAGAATAGAATATACTTTTATTGCACAAAAACATAAAATAGACAAGAAGATTTGTACAAAAAATTTGCACAAAATTACACATGAACAAAAAAATATAAATTTAAAAAACAATGAAAATAAACAACCAAACCAAATATATTTTTTTACAAATTAATAAAATGGCAAAACCAAAAGAAATACTTCGGTACCTACCGATTTTGTATTGATCTTCAAGTTCCGATCCCTACCAATAGATAGCGTTGGTATCGTTTTAGAACGCGGTAACGTTGTGTTTTCTTCGAACTAATATAAAGTGAATGGTGAATGCACTATTCAACAAACCTGCCATAACCATAGATAAATAAATATGTAGCAGGAATAATATACAATCAGACCATCAACTATAGTGAAGCCATTAAATTCATCCCGCCATCAATAGATGATTTTCGTCGCCTTGTAAGGCTTTTTACAGCCGAGCGTGTGTCCTACCACACGCTCGCTCTTCGTGAAGAGCTTAAAGTCAAGGACGTTGTCCGCGGCGTCCCCTTCGAACTCGACAACGAGAACATCCTTGAGGACCCGCTTGCCCGCGTCATTCTGACAAACGTGCCGGAGGCCAAAGCCATCTTCCGGTAGGTACGCAGTGTGCGGCCTGTCGAGAGTGAAGGTCGAGCCCCCATATAGGCGCGGTTTCCCGGCGCAGTTTCACCGCTGCCAACTACTCAGCCCCCAGGTGCGTTAAGTGCCTAGACCCTCACCACTCGAAAGAGTGCCTCGGCCCACTGACGCCTTCTTTCGAGCAACCTGGCCACCCGGCCAACTACAGGGGATGCCCTCGCGCTCCTCGTCCCCGTCTCAACAAACCAGCTCCGCCGCCGGTTAATGAAAAAACATTCCCGGCGCTCCCATCGAGAATGCCCCATCATGATGAATGGCATTCCTTGAGGGAGGCCTATGTTCAGCAGTGGACTTGTAAAAAGGGCTGTAATGATGATGATGATGAATAGTAATTACGCCATGTATACAAATATTATGAACTTGTCATATATGTATAACAAGATAATCTATCGCAGTTTTGTTGACACAACGACATAATTGTCAAATGCGTTATTTCTGTCGTTTTTTCTATAAAGAGAACTTCCGCAACGGGAACTTGTGACATCAAAATGTTAATTTCACCTTTTTTGTAATTACGTCATTGTTCTATTGGATGAGCGATTAATAAGCTATGCATATTCCGCAAGTGTCCGCACGACCGAGCTAGACAACTGCAGATGAACTAATTATACTTATGAAATATTGACTGTCATCCCGTATTCCCTGGTTCATCACGTCCTACCAAGGCGCGCCACTTAGCCCAGTCTTCGGCTACACACATCCAGTTCCAGATCGTCGCTCCAGCTAGTCAGGGGGCGTCCCACACTACGTTTGCCTAGACGCGGTCTCCACTCCATAACACGTCTACGCCACCGGTTGTCACTTTTGCGACACACGTGACCAGCCATTGGCACATCAGTTTACAAACACTGAAGGCTATATAAATAATCTTCTATCTCCGGCGGATTTCTTCATCACGAACTTTTTCCATCAGAGAAATTCGAGCATAGCTCTTTCCAACGCTCGTTGAGCGTCTTTGAGCTTGTAGAGGAGCCGTATCGGTTCCGTATCGAAACGTCCCTGGTTCCTCCTCCAAAACTGGACAGATTAAAATATCTAAAAAAAATTAAGAACTTTCTATGAAAGATTGTGGCTATGTGTGTATGTTTTTTTCTTGTTGGGCAGTTTTAGTAATTTTAGGAGGTTCCTAGTTTAAAAAGAAACATTTAAATAAATAGGCAATAGGAACATGCCAGTGGTAAGATATAGATTGTATCGTAAAAATATGGCTCTAGTGTCATTATCCAGAGAAAAAAGATTAAAAAGCGAAAAGGTACGTTTGTAATTTTTATGCACTAAACGCCGTCCAGGTATTATCTTAATTCGTCTGATATGCGCGGCTATGTACATGTAGGAGAAACTCGCTTGTAGCTTACAGAACATCCTACTACTACTCAGTGGTGGACTGTTTTTTTTTATAGGTAGTGTGACAAGCGAGCACACAGTCCACCTAATGGTAAGTGGTTGCTGTGGACCATAGACGTCTACATCTATCCTGGTTTGCGAATCCAAATGCAGATGCGTTGTCAGCCGTGAGGACTAAGATGGAATGCCTCTTTTTCAGCAAAAAGGGTCTTCGGTTCTATACATTCACCATACTAATATAGTAGGATACTATTATATTGTAGGGATGGCGATATTTTCTGCTATTAATAAGTTTCGATATAAACAAAAGGTGTCGTGGTGGTCGAATTTAAAGCGACAAGTAGAAAATCATGCTTGGTATATAATTACGAAATTACTTATATGCAATTGCATGTAATGAACTTTAAATACGTAATTTCATACACATTGGTATCGTCAGGATGGCCGAGCGGTCTAAGGCGCCAGACTCAAGGAAACTTGCCTGTGCAAAACGGGTGGTTGGGCGTTCTGGTCCTCTCTGAGGGCGTGGGTTCGAATCCCACTTCTGACAAACTTTTTTTTTAAATTAGTATGGGTAATGTTTTCATTATTAGTTAAAAATGTTTTATTATAAGGTAAGGTTATTAAAATAAACGTATGTTTTATATCTCTTTGTTTGAAAACAAAATGATTAAACAGGAATTTTAAATGTTATTTTATGTTTATTTGAAAACATGAATATTAAATATTATTTGCAGTTCGAATATTAAATTCGTTTTGGATGTTTGGTAACACCATCTTCATGATGAATTCGGGATTTATATTGACGAACAACACTGTTCCTCTCCTTTTTAGTACACAGCACAATAAATTTATTATTTAAATTACAAAATATGGGTTGGTATAGTACATGCTGTGGTGAAGAAATGCTGAGTGAGGAAGTCTGCTAACAATTTTTTATCTATAGGTACAAATAAACAAAATTTAAGTGTCTGTTTGTAATGTCAAAATAACATCTTTTTATTAAATGCATATGAAAATATATACGATACTTATAACAAAATTAACAATTTTAAAATTTTTTGTCTGTCTGTCTGTCTGTTTGTTCCAGCTAATCCCGAAATGGCTGGACCGATTTTGACGGGACTTATACACTGGCAGATAGCTTATGTTATAAAGAGTAACTTAGGCTACTTCTGTTTAAGAAAAACGATTAGGGTTCCGCGCAAAAAAAATCAAAACCCATAAAATCCAACTGTAATAAATTCTACGCGGACGAAGCCGCGGGGAACAACTAGTATAGAATAAGGGTGACAAATGAGCACACAGTACACCTGATGGTAAGTGAATGTTGTAGTCGTGGCCCATAGACATCATCTACATATGTCTTCGATTAAGAATTAAAATGCAGATGGGTTGTTACCCGTCCTCAGACTAAGATGGGATGACTCGTTTTTAGTAAATAGGGTCTTCGGTATTCTACACTCACCATACGAAACAGCAGCGTTAAGCTATTTCACGTTGATGTTCTGTGAGAGTGTGGTCCTTTCCTGGTCGAACCAACCTATTCGTACTACAACTATAAAGCTCGTGGCTCTACCACGTTAAATTTATAATTGAATAAACCAATATATTAACAAGTCCTTCAAATCTGGAGCAGCATAGGTAATAAATTCTTCCAAACCTCAGGATTTTCCCTGAAACCATTGTTTGTATCTAGTAATTTTAAGTTTAGTATACCTACTCGTAAAGATTGAATGTGGTGGTACAATTATTCAAAAAATTCTGGGTGGTTGATTTTATACGGATTTGGGATATGGAATTTTTTCACCCGACTGCCGCAGAAGGAGGGTAATGTTTTTCGAGTGTATGTATGTCTATTTCTTTGGCACGCTCTGTAGCCTAAATGACTTGATGGATTTTAACATATGATCATTAGAATCGTATTAGTTGTAGAAGTGACATAGTATATAAATCTTTTTCCCTTTTAACCGACTTCAAAAAGGAGGAGATATTCGACTGTAGTTTTTTTAATTTTGTTTATGTGTATTACCTCATAACTTTTTTCTAGGTGAACCGATTTTGATGATTCTTTTTTTATTTGAAAGCTGGTGCTTCTCTTCCTCTATTTTATATGGTCCCATATCAATTTGATCAAAATCTGACCCGTAGTTTTTGAGTTATACGTAATAATATACGAGGGGCGGCTGATAAGACCACGGCCTAAGGTACTTAATGAAAGAAAATATATGGTTTCTATTTTTTATTTTTCAATGTAATCTCCCTCGAGTGAAATACATTTCTCACATCTCGCATACAATGCCTTTAACCCACCCAAAAAATATTCTGTATCTCTCTCTTCAAAATGACGATCAACCGCAGCTTTCATTTCGTTGTCATCTGCAAATCTCCCGCCCCGTAAGTCCCTTTTCAAATTGGAAAACAGGAAAAAATCGCTAGGTGCTAGGTCTGGGCTATACAGAGGGAGGTTAATCTCTGAGAACCCCGTGTCTTTCAGGGCTTGCCTCGCAACATGTGCGGTGTGAACGGGCGCGTTGTCTTGCAGAAAGAGCCCTCCGCGCGTCAGTTTCCCACAATAGCCTGTACAATTTCTGTACAATAGCCTCGCGAACCTGAGTCAGTAAATTGGCGTAATATTGGTCATTTATCGTAGTTTCTCTGGGTAGGTAGTCGATTAGCAAAATTCCCTCGCTATCCCAGAAAAATGTCGCCATTAGCTCGGACGCCGACTTTTCCAGCTTGAGTTTCCTCGGCGGCCTTTCTCCTTTTTTATCCATTGCATGGACTCTTGTTTGGACTCCGGATCATATTGGCGAATCCATGTTTCATCTACGGTGACTATCCGTAGCCAAATGTCTTCCTTGTTATCGCCGACTAGTTCCAAAAAATCTTTGCAACTTGCGAGTCGACGTTGCTTGTTGAGCGGTGTGAGCATTTTCGGTACCCAGCGCGTGCTAATTTTTCTCATATTCAAATGTTCATGTAAAATTTCTCCAACTCGTTCTTTGCTAATTTGCAGTTCTTCAGCAATCTGCCACAATTTAATTCTTCGGTCGGCCAGAACGATTTTTTCGACTTTTCGGACGTTTTCTTCGGTCAGTACCGTGACAGGGCGGCCCGGGCGAGGGTTGTCTTCACAGCTCTCTCGTCCTTGTTGAAATATGCGGGCCCATTTTTTCACCATCGTATATGAAAGCGCAGAATCTTGAAGAACCGATGACATCTCTTCAAAATGTCTTTCGGTGTATTTCCCTTCTTTACGAGGAATTTTATAACGGCGCGGTGTTCAATTCCGACTGCTGACATCGGTGATGTTTGTTGTTCAATAAATAATTGAACTATGAGTGCAAGTTAAATAGAGATTGCTTTTATAATACTACTAAGTGTTGCAACATCGTTAAGTACCCTAGGCCGCGAACTTTTCAGCCGCCCTGGTATATTAAAGTCGGTTGTACAAATTTTTTTATTTTACCACGTGTCAGTAAACTTTTTTACGCAGTTTTTGGACTTATTTATCAATGTACATTGCAAATGCTTAGTGAAAAATCATAAAAGTTTATTGAAGTACAAAATTCAGCAACAAATTAGACGATGTATTTTTAAACTTTTATTAATTTCATTAAACATTTTTCAGTAATAATTTTGTCCCTTACTCCTTGCCACCTATAAGAATCTTTGAGAATAAGTAAGGATTGAGCCATCATTCTAGCGGAAGTTCAGCTTTAATTCGACCTTTTTTGGGGGGTTTTTATTGTAATAAATGTATAAGCTACTCATAAATAATGTTTGGTTGAATGAAATGAATGGTTAAATAAGAGAATTAAACTCGCTAAGTACACAAAATTATTTATTAAAAATATTATTCACGTATTAAAACCAACGTAAGTACGACTTATACTGATAATACATTGATGGATTATGTAAATATATAATAATTTCAGAAAGTGAAATACGCCTCTGATCCCTCCTGCGAATAATTTTTATTTAGATCTAAACTCGATAAATAAAGAAAAGTAAATTTAATATGGCATTTGCTTCAAAGTACATAACTACAGATATTTATTATTTACAATAATTGGTAGTTTAAAAATATTTTTCTAAGCTATTTTAAGTGCTATCATTTTAAGTGTACAAAATTAAAAATATGTTAAAGTTTCGGCGTATTGTTATATACAGATGCGTATATATATAGTACCATTGTACCATTTTGGTAGGTACATTTATACATAAGTACTGTAAAAACAATAGTTGTTTGTTTTATAGCATTTTGAATTAGAATTACAGACATTCAGAAGAATAAAGAATGAATACTTTTCCAATGTAGATTGTTTGATGTTTTTATATTTACGAATAACTCTTTTGTTGTATCTATACACTTAAAATAACTGCCTAGTATTAGTAAAGCTATGTCCATATATTATAAATTTAATCAAAACATTAACAAAAAACCAAAAATATTACATAAATGTATTTAATTAAAATTTAACAGTTTTACACAGATACACAATCGATTCTTTTTTTTAAATGAAGAGCGCCATCTATTATTACGATTAATATACTATTATAAGTGTAGTAATACTTTACGATTACTAACAAGAGATGGCAATAAATTCAATGCTGATTAATAAGTTTATTTTAGTAGAATTATTATCAAAAGACAGAGGAACAGTAGCGTAGCAAGAGTAGGGCATGGCCCCATGGCATTTTGGGAATAATTCAAATGATGCCAGTAAAATCTCCAAAAATCTTAATATTGACTGTTTCTGAATATTTTGGAATAATACTATTTTACTAGCATAAGTTCAGAAAATAGAGGCAATCTTCAAAGAAAATTGTAGGGATAAGTATAAAAATACATTATTATATTGTTTATTCAATTTTAAATAAAATGAAAATGCACTTCAAAAATGAGGGGGTGGGGGGTGTTAAGGGCGGCATTTTTGGCTATAGCGTCCTCAGGCGGCAGCAACCCTTGCTACGGCTCTGCAGAGGATTTATAATAAACGAGCTGTGTGTGCTTCTTTATAATATTTATATGATACATAAAGTACAATTCAATAATTCAAATGTTTATATTTAAATGGTATTTGTGACAACATTACAACGTTAAATGCGACACAGAAACCTAGTATTAAATAAAGACCTAAAGCTTTGGTACTATCAGTACCTGCTTAACTTGCTTTCTCTATCGGAATAACCTTTTGCACTTTCTCTATCGGAATATTTTCCGTTGTATTTATTATATCTGTCGCTGTGACCGTTCTGTCTGTACGGTTTCTCGCTGGCGCTGTAATGTATTTCCGAAGGCCCTATGGTCTTAGACCAGTGATGAGTCCAATAGAAGTCGTCTGGATATCGAGGATAAGGGTTTTCCCGGCAAAGCACCACGCAGTATATGAGGCTCCCCACTAGCGTAATGAAGCCGAATATCAGGAAAACTATCCCGAGAATCCTGAAAAAGAGGAAAAACAACTATAATAAGTACGACCGAATAGAATCTATAATTGTTTCACTAACCATAAAATTATTGTAATAGTAAATTTGCTCAAAACAATGGGTATTAAATAATAATGTCGCTAAAATAAAAATTAATTAAAATAAGGTGAAAATATGGCCAAAGTGGCCACTTATGAGAGTCCACTACACCATAACATCCCGTGGGCCTCGTAAGAGGCTTACCTGCCAAGCGTGGCAATTAATTAAGACAATCCCCCTATGAGGCAATCTATAGGTTAGGTCAGTAGGCCTATATGCTCAACAGTTAATAAGTTGTAAAAAATAAATGAATAGAATCCGACAGTAAAACACTTATGATTGTTTTGGTTACTATAAAATTCATTGGCATTGTGTGTGTAAAAAACGTTTGTTCTAGTTCTAGGTTGTAGGTCATATTATAGCTAAACATAATTAAAGTAAAAGTCTGCAGTTTTGGGATATAAAAATCCACCACCCTATCCATATCATTTCGAATGTTGTTCTTACAGCAGGCGACAGGCGAGATGGGCAGCATCATCTTCCTTGTAACAACTCGATAAAAAGCTGAAGTTGCCAACCCGCCTATCAAGCGTGGCAAATATCCTCCCCTATGAGGCAATCTATGGAGAAGAACTATTTTCAGCAGTGTACTTTTGATAGGCTATTATGAAGATGATGATGATGACGAAATAAAAAGGGTAACTGTCCTAAATCATCTTACTGCTATTCGCAAGATTTCTTATTGTTAATTCTGAGAGCGTAAAGGAGCAGAGAAAACTCACGTTGCACCCGTGCACCCGTGGGAGTTTAAGCATTTCATGACTCCGAATTTTTTTTTATAAAACTGAAGTGACAAAGAAATTTACAGTCCTCCTGATAGTAAGTCGCTACTGCAGCCTATGGACATCTGCGACCAACTTAAAACAAAGAAGGCTCAGATGCGTTGTCACCTTTGAGTTAAGGACTAAGATGGAATGCCTCATACTATCTATACCCTTCAGACTGCTTCGAACGTACAAGCTATTTGGCAGCAGAAATAGCTAAGACGATGGCACCTAACCAGACGGACTCCTAGGTAGAAAAGGAATCTTATTGTTATTTCTAAAGCATGCAGGTTTCCTCATGATGTTTGTAATATCAAAGTAACCATAGACATAGATATCTACCGTTCTTATTTTTTTTTCAATTAGAATAAGGGTGACAAACGAGCACACAGTCCACCATGCACCGTCCACATCTATCCTCAGTTAAGAATTAAAATGCAGATGCGATGTCATCCCTGAGGACTAAGATGGAATGCCCCGTTTCCAGTAAAGAGGGTCTCCGGTTCTCTACACTTACCATACGAAACACAGCAGCATTGAGCTGCTATTTTACGCTGGTATTCTGTGAAAGCGTGGTCCTTCCCCGGTCGAGTCGACCCATTCGTGCTATAACCATAGTATAGCTGCAGCGTGGCTCTACCACGTACCGTTATATGCGAGTAGAGATAATTTAAATTGTAATAAACAAGATAAACGATGGTGTCAACTATCCGATAAAACGGGGATTGAACGAAAAAATTGATTGCCGCCGAAAGAATGCTTAATCGCGGGAACCTTCTGGAAACCAACATTGTTCAATGTCATATTGTCATTCAAATTGCGTGTACCGTTAGGCACTTCTCGCGTTTTTTTAAATGCTACAAATTGATTTTTAATGTTGGACGGGGAACAATCGTCCACGCTTTATGTTTATGACGTGGATAAAGAGCCGCATTTCGTTCTAGTTTAGGCGTTTGCTCAACTTTATTTTAACTATGTTCCGTTGGCACAGTTATATTATACTAAATATACAGATCGCATCCCCGTTTTGTCGGCTCCCACGTAAAATTGAATGAAATCGTGAAACGTATGAAGTGCTCTGCATTCACATTTGTTAAAATATATTTTGTATAGACGCTAATGTAATAGTACGATTGTAAAGTATACGCGAAGTTTTATTCTTCGCTTTTTTTATAGGATAAGGGTGACAAACGAGCACACAGTCCACCTGATGGTAAGTGGTTGCTGTGGCCCATAGACATCTATCCTCGCTTACGAATCAAAATGCAGATGCGTCGTCACCCGTGAGGACTAAGATGGAATGCCTCGTTTACCAGTAAAAAGGGTCTCCGTTTCTCTACGCTCACCGTACGAAACACAGCAGCGTTACGATGCTTCTTTCCGCTGGTATTCTGTGAGCGTGGTCCTTCCCGGTCGAGTCGACCCATTCATGCTACAACTATACTAATATAGCTGCACCATGGCTCTACCACGTAAATTGAATGTTGGAGGACAGCTTTAATGATGAAGGACAGTTTTAAACACCAAAACTCATATTGTGCATGGAAATGGGGTGATAGATTCTCTTACGCCATCACAACACAGCTATAGTCACTTTGATTGCCTCGTTGGTTTAGTGGTCATAAACGTGATTCTGATCGTAAGGGCTCGGGTTCGAATCGGGCCTTCGGACCAAAAAATCAGTTACCTATTTAATTTTTCTATCAAGAAATTCTCAATAGCAGCCCGGCGTCACCCGCAGTCAGGAAGTTGACGATGTTATTTTTACCCCGTGCCTCAGAGAGCACGTAAAGCCGTTGGCCCTGCAATTGATCTCTCTTCGGTCGTGTTGGAAAGCTGTCTCATCGGACTGTGAGTGTGAGGAAATAGAGAGTGCACTTGTGCTTGCACATACACTCGGGCACTATAATCCTGTCCTGCGCAGACGGCTAGTCTCCGTTGAGATTAGTCGTCGTGACCGAAATTAGGTCTTTAGGACATTATTGTTACTCGTATTATAGTCACGTCACGTCTATAGTCTTATCTATTTCTGCCGGTTTGAAGGATGAGAGAGCCTGCATAATTATAGACTGTAAGGTATTTTCATCTTTGTTTGAGGAGTGACATTGCATCTGTAATTTTCTGTTTCAAGTTGGTGGCAGATGTCCATGGGCTGGACTAATTATTTACAATCAGGTGGCCTGCTTGTCCAAGTTTCAACATATCTCCACGTCATGAATCCTAGTTGGTCACGGCTTCAGACCTGTGCCCTTACGTCTTATCGCGGCAGAGCCGTGACTATGTGAGGAGAAAAACGCACTTCTGGATAGATTTCAACGGACAGAAATTGCACCAATAGTAGTGTGCTGTAAATGTAACTTTGAGGAGTTAAGGAAGTACGCGCACGCATGATATCACAAGAGGAAACAATATGAGGACTGAAGAATACGAACTGAGCTGCGAACGCGAAGTGATGTCACTGTTAAGTCACGCCCCAGAAGAAATATGTAATAAGTAGAGAAATAGGATGGAATGGAGAAATTGGTAGGGAGTCAAGCAAGCACACACGGGAAAGAGCCCCGAGCAAGTACCGTGTGCGTGCAAGATTTATCGGTAAATCGCATGGCAGGTAGTACCATGAGATTCTTTGATGATTTGATGAGATTGTTTTCAGGTTTACGTGGTAGAGTCATGCTGCAGCTATATTACTGGTATAGTTTGTTGTTTGTTGTAGCACAAATGGGTCGGCTGGACCGGGGAAGGACCATGCTCTCACGGAATACCAGCGTAAAATAGCAGCTTAACGCTGCTGTGATTCGTATGGTGAGTGTAGAGAACCGGAGACCCTTTTTACTGGAAACGAGGCATTCCATCTTAGTCCTCACGGTTGACAACGCATCTACATTTTGATTCGTAACCGGGAATAGATGTGGATGTCTATGGGCCACAGCAACCACTTACCATCAGGTGGACTGTATGCTCGTTTGTCACACTTACCTTATCCTATAAAAAAAGTAGGCGTACTTAGAGTCCGATTTCGAGAACAAATGATGATAATTTCGATTGCACACCAATTTTATTCGATACATAATTGATTATCTGATTAAGTTTTTATGAAAATCGATTTCGTATTTTTAAGTTAATCGAACTGACCCGCCAAATTGAAAGTTGATGTAGAGGCCAGAACTAATCGGATCCACACACCCTTTTTTACTTTGCAACGTGCATAATTATACAAAGAACAACTTACCAAACGAACAGAGGTTCGAAGAACTGCAGCACGATGACGAAGCCGAGCGTGACCAGTATGAGGCCGAGGTTGAGAAGCAGCATGAGGCAACACATGCCCTTTACGTTCGGACAGAACGGGTTCGGTGCGGCCATCGCTTCTACTTTCACACCGGCCTGCAAGTGAGAGCATAAGAATAAGTAATAGTCTTTATAAGTTCCGCTGCTGGGTACAGACCACCCCTCACTTCTGAGAGTTTCTTTCCTTTCTTTTTTTTAAACTTTTGAGAGTTATGGAGCAATTGCTCCGCTTTGCTGCTCTACTGCGTTTTGGCGGACATCACGTCTTCAAAATATTTTTATTCCTCAGACATGAAAGGCTTGCTCACGATGTTTTCCTTTATCGATGATCACGCTATAAATAAGCACTTAAAATTGAAATTTAGAATTTCATTGGTGCCGGTGGAAATCGAATCCAGGTTGCTCCCGTACTGTAAAATATACGGTGAGCCCTTAGCCCCTGAACTTCTACGGCACCAGCGTAAAATAGGCACATAATGCTGCAGTGTATAATATATAGTGGTCCGTTGACCATTTTAACCTGAATAGATGTGTCCATGGGAATGGTAAATTATCGTTGTGGACGTTAATTTACCATCAGGTGGATTGTATTTCTTTGTCATCCTTACTTATATAATAAAATCTTACCCTAGGTAAGAATGATTTATTTACCTTTCTTGAGACTTTAGATCGGTGTGTGGAGGCGACAGAGGGCGCCACGGCGCTTCTGTAGGAGTAGACGCTGCGAGGCGCCCGTGACTGGCGGCTGGGGGCAAAACAGTATTGATATTATTTTTTAAGCACCTTTAAAAACTGAGGTATATGTGATGGACGTGATACTGTACATCACTGTACACAAAGAGTATTACAATATGTAACAAAAAACCTGTGGTTCCCATTATGTGCGTTATCAGAATCATTATTCAAACGTATAAAACTTTACTTTAGAAAACTTAAACATAAAAAATCTATTTAAATTTAAATAAATTTTTATTTGCAAATTGTGATTTTGGTTAAATTAATTGTGGATTTATTACCTCGGCATTGGCTGGGAAGTAAGAGAAGTATCAAAGATCCCGCTTTACCGATGCGCGTGTCGGTCAGTTCAGATGTGTATAACATTTTTTCACAAGATTGAATTTAGTAAGTTACCTATTGTGAACACTTAATTCCCTTTAATAACGACTAAAAATATTTCACTGTCATTAAGGCTTTATGCGTCCCTAAAAGGATCACCGGGTTGTTTGTTACATACTGTATAATCATCTCATTTTATTGTACATTAGCTGTTACCCGCGGCTTCGCCCGCATGGTCACTGGGAAATGAACTATCCATTGCTTTTAATTGAAAGAAAACTGAGTTTTATAGATTTGTCAGAGATGAAGCCATTAAAACGAAACTGAGCAAAATTGATTCGTCAGCCTATTTAAATGTTTTGAAACGCAGCGTATAGGAAATCATGAAAATAGCCTGTTTATTCCAAATGGAAATGGGATATTTTTTAATTAAAGGAAACTGAGCATAATTATCCGTCAGAGATGCAGACTTTGAAAAGAAACTGAGCTAAATTGATTCGTCAGAGATGCAGTTTTCTGAATTGAAAAGAAACTGAGCCAAATAAAAGATCCGTCAGAGATGCAGCCTTTTGAGTTGAAAGGAAACTGAGCTTAATAGGTCCTTCAGAGGTGCAGCATTTGGAATTGAAAAGAAACTGAGCTAAATAGGAAATTTTGAATTGAAAAGGAAGATCTGGGAATTCTGATTAATTGATTGTGGGAATTTTGGAAAAAATACAAACTGAACACTATTTTAAGACGCTACTGTACACAATGTTATATGTTTTCCATTCGGGGAAAGAATGTGGAGATTCTGGGCATTTGACACGCGAACATGCTACATACAGCTGACCATGAGAAGCACGGTTTTTCTAAGTTGACCCCGCTACCTGTAACGTTTGCCCTTGCGCTTTATTAATAGTCATTGCAAAACTGAGCTTAATAGGAACTGCAACCTTTTCAATTGAAAAGGAAGATCTGTGGGAATTATAGGATCCGTGGTATAATAACATTTTCACCTTTTCCTACGCCTGTCAAAATTGTAGCACTGATTATGTTCCGTCCAAGATGTGTCACACGCAGCCTTGTCCCGTTACATAACCGAGGAGCATCTAAATTTTGCATTAGCATGACTGGGACGCCTAATTTTAATTGAAGCTTATGTGAGGGCACACCTGACAACTCTAGAGAATTTAGAAACTCAAGTATGAAGTGCTCTGTTCTGTGTCCATAACTGTGTCTACTGACAAATACTCTGTTATCTCTCTTAATATATCTGAATTTATTTTGTTAACGCTCTCATTTTTTGGTGCAAGAATCGCCCTTTCACATAACCATTTGTCTTCATGCATGTTGTTCGTTAAATCTGAATAAACGCTCGCAATTAATTCGGAATGACTCTGTACCAAATTACAAAAATCTCTCGTCAATTTAACGCAGCCCTCAGCATCCGTTTCCAACCGCCCATCGCCAATTTTTAATAGTGTGTCAGCATAGTTTCCAGCATTGATATCATTATACAAATGCACTCTCATATTCGTAGTTAAACTGAATTTTGTCACCTTGTTCCATAAAATAGACGACTTGAGGCATGCTTTAATTTCATCTGCAGGTGTGCCCTTTTGAATGACAGGTAAAGTTAGGCGAAAGTCACCAGCCAGTAAAACCACCATTCCTCCCATTACATCAGTATTGCTGCGCAAATCCTGGTGCGTTCGATTTAGTGCTTCTACAGTTTTTTTATGCGACATTGTACTTTCGTCCCACTAAAAGTTTGCATTGTCGTAGCATTATACCTCGTTCACTATTTTTGCTAAAGTTGCAGATCGGCGATTCTTCCTGGGCTAGATTTAGAGGAGTTTTAAAACAGAATGTGCAGTGCGGCCCCGCTTAGCAGCGTGGCGGCTATACCGGAAGCTACAGCCACAGCAATGTTTTTATCTTTCCGTACTTGCGCTAATAATAAATTTAACAAAAATGTCTTCCCAGTTCCTCCAGGGGCATCTAAAAAAAAAGTGCACCATTTCCAGATTCAATTTGTCCTAATACTTTGTCAAAAACTCGTTTTTGTTCAGGAAGCAAGCGGGGTACAAATTCGGCTACTTGCTGCTGCAAAGCTGGTATATCGTAGTTTGTTTCACGTGTAATTTCATCACTTAGTTCATTTTCGGTTGTTCGCTGAGGGCTTATTATTCCAAAGTCGCTTAATTTTTGCCTACCATTGCCATTACTTTATCTTCAATTTTCCAAGTGCTTCATTATAAATGTGTTCATTGTATGTCATGTTCGCGTGTCTGCTGTAACCTTCGCAAAATATCTTCCGCCATGTACTCTTTATATTTGTCCCACAATTTATGTGCATTAGATAGCCCGCAAGATGATATGAGAGTTGCATAAAGATCCTAATTTTGGCTGGTGACTGGCACTGCACAGCTTCCTCCATGGTTTCATCCCAGTGATTATCGTTTTCTAAAAGATGCAGAGATTCACATGCTTCTCTATAAGTTGCGCATTCCTGACCGTTGACAGTTTTAAGGTCTTTATATCCTGTAGGACCCCGAACATGGTGCAGCAGCAATCGTAAACAGAAACATTCAAAATTAGTTATATGGACGGTATACACACGACCAAGGGCATCTGATGACTTTACACCGGGCCAATTTGCAACAGGCGCGCCTTGAATACGGCGTTTCCACTCCTTCCTAGATGTGTTCCAAGTATAATAGCGGGGGACTTCAGAATATAACAACGTTTTTGCAAAGGGTCGGTTTGACAAAGTTGAAAGAAGGCTGTTAGTGAGTTTTGGCGGTGATGCAATTCTTTCTTGGAAATTTCTTTCGGTGAAATATACGCTCTCCATTTTCTAAGTGCACAGCAAGGTGAGTAACTGTTGGGTGCCTTTCGTGTAAAGGAAGCCAAGGAGACGCCACGCTGCCTCGTTACTGCTGACATAACGCCCTGCTTGAAAGGTCTGTACTTCATTAACAGGATTTGCCTTACCTTCACTCCTGAGATTAAATATTGCTTGGTCGCTTCCTTTATTTATGTACTTACAGATATACTTGATTGCGCGGACAGAGCTACATGCTTCTACATTAATGTGGGCATTAAACATTTTAGATAGAATGGGCGAATACGAGACAATCCAGCTGTTATCTAAGGTTTCGAACGCTCCAGAGCGAGATTTGATTGTAACTTTCCTGCTACCATCTTCGGGAGCTCTGCGTCTGTATAAAGGGTAGCCATTGTCATTGTGCACTGTTTCTTTTAATAGCTGTTTAGGGAATTTCTTTGTACATTTTCCTTCTTTCATACATGGCGATATTGAATTTCGTGCTCCACATGGACCGTGAATCATATTTCGGACGATGGTATCATACAATTCTTTATCTTGCTCAGGATCCGGAATCTCGGCGCTTATTATGTCGTCTATTTGGCTGGGCCGCAACTTCTCTTTAAGCCATATTAGAATGCGGTAATCCTCTTTTTTGCCATTCAATTGAATACATGAAGCACTGCACCTCTCCGAAAATTTTCCCTTTGTTAATTACATACATTAATTTTTGTACTTTTAATCTAAATACTCTAGCAACTAAATCGTGTCTGTCAGTACTTTTTTGGCCCGGCATTAGCTCCTCAGTTATTTCTTTCCATGTGGGATTGCAAGTAAAAGTAACAAAAAGATCAGGTCTTCCGTAAGTTCGTACATAGGCGAATGCGTCTTGTGTGTACTCATGTAGGTAGCGGGGACTGTTAACGAATGATGAGGGCAGAATTACCATTTTACCTAAATCTCTGGGGTTTACATTGGCGTCGCTAGAAACTGCATCTTGTAAATGTATATAATTCTCAACGCGCAGCTTTTTTTGATTTAAAGATATATAACGGAGACGTTCACTTTCTACCTTCACATACATATCTACCAAAATTGATGAAATAATTGTCTACACCGGGCTAAGAGGTTAAAATCATTTTCTCGCAACATCATATGATACATAAATATCTACCAAAAATTCTACCTTCACATACATATCTACCAAAATTGATGAAATAATTGTCTACACCGGGCTAAGAGTTAAAATCATTTTCTCGCAACATCATATGATACGCATAAAAATCCATACATGATACTTTTTGTTCGGAGTAGGCTCCTTTGTGACCAGGTTAATGAGTGGAATTTGAAAATGATAACCCTCTTGTCCTTTGTAATAAATCAATGGGTATTGCAGAGCGTCATAAAACTTGTGTATCGGCTACCCGTTGCAACGTATCATCACGTGCTCGCAAGACAATGTCTTGTGAAGAAAATTGATCACCACTAATTACGGCTGCTACAGTATTTCGTTTATCAAAGTGCATTGTAGCGCCTTTCATGCTCTCCTCGAGGGTCCGATCTGCGTGAATGACGACTTTATAATCCTCTTCAGGTAGGTTTTCTAAAGCAGTTTTAAATGATTTGACTAAAATGTTACGTTCATGCAAGAATCTTTGAATTTTAAACACTGTGTCTCTCTCAACTCCTGGATAAATTGGCAGCGACGGTCTACCTCAATTTCTTCGTCACCCATAAAATATACTTGTAAAAATTTATGCTGTTCGTTTTCAGCTGGAAAAAGTGAACCTATTCTATGATAAATTTGCTTGCACCGTAAATGTAGGCGAAAATCCCGGCATTATTATTTCCAGTCAACTCCGAAGGACGTCATTTGAAAGCATGAGTTATATTTCCGGATCCTGTTAAAAAGCGCCGTGACTCATTAGCATCATATAAAAAGAGAGTTTTCAAAGGTTCTTCTGGTTCCCCAAGTAACGGAAGAGACACTTTGCCATTGGAACAGCACATGCCTGCGGTCTCATCTTTCCATTTTAAAGCGCTGCAAAATCGACACGCCTTGTCCATCAGTCCGATAACAACTAACCTGTGATTTTTATAATCAATCAACGGATCATAATTGAATGCTGCGTCATTAAAACCGACCAATTGTTTCTATGAAAATTTTGTCGACGTTCAGCTTGGAGCTGTGCATTTGCATCTCTTCGCGCCTGTGTCTGTTCTGGTGTTTCAGATGCCCTTATAGTAGATTGACGTTCAGCTTGCTCAATGAGTCTGTGTTGAGTTTCATCAGGTGTTTCCGCGGCTCTTAAGGCGGCCTGACGTTCCGCTTGTTCGAATAGCCTTTGCTGACTTTGAGCAGGTGTTTCAGTAGCTCTTAAAGTAGATTGACGAGACCGTCAATCTACTTTAAAACTACTAACACGCCTGTTCAAGACGCCTTTGCTGACTTTGATCAGGTGTTTCAGTAGCTCTTAAGTAGCTTGACCCTCTGCCTGTTCAAGACGCCTTTACTGACTTTGAGCAGGTGTTTCATTAGCTCTTAAAGTAGCTTGACGCTCTGCCTGTTCAAGACGCCTTCGCTGACTTTGAGAGGTGTTTCAGAAGCTCTTAAAGTAGCTTGATGCTCTGCCTGTTCAAGACGCCTTTCCTGACTTTGAGAAGGTGTTTCGGAAGCTCTTAAAGCAGCCTGACGCTCTGTCTGTTCAAGACGCCTTTGCTGACGTTGAGAAGGTGTCTCAGATGCTCTAAAAGCAGCCTGACGCTCTGCTTGTTCTTGCCTTCTCAGTTCAGCATCTTCTAAAGATTCTAGCGATCGAGCTAATCTTTTCGCTTGTCTTTGAGAAGATACTCTTGAAAGGCTGGACTTAGGTTTGCGAGGCATTATGAAGTAAGAAAAAACCTATTTATAAAAAAACGTTAAAATACCTAAAAGGAATTAAATTTCCTTTTAAATTTTTTAAAGCAAATCCAAAATATCTAAAAGGAATAAATATTCCTTTTAAATATTTTTAAAATCAAAAGAACAAAACCAATTCAAGACACAACACGAATCCGAAAACGATAGCGAAAAAAAATCGAATCAACAAAACCAAATCACAAAACAAATCGCAGAAAACCGAAATCGAAAGCAGTAGTCAATATAAATATAACCAACGAAAAAGAAGTAAGTGTATAGTACCGTATACACTATCTATACTATTAATATTCCTTTGAAATATTGTTAAACAACCTAAAACAACGAAAACCAATTCACGATTCTAAATAAACAAAATCCAAAATCAAAGCCAGAGTCTAAATATGTATAAAGGAATACCAACCAAATCAACAAAACCGATCCAAGAAAATACACCAATCCGAAAATGAAAGCCAATATAAATCCATTCAACCTTTACCAAATAACAAACAACCGAAATCGAAAGCAGGTGGTCGAATAAGCTACTAAATAGAAACAATTTAAGCGTATAGGTACCGTATGCACTATAAGTGGACGCGCGGCTCAACGGCGGGAGTTAAGTACATGTCAGGAAACATTTCGTTACCGCGTTTTAAAAACCTAGTAACGACATCTAGCGGAATCAATTTAAACTATGTATACGTTAGTTAATAAGAACTCTCAAAAAATATTTTTCTTATAATTTTGCTTTGATTTTTCTTATTGTAATACCGATTCATTCATAACCAAATTTAAGAACTGTATTCATTTCCGTTCAATAAATATTACTAAGGCTTACTAAGAACTGTTTCTACCATTGTTAAGTAATAGTTAAGGGTGTAAGCGTGACAGGTGGTGATAGTATTTCTGATCCATACTTATAATCACGCCTGTAACCCTTGCGGGGTAGGCAGAGCATCAACGGATTACTTAATATCGTCTGCGAGGTTATCGCCTATTCTGTGAATTACGATGCACCAAAACGTTTGAAGAAAATCAGCTGGTGAATTTTATGTTTTTATCGCTCTATTCCCGGTCCTGCGTGGAAAATACAGATCCATACATTTTTATCTTAATTTTGGTAAAAGACATAATAATCCAGATATTCTGACCTTCTGCGTTCGTCCATCGTACCGTCGTCCGTCTTGTAGAATCACGGTGGCGCCACCTAGCTGAATTTAATTTTGCAACATATTTGATTTTCCCACGGAATGATATGTTTTTCCGCTGAAAAAGTAGCCTATGTCACTCTACAGCCACCGAACTATCCCCATACAAAAATCATGCCATGCCGACGCTCTGTTGCGACGTGAAAGAAGGACAAACAAACAAACAAACAAACACACTTTCGCATTTATAATATTAAGTATGGAGTATGGATTTCACAGTGTATTTAATGTAAGAAACAGACTTTTATAATAAACGGTTACCAACGCACTAGGTTTTTTCTGCGCTAGAATTTCGCTGGAAGAAGTGTTGGTATCAATGGGCTACAACTACAGGTCATTGTTCCGGGTCTGGATGTTTGTACACGTGTAATTTATCTATATAATATGCTTTCACAATATAGGTGAAAAACTTAGTGATTTTGTTATTAAACAAAAAAAAAAAAACTAGGTACGCGTGGATACCAGTTGTAATATAAGAAACTGTATAGAAGACGATAACTCGCTCGTGTTTGTTTATACTAGGGATTGCAATCAGGCACTAATTATTTCAATCCGGTCGGATCCGATACTCCTAGTTTAAATTGTAATTTTAATATTAGCAATAATAAGATAATGACAGACAGTTAAATTGAGTCTTACTATATTTCAGTTGGTTAACTAAATTAATCTTAATGAAATGAGATTACAAGAATTAAGTAATTTAGGCACACCAACAGACTTATTATTGAAATTATTACAATAATTATAAACCTGTTTAATCTATATTTACAATAGGGATACACTATAATTACAATAGGGAGTTTAAAAGTTCTTCTTATTTTTAATATACTTATGTTTCCGTGTACAGCGCGTGTAAAGTTTACAGGAACGCAGGTGATGTGACGTCTTCCGTACATTTAATTTATTACAGACTAGTATCGCACACATATAATTTATATTTTAAATTAAAATGAAAGGTAGGTTTTGGTAGAGTTTTACAGTAATTACATGGTATGGAATGACATTTCGCCCCGAGATAAAGGAGAACAAAAAAGAAAGTGCTAGCGTCATTATGGGACAAAGTGGCGTGTTGATTTTCTCACGATGAGTCGTGGAGCCCCTGCTGCTAACATAATTGTAGGTAGCAGGAAAACTAAACTTTTTTATTATGTAAACCTAAGAAATAAACCTTTGACTTTAACAGTTTTGAATTCATTTATTAAATGCCATGAAACGTGACCGTTCCCTTTTTTTTAAAGCCAGATAGAATTGTTTTATTAACATCTTTTACAAATGTATGTTGTAAGAATATAATGAAATGCATTGACTTTTATATATTACTAGCGATCCGCACCGGCTTCGCACGGTTGATTTCTGGATCTCGACAACAACGCCACCTAACAGGTCCAATTGTAAATGTAAACCATTCTCGAATCAACTTAATCACACACACAAAATTTCATCAAAATCGGTCCAGCCGTTTAGGAGGAGTTCAGTCACATACACACGGTAAAAAAATTATATAATGTATAATATGCATGTATTATACTTTTTAAGTTTACGTGGTAGAGCCATGCTGCAGCTATATTAGTGTATAGTTGTAGCACGAATGGGTCGGCTCGATCGGGGAAGGACCACACTCTCACAGAATACCAGCGTAAAATAGCAGCGTAACGCTGTTGTGTTTCGTATGGTGAGTGTAGAGAACCGGAGACCCTTTTTACTGGAACCGAGGCATTCCATCTTAGTCCTCACAGGTGACGACGCATCTGCATTTTGATTCGTAATCGAGGATGGATGTAGATCTCTATGGGCCACAGCAACCTCTTACCTGATGGTAAGAGGTTGCCTGTTGCCTGGTGGACTGTGTGCTCGTTTGTCACCCTTATCTTATAACAAAAAACTAAAAAAAAACTTATACCGCCGTCTATGAGAAGCCATAAGATTGTTGGCACTTCTCATAGTCTGGCATCTCTCCTAAACACGGGACGAAATGGGGTCATTTTTTTATAGAGTAAGGGTGGCAAACGACCACACACGTGTACATGTACGAGGTAAAGCCACGCTGCAGCTATATTATGGTTGTAGCACGAATAGGTCGGCTCGACCTGGGTAGGACCACGCTCTCACAGAATACCAGCGTAAAATAGCAATTTAACTGCTGTGATTCGTATGGTGAGTGTAGAGAACCGGAGACCCTTTTTACTGGAAACGAGGCATTCCATCTTAGTCTTTTGGGGCGACAACGCATCTGCATTTTGATTCTTAATCGAGGTTAACTGTAGATGTCTATGGGCCACAGCATCCACTTACCATCAAGTGGACTGTGTGCTTGTTTTTCATCCACATACGATAAAAAAAACACAGTCCACCTGATGATAAGTAGATGTTGTACCTACAATTATTCTCGATTAAGAATCAAAATGTAGAAGCGTTGTTACCCCTGAGCACTAAGATAGAATGCCGCGTTACCAGTAAAACAACAGCAGCATTAAGTTACTAAATAAATTTGCTTACCACCACCACCACTAGCCATGTAGAACTAAATTAGCAATTTCAAATTATATTATATTAATTAATTACAATGTTAACTATCCAATTACATACCGATCCAAAGTTTAAACGTAAATATCTAAAGTTAAAAAGTTAAAGTTTCGCGGATTGGGTACTCGGTAGCTAGATATTATCAATTTCTTATTTTTAACAATGATGACATATAAATGTTATAAGCAAGTAACATTACATTTTTTTCTGGTTAAACGCATATCTTCTACCATACCGTGTAGTGGCGGTGTAAGAATATCCACTACCCCATATCATGCCGTGGATGTCTTAAGACGTGACAGAGGGAAACAAGTCAGGAGATGGGCAGCAGCGTCTTCCTAATAACATATTATGTATTCTGTGCTAATAACGACTAAAAATAAAAATAAACTGCGGTTGCCAACCCGCTTGCTAAGCGTGTCAACTTTGGCAAATATCCCCCCTATGAGGCAATCTATGGGAGAGTAAATGCATATCTTCTAGGTTTTTCTTGTTGGTAGGACGTCTTTTCTACCTAAAAGTCCGACTGGGTCCCTCTTACTTATTTTGTCGCCATATAGCAGTAATGCTGCATTCCGGTCTGAAGGGTATAGAAGAGCAAGTATAATTACAGTAAGGCATTTCATCTTAGTCCACAGAGGTGAAAATGCATCTGTAGCTTTCCTTGTATAAAATTGGCTGCAAGTGTTAAGGTAAGGTGGCAGACTATGCAAGATAGTTTGTCACTTCAGTTTAAGAAAAATCTTATCAAGATTCAATTTTGTACACAATATAATATAATATAGAGAAAGTCGTAACTCTTCAAATTATAAAATATTGGCAAACGTTATATACATACATATATTTCCCCATAGCTGGGCCTAGATCCCTCATTTGCTTGAGGGCTATGGAGCAGTTAGTCGGCTGCGTTGCTATAAGGGTGTTACCACACCAATAGATCGATCGATTGGTGCATTTTATCTTACGTCATGTACTTGCCGCGTAAGGGAATCCATTATCCTATATCATCCCATGCATGTCGTAAGAGCCGACACGGGAAAACAAAACAGGAGATGGGCAGTGTCCTTCTAATAACAACTAGAAAATAAAAAAAAATTGCGTTTGCTGATGCCACGCTTTGCGAATATGAGGGAATGCCTATGTTCAGCTGTGGACTTTAGACGGGTTGTTAATAAATGTATGAATCAATGAATATTTTATTTCTTAGACATTACACCTCACCATCTTTTCTTTCATAACGGAGCACGTGGTAAAATAGCAGTGAACAATTACAAACAAAGAATTTTGGTTGCACGCGTACAGTGAAATTTGGAGCGAGCGTTTAGCCTCTAAGCTTCTTGGCCTTGGAAAAAATAAAGGTATGGACATAATGTGTTATTAGGATTAGTATGCACATCAATATTATGCAGTCAATCGTTTCGTTCTGACAGTAGAATGCTAACTCACTGAGTTAGTCACGACTCTGCCTTCGCGTCGTACTTACGATTCGTTCTAAGTCAAGGTCATATCGGGATGTCACGATGACAAAATTACATAACACGACGTAATTTTTTTATACGTGACGATCGACTAAATTAGGGTTGTCAGTTTTTCAAAACAATATTCTTTTGTGTTGAAGAAATCAATGATAATGTCCTCGTTTCATCCACGTGAAAAGTTTCCGAACACCTTTTATTATATAGAATAAGGGTGTCAAACGAGCACACAGTTCACCTGATGATAAGTGGATGCTTTGGCCCACAGAAATCTATACAATTCTCACTATTCTCAATTAAGAACCAAAATGAAGATATGTTATCACCCCTAAGAACTAATATGGAGTGTCTTGCTTCCAGTAAAAAGAGGCCTCCGGTTCTCTACTCATCATACGAAACACTGCAGAATTAGGTGCCTATTTTTTTTATAGAAGAGGGGACAAATGAGCATTCGGCTCACCTGATGTTAAGTGATTGCCGTCACCCATGAATAACTGCAACACCAGGGGAATTGCAGATTCGTTGCCGGCCTTTTAAAAAGAGTAGGCTCTTTTCTTGAAGATCCTTGAGTATTTTACGCTGGTATTCTGTAAGACACCTTCAAAAGCTATCAACTGCGTAGAAGATGTTATAGAACCATAAATGTGCATGCAAATGCGGAGACTTTCTTCTCCTTCTTCTTTATCAGTCCGTAAAAGTACACTGTTGGGCATGACTTCTCGTTGTAGAGAGAATTTTTCTTAAACGTCACACTTGGCATGCGGACTGACGATAGCAGTGCAAAAAGTGAGCACCATTGACGTTGCTGTCCGTCGCCAGTGTGGGTATTTTACGTCTGGTATTACGAGATGGTAATACCGCCATCTATAATATGTGTGTACTACGTACTAAAAGAGACGGCTACACTTGGTTGTTTGCACCACGCGTTAGAGCCCGCGGACTCAAACTTACTTATTCTTGCCATAAAAAGGTACCGCGTCTCTGTGCCTCCTGCCACACGCCCGTACAGTCGCACTGATTTTGTTCACGGTGTCTGTTCTAGTATGTTGTACATATTATTTCAATATCGTCTATCGGAAGCCTTAAGAGTTTTCTGGCATTTCCCATAGTCGCCTCTTACGACACCTACGTAACGGAATGGGGTGATGGATTTACGCAACCACCACATGGCAACACAAGTCATCTACATCGATGTTTGACCCGGAATAATTCAATAAAATTATAGGCAATACACATACTGCGCTACTAAGTCGTCAATTTAAGTTTGGCACTATTTGCTGTTTACTCGTTCTTTTAAATAAATTATTCTAATATTTTTCTACAATTATAAATATAATTACTGAGTTTAGTAATCGTTTTTTGCCGCTACTGACGAGAGTTCCGAGTTTTCGCCGCTCTACCTCTATCCAGTATTTAATTCACTTTTTATTAAATTTGTGAAATACTTTTAAGCATCACACCAATATTTAACGGAAACATGAAACTGGATAGATATAAGAGTAGAGGGAGGCTGGAGTAAGAGGAGATGGACTGTATTAGGAGAAAGAAGTGAGTTAAGAGATGACGGCTAACAGATGAGAATGGAAGAGGAAGGCATGCTATGCTAACCCCAAATAACTTGAGGTAAAGGCAGGAAGTAGAAGAAAATTGACATTTCTTTTACAGTAGTACGGAGACCTGTATAATCGTCTCGTTTACCCCAGACATAAAATAGCCAGACCGGCGAAGGAAGTAGCGTCAAAGGCGCGAGACATGTGGTACTGCGATCGTCAATTCACTTGCCAAGTGTGACTATTAAGGCAAATCCTCCTTAAATTGTAAGGGGCTCATGTCCAGCAGTTGGCTTTTACGAGCTGATGAAGAATTAAGAATTGTTTCGGATCTGGCTGTGGGCTGTTGCTCCATGATACAGTATTAATAATATACAATATACAATATTTTCAAGCAAATTTCAAACTCAACAACTCTAAGAATTCTTGAAAGTTTGCTTGAGAAATATATAAATATATATAAAGATAATTTAGTATTAGTTTACATTGTTAAGGCGACACATCGAAAACCGTTGAAGCCGGCTATCGCCGGACTGATCCGAGTGAAACATAATTTCTATAAAAACTTCAAAAACGCCGTCATAAGGTCTAAAATTGCGTAGCGCCCGCGACGATAAAGACTGCTTAGAATCTTAAAATATTTAAAAAAAATTTATTGATTTAAGTAATCTAAATAATGAGCAAGTAAATTACGAATATTGATGTTATGAATGTATTTGAGTGATACCCAAGCATATAGATTAAGTAATTTCGTTGTAATTTCAACTATAGTGATTTTTTAGAGGTGTTTTCGCAAATAATTATGATCGAGTCATAATTATACAATCGTGATTTTGAACAAGCAAATTCAAGATAAAGACATGAATTTACCTATATCAAAATTCCAGTTTCGTTAGTCGTGTCATACTCCTATACTATTCGATGAAAGGAGGTGCATTTTCGCGGTGTCGCCTTAACTTGTACATGCATGTGAAAGCACGGGAAGAAAAAGGGCTCTCATGCCTGTCATAGTGTGATAGTAAAATATACAGACGTATTTATAGGTAGAGCCTAAATCATTTTAAATTCGTTTTATACAAACATCCATAGACAAAAGACTCGTCAACACGACGGCACTTAAATTAGTTTGTATATATAAAGCTTGATTTAAGCTTTATCAAAAGAAAGATACTCGAAGGACCTCTCATTGTAATGGACTGCTTGTATAGAAAGTTTTTTCTAATAAAAAATCTAAAGAGGCACGTATCCCTTAGTCATCGTAAGACGAACAAACGTTTAACTTAAATAAATTGTCAGGTTTCGGTGAAAGAGTAAATAATTATTTAACTCTTCTCAATAAGAACTTAAGTGTAGCCCTTAAAATAAAATGGAAACTCACTTTAGACGACGAGAAGTGAATTATGTGTGACTTATTTAAAAATACATAAGGGTCGTTTAAACATAGTTTAAATGATTGATATCGGCAAAATTTATATGGAAAACCTCAAATCAAATTGTCGAAATTAAATACGATTAAATTTTGTTATTTAATCGTAGGTGTATTAAAATAGAAAATGTAGCCGATTGGTAATCTCTTTTAAATTTTGAAGGCGGTCAATAATCTTAAAATGTAATGTAAGTGCCTTCTGTGAAGTATAAGTAGGGATCGAGTTAAAAATGTATGATAAATAATCCGAATATACTGGTTCGTAATAATACCGTATAATATATGAACCAGACAAAAATCTATGTCGAATGTATCGTAAAACTTTGTTTATGTTATTAACAAATAAGATCGTTTCGAAATTGCCAATAATCCTAATTTATTGGACAGGCTATTAAAATGCAATAGCAAAAAGCGTGGTATAAAATATTATAGAAATAAATCTTAATGCTTATGCTCATAATCATTGTTTATGCAAACGTTCATACACTGCTCTGAATATCTACTAGTTTACGTGCAGTTTATAAAAACATATGTTCCATGTAAATTTGGTTGAAGGCCATCTAGATCTTTACATCAATCTATCTATAGATTGTGATGTAAAAGTGTATGTAGATGTGACATTATTTTTTATATCAAAATGGACCAAAATTTTTCCAAATTTGTGGATCTTTAACTAACTGATTTTGATTATCTCATAAATCCCATAGTGTCATATATTGTGACCAAGTGCTGCTGATTTGTGATGGTCTGTTCAGATTTGCGAAGCTTTAGTTTTGTGTTATGCATGTAGTACATTCATTCATTTGTCCTATCAAAGTCCACTACCGAATAAAGGCCCCTCCATAGTAGATTGCTCCATATATTTAATATAGTTGCTACGCTTGGTGGGCGTGAAAACTGAAGTGACAAACGGACTTACAGTCCACCTGACTACTGCAGCCCATGGACACTTGCAACCAAATACAAACAAAGAAATGCGTTGTTACCTCTGAAGATTAAGGTATTACATATTTTTTTTGTATACCCTTCAGACTGAAACATAGCTAAAAAAGTTGTTATTAAGAAGATGCTTATTAGTTTATATTTAGCTCTGTCACTTCTTACGACACCCACGGGACAATAATATTGCAATATAAGTCATTAGAAATAAATTTGCTTTATACTAAAATTCGTGTAAAATTACTGAATATTTTTTTTGTAATAGATTTTTGTAACATTCAAGTTATAAATATTTTTTGGAAAACGATTTGTCTCTTTCTCATATTTGGTTGATCTGTGAAAACTTTGACGTAAGACGTTTATCGTTTATAAAATTATAAAAAAATAGAATGGGGCAAATTGTAGTTCCTGTGTCTAACTGACACTTTCGACAAGCCCTACTAAAAATTCAAGGGATTCTGTTTATGCGGCCCTCGAATCATTTTAACCGGCCTACGACCAGGCTTAAAGATGTTTTGTTTACCTCGTTCATGCTGGTAACCTTTAGTTCCTAAATAAAGATTATTTTTATCATTTATTTTTGCGTAAATTTAATAAAAAATAATTCGGGCTGCAGTTGTGCTACCGTCTATTTTACTAAGAGCCCGGAGAGAACCTGGGTTCGCTCCCCGCCGGCATGCAAGTTATAAAGAAAGGATGATTTTGGATTTGTCAGTTCCTGTGTTGGGCGATTTGTGTCTAATTAGAATTTGATTTTGGCTTTTTCCCATGCACACCTCATCTTCATTCTGACAACACTTGCTTTGATAAATAGTACAGCATTTATGGACATAATTTGATGTCTTCACCCACGAAATTGCTGTTTTGTATGGATGCATGTAGTACATTCATTCATTTGTCCTATCAAAGACCACTACGGAATAAAGGCCCCCTCCATAGTAGATTGCTCCATATATTTAATATAGTTGCTACGCTTGGTGGGCGTGAAAACTGAAGTGACAAACGGACTTACAGTCCACCTGATTACTGCAGCCCATGGACACTTGCAACCAAATACAAACAAAGAAATGCGTTGTCACCTCTGAAGATTAAGGTATTACATATTTTTTTGTATACCCTTCAGACTGAAACATAGCTAAAAAAGTTGTTATTAAGAAGATGCTTATTAGTTTATATTTAGCTCTGTCACTTCTTACGACACCCACGGGACAATAATATTGCAATATAAGTCATTAGAAATAAATTTGCTTTATACTAAAATTCGTGTAAAATTACTGAATATTTTTTTTTGTAATAGATTTTTGTAACATTCAAGTTATAAATATTTTTGAAAACGATTTGTCTCTTTCATATTTGGTTGATCTGTGAAAACTTTGACGTAAGACGTTTATCGTTTATAAAATTATAAAAAAATAGAATGGGGCAAATTGTAGTTCCTGTGTCTAACTGACACTTTCGACAAGCCCTACTAAAAATTCAAGGGATTCTGTTTATGCGGCCCTCGAATCATTTTAACCGGCCTACGACCAGGCTTAAAGATGTTTTGTTTACCTCGTTCATGCTGGTAACCTTTAGTTCCTAAATAAAGATTATTTTTATCATTTATTTTTGCGTAAATTTAATAAAAAATAATTCGGGCTGCAGTTGTGCTACCGTCTATTTTACTAAGAGCCCGGAGAGAACCTGGGTTCGCTCCCCGCCGGCATGCAAGTTATAAAGAAGTGATGATTTTGGATTTGTCAGTTCCTGTTTTGGGGGATTTGTGTCTAATTAGAATTTGATTTTGGCTTTTTCCCATGCACACCTCATCTTCATTCTGACAACACTTGCTTTGATAAATAGTACAGCATTTATGGACATAATTTGATGTCTTCACCCACGAAATTGCCGTTTTGTATGGGATTTTTTTATTACAAAATAATGTTTGTTCGTTAGTAGTGCTAGTTCCGTATACGTTATTGATATTGCATACCGTATTGTTTTCACGTCGGAACTTTTATTATAAAAATAACACGAATTTTCTTAGAGTCCATGTTGTAAATAGAGCGGTAATGCATATTAACTGATTTTGAAAAAGGAATATCATGTCTTAAATATAAAATTTATTTGAATTTAGAATTCGAAGTCAAACCAAACATATAACGGTTCAAAGTGGCCTGTTTAATAAAACGGCACAATTTCGTAGAAAAATATCTATTTTCGTCTAATTTTTAATACTAAAGTTTTAAAATTGTACCCATGCTGTAATTAACCAGCTGGTTGCTGGCATAATGAACTTGGGCTCGTAGCTTATAACATCAGATCTATTAGTCGCTCCAGTCGGCATCTACAAAGGGCCATTATGCAATCATCTCACAAAATCGACTCACAAAAAGTCATCTGAGAATCGAATCCGGGAACTTCAAATTACAACTAATGGAAGCGGTATAGTCACGGATTTACGCCAAGGACGAGTAAAAGTGTATGGAATCTGTTATGGTAGTGGGAACTGCTCATGGTAATTACGGTCAAACGCGCAATGACTTAAATCATGTGAACTTTTGGAGCAATTAATTAGAAACGGAATTAATGTTATTGAGTTTTTTTTAGCTGTTAAATATACTGTAGGAATTGCTCCTGTGTCATAGAGGCGTTAAATAATTACATAGATTACATACGAGCAAACGAATATTGAATAGAGGTTTTTTTTGAATTTTACAATAAGTAGGTACTAATATTTAAGATTTATGCTGAGCAAAATTAATCTATTCTGCAATATTTTATTTTATTTCACAATTAAATTAAATATTGAGGGATTTTTAATAACGGATTTTATAAGGTTTCATTTTAATTTATTTTAATTCTCTGTTAAAATTATATTAATATATCGTAGGCATTGCCTTGCATATATTTAAGTACGGTTAGCGTCTTATATAGAGTAAGTACCTATGTCAAAAAAAACTAAATTTACCGTATTATATTTAGTATCATCTATGGAATAAACTCCAACTTCAAAACGTAAAAGTCGTTTTAGTTTTGATTAAGTCATGTTTTACATTGACTAACATTATCATAAATGATAAAAAGCTACATGGCACTGATTTGAATCATTGAATAATTTGAACATTTTAGGATATGTATCTCTTACCAATTTCAAATAATGTGCACTGTTGTGTTCCAATCTGAAGGGTATTGAGAGCCAGTATGATTACAGAATGTGAGGCATTCCATCATAGTCCTCACAGGGGACAACGCATCTGAAGCATTCTTTGTTTGAGTTTAAATAAAACAACTTTAAATAAAGAAGGCTAGTAGGCTACAGCCTTCTTTGTTTAAAGTTGGTTACAGGTGACCATGGACTGCAGTACCCAATAACCATCACGTGAACTGTAAGTTTGTTTGCCACTACAGATTTATAAAAAAAGACACTCAGTGCTGTGAATAGGAATTTATAAACAATTCCTCGTGAAATACACATAATAAAAAGTAACCTATGTCCTTTCGAAGTCCTAGGCTACCTTTTTGAGAAACTTCATTACGGACGGTTCAGAGGTTTAACTGTAATGAGGTAACAAACAGTCAAACAGAGTTCATTTCGCATTTATAATATTAAGTGTGGATAGATATTATTTCAAATATATAGTAAAGTTACAGCCCGTATAAGTACGGGTAGCTTATCACTTTTGGGCACAGACCTCCTTTCATTTCTAAGGGTTAGGACTTTTGAAGCAATGGTCTTCATATATTCTCGAAATATGTTATTCCTCACACATGCAGAGATTTCTCACGATTCTTTTCTTTACCGCCGAGCTCGTGGTGAAACAGTACTTAAAATTGCAACTAATAATTTTATTAGTGCCGAAGCGAATCGAACCAAGTTGCCCGTGTGCTATGTACGAGTACATACACATTATTTTATGTTTAGATTAAATCTATTTCAAAACGTACTTAACATAAAATAACGTTATGTTAATGATTAGATAGTGATATATTATTATATACGCCAATCCTAAAATTTATTAAATCCAATATTTACAGGTTTTATTGTGTTTATTTTCATATAAATTTGATCAAGGTCTGACCAATAGTGTTTGAGTTAAATAATTTATATTGAAGTCGGTTGTACAAAATTTTAAATTTTAAAATATAACTTATATAAAATTGCCGTCAGCAATAACACTAATAACGTGATACTATGTTGTGGCTGCCCACATAAAGCTACTTGTGCAGATTCGATATGATTGGTGATTGCTAGTTTGCTAGCTTGCATAGTTCAGTTCATCCCGGTCCTGAAACAATGAGTGCGAGTGTGTGCGTGGGCACCGGTTGACCCACACTCCGTTATATTCAAAGCAGCCTGGAATGCGGACCCAATAAATATCTAGAGTACATTTTCCAAATCTAAATTACTGTAGAGGAAAGTTTTAATGAATTTATTATGTTTGGGAATCTCTTGTTGATAGAATAAGGGTTACAAACGAGCACACAGTCCACCTGATGATAAGTGAATGGTGTGTCTCATAGACATCTACATTTATCCTCGATTAAGAATCAAAATTTGTGTCTGATAAGGCGGTGGTTAGGCGTCGCCCACATCCCACTTTTAAGGTGCAGTACGCGAGGACAAATTGAGGTTTGCACCTATGTCACGTACTTTAAAATTATTGAATATTATTTCCGAAGCAACAGACAAAGTTCACAGAAGCGGCGCACTGGGTCTGTGAGATTTTTTATAATTATTTGTCTTAATTATAATTGTATATATTTTTTTATGTAAGTAGTTATATTTATCAGATTTTGTTTGTTTTGGTACAGCATTGTCTTGGTCTTGTACTGTTATGATGCTGTTACTGTTTTTGTAATAAATAAATAAATAAAATGCAGATGCGTTGTCACCTCTGAGGACTAAGATAGAATGCCTTGTTTCCAGTAAAAAAGGTCTCCGGTTCTCTACACTCACCATACGAATACGTATTCTGTGAGAGCGTGGTCCTACTCCGGTTGAGTCGACCCATTCGTGCTACAACCATAATGTAGATGCAGCGTGGCTCTACCATGTACAAGACTAATCTGAATATCTACGAATCTGAAATATTATGCAATAATTCTGTAATATATTATGCAATATATTACAGAATTATTCTGATAATAGACTTTATCAGAATAATTCTGTATTCTGATTAAGTCTCATCTCTCATCTTGTAACACCTTAGACTGTTTTACCGACTTTAGACCACTTCTTAATATAGGCCTCCCCAATAGTAGGTAGGATTTTCCGTTATCGACATGATTAATAGGCGTATTGGCAGTTGGGGTAATAGACGATTCGTACCTTTGAAGCTACTTTATAATAAATTGACCCTTAATTCTGGCAGGGATTGAGGTAGATTGCTTGTGATCTATGAATTTAAAAAAATGTGAACGTTTCCCCTTATACCCATCATGGTAATGTGGGAAACACTTTCAAGAACTGGATTTCTTCAAGAATAAGGATTTAAGAACTTTAGTACTTAAGCAAAAGAAAAATAAATTTATTCTAAGAATCACATAATGCAGATTGTGTGCGTGTTTGTAGAAAAGTGTAACGCACATTTCAATTGGTTTTTCGTAATCAAGTTTTCATAGAATGTCATAATATTGAGATATATTAGTATCACGTGACTGTAAATTTCTTTGTCACTTTAGTTTTATAAAGAAATGGCAGCCGAGTCGAATGTGGCAAATATCGTGTGGCTTACTTATTTTAAAGTACTTTTTACAATGATAAGTTCGAATATCACTTATATCAAATATCTGTGAAACGCTTGTTGTTCAAAATGTGTTCTACCCATACATCCTCTGGTTTTCAAATTTTATAAACAAAATAAACCTACTTCGGAATGGGACAAATTGTTCTCAGTGCAGTAAACAGTGCCGACATGTTTGCGATTGACCTGACATTTTACGATTATTTTCATAACTGTACTTACAGGCTTTTATGAACTAAGTTTCCACGAAAAGCATTGCATGCCTTAAGCGCGAAGCGTGTAGGATGTTCTACTAGGGCCTAAAAATCAAGATTCCAAAGTTTTATCCCATAAAATCGTATCTAACAATCATATTGTACATATAAATGATATAAAAAGCACATTGTCAGAAAGTTAAATGATTGTCGAAGTTATTTTTTTTTAAATCGGTTCATTGCTATTTTTACATAAAAAAAAGTGGTTTTAGTGGCTTATGGTGTGGATTTATCAAGTCGGCATGGAGGGGTAAACACGATAACTTTTGAAAATATTAATTTTTCAACTCAATCTATTTTTTAATCTCTTCATCTATCATGTGGGAAGCTATGGAATGTAAATGGCAGTTTAATTTTGTTTTGTTTAGTTATAATTAATTTTTTTCGGCTAAGAAATGCCGAAATTTTCGGTATTTTGGGCAGCCTTGTAATAATTTATTTTACTAAATAGACTGCCTTACTCACTCACTCGGCGCTCGGCCGCCGTCGTGAGTGGATGATACTGTATCGCTTGTTTGCAGCGGCTCGTGCTCAAAAAGATCGCTGTACAAATACAAAATATTCGAAAAACCAAATTGATACATACTTGATTAATATTATTATCACAGATTTTTATTACAATATTTTAAAAGCACTGAATAAATAATAGTACTACGTACTAAAAGTAAGTAGGATTTATATACTTAAATACGTCTTGGACTTTATGGAGTGACCTAAATGGTGATCTGATGATCATAATATTAGGTCCTTACATATGAAATTAGCGTTTTGTCGTACTGACCACTTTGATCTGAAATATCTCCTGTTTGGTTATGAATTCCAAATTCAAATTTATAAATTCATTTAGCTGGTACATTTGAGTTTTGAAAACAGCCATTCATTTGTTTTTTCCTCATTATTTTATTCTTTGGCGTCGCTTATTACCGCACAATGGAAAACATGAAATATCGGTATATTTACGAGTACGAGTTCTACCGTGGCATCAGTGCTGCAGAAACAGCTCGAAGGATTAATGATGTGTACGGCGCTGGTGTTGCAAAAAAAAGCACGGTACGTTTTTGGTTTCAACGTTTTCGTTCTGGAAATTTCGACCTTCAGAACCCCGTGGACGGCCGGAGACCAAAGTGGAAAATGAAGAATTAAAGGCTATTGTGGAAGCGGATCCATCACAAAGCACTTCAGAGATAGCTGCAGACTTCAAAAGTGATAAAACTGTATTAATCCACTTGAAGCAAATCGAAAGTAAAAACTTGAACGATGGGTACCTCATGAATTGAGGAACTGAACTTGCAAACACGCGTCGACTGCTGTGTTACTTTGCTCAACCGACACAATAATGAAGGATTTTAAATCGAATCATTACTTGTGATGAAAAGTGGATACTGTATGATAGAGGTGCTCGTCGCAATGGCTGAACCCAGCCATTGCGACGAGCGACGACCCAGACCCAGCCAAACCTGCCCTAAACGAAAATTGACTCAGAAAAGCGTTAGAGTGTTTGGTGGACTAGCGCCGGTGTCCTTCACTACAGATTTCAAAATCTGGCCAAACGATTACGGCAGATATCTATTGTCAGCAACTGCAAACCATGAAGGAAGAACTAGCTGCTAAACAACCGCGATTGGTCAATCGCTCTAGGCCACTGCTGCTTCACGACAACGCAAGACCACACACTGCACAACAAACAACCACTAAGTTAGATGAGCTACAATTGGAATGTCTGCGACATCCACCGTACTCCCCGGACCTTGCTCCAACAGATTACCATTTTTTCCAGAATTTGGACAACTTCTTACAAGGAAAAACATTCAACTCCGATGCGGCAGTCCAAACCGCCTTCAAAGAGTTTATTGATTCTCGCCCCCATGGTTTTATTAGTAAAGGGATCATTGAACTACCTATGAGATGGCAAAAGTGCATAGATAACAACGGTACATACTTTGATTAATTAAATATATATTACAAAGAAAAAATTACTTTATATTCCTCCCGTACAAAACGCGAATTTCATATGTAAGGACCTAATATAAGCATTATGAGTCGTGCACTTTAGGATTTTCCAAACTTTTTTTGCATGTTTTTAATTGAAGTTTGACATAAAATTATCGGAAAATTGCAAGTATAGTAATAAGGTTATTAGTGAAAACTTGTGTGTATTTAAACTACTTTAAAAAATTTACGTATAATCATGTTATACGTATTTCTTTAATGCGCTTAAGGCATGCACAATCGGATTTATTGTCTCATAGGCGGGATATTTGCCATAGTTGCCACGCTTTGCAGGGTTGGCAACCGCATTTATTATTTTTTAGTTGTTATTAGGAAGAATCAAATAAATATACTAGTACGCAGTGAAAACAGGTCTCTAACTCGCGAAGTGTGATTCGATTTCTTCGTCTCACACATCGTCCGAACTCTTGTTCAAGCGTGCGGGATAGAATTGAGGTTCGGGCTGAGTATTGGCCATGCTTCGGATATCGCACTCTTGATGAATGTCATTCATTTTGGATTTATGTGATCGCCCCTTTTTCATTACCCATGAGTAATGAAAAAGTTATAACAATGTATATATCAGGTTATATACACTTATATATAGTATAATATACAAGTTTACCCTCCATCTCATCGCATAAGGAAGTATCATTGTAGTCGATAATCAGTCAAGAGAAGACTCCATCGTGTTATCTTCAACATTGAGAAGTAGAACTTATTGAAAAATATTTTCCGATACTTACTTACTCATAATTTATTAATTAAATAAGAATATTTTTAGAAAAAAAAATTGGCGTCTTATTAAGAAATTTAATTGATGTGAAATTTAATATTTTTACAGACTGAATGATCTAGGATACTGTGAATTTTCCACTTATAACTAAAAATTACAATATTATGTAATACAAAAAAACCGTGCAAAAGTACCACGCGTGCAGTGATAGACTAACATATTTGAAAAAAAAAAAACAGTCGTTTGGAAGGAGTCCTATAATTTAATGATAACAGACACGTTGTTATTATTATTTCAAAATCGATACATAAAAATCGTCACGGATATTAGGATAATGAAATAAATTGAATTCATTCTACAACTAACTCATTGTATGTTAAACACCGTGGCTGCCCATCAAAAGCCGGCAAACATGACCAGCGATATACAATGCACCCACGAGGATGACTGTCGAATAGCGATGCTTTCAGGGAAATGCGATGAGTCATGTCCACGCCATTGGCACCATTTGTGTAACTATGGGTAATTTTCCATCGTATTTGAACGTGTTATGTAGAACTTTCGCGCATTTGTATATACTTGCGATTTAAATTTTGCTTTGTTGTGTGTGTTTTAGTAATTTTTTCTAAATATTGTATTTCTTCTTCAGGCGCTAGAAAAAAAAGGCGACATACCCCTCTTTACATTATATAGTATATAAACTAATTGTATATGATTTCAAATATTTTGGTGATTTTGGTGAGTGTAGAGAACCGGAGACCCCTTTTACAGGAAACGAGGCATTCCATAGTAGTCCTCACGGGTGACAACGCATCTGTATTTTGATATATAGTCGGAGATAAATGTCCAATAAAAAAAATAGGTATATTTAAGTATTGTATTTTTTAGGGGCTGCTCCTGTTCGATAGTTTCACTTTATGCTTTGTACGCCTTTATATCGCTAAGCAATTCAGATCTCTTTACATCTTTTATAATTACACAAGAATTTGTTATGCAACACACTTAAATTTAATCCTCGGTCTCTTAGTTGATCTTCAATGAAATATAATATATATAACTATATCGTAATATACATTGCATAGATTAATTATGCATGTACGTTAATTATAGGTACATAGAATACATGGCCATGTGAATAATGTTGAATGTAGGTACATGACTAGATTATTTTCTGTGCATATTTGGATTAATTTTACGCTATGTTATCGTTTGAATTCATGTCTGCGTTAATTCCGGGGATATTACGATTTGTAGTTTGACACGTTTCTACAGCCGTTGGTCGTTCGGTGGACTTAGATGAAACGTTGGGGGATTATATAGACATTAATATAGAGATATTAATATAGTGTCGCAACATTCCATCCCAATAGGTAGCGTACAGAAGCATTAAGACTGTATTTTATAGTAATACTTTTACGGTTTCATTATCTGATTGCTGTGTTGCGGATCTAGGGCAGGGTTGCAGCAATGTTTTTTAAAAAAAAGTATATTTTTTATTTTATTATACATAGGTCATATTGAAAGTTCTGCGCTCCTGGCCGCTCATAAATGTTTGAATTTCGAATGTTATATTTTTAAATATGTTTTACGGGAACTATATTGATTGAAATTATTTTTGGCGGGTAAGCGTGTCAATTGTGTTTTTATCACAATTTGAAGTTCGTCATAAGAAGGAAAAAGAGAATCAACGCGAAAAGATCGGTATTTTGTGAGTGCGTGGTCCTCCTCCGGTCGAGCCAACCTTTCCGTGCTACAACTATAATATAGCACAGCATGGCTCTACCAGATATAAATGTGTTTCAGGATCGTGCCAAATGGAAGTTTATAGTCTCTGTCTACGCTTTGGCAATAGGCGTGATACTTTATATATGTATTTGTATGTATATAATACAAAAATTACAAATTCTTTGAATGAAGACATTTCGCAAACCTTTAAAATTATTTATGTCTTCCGCGAACCTTACTTTACGAGCGTATAGTCGGACGTTTGAGATCGTACATGTTGGTAGGTAATGAATGAATAGAAATAATACATTATAAATAATTTACCGTCTCAAGAATTCAGACGTCGAACGGAACAGCTTTCGAGATGTTATTGCGTGTTTATATGTTATTTTTAGAGATTTATTCGTCATGTGAAACGCGAATCGAGAAAAATTGTTTTTCAGTTAGCATCTTCATTCAACAATATAAAAAAAAAAAACAAAAATAATGAATGTGATAAAATACGTAAAATTAGTTTCATTTAAGTAATGTAAAACTGTGTAGTGGCGTACGAATATCCTCTAGCCCATATCGTCCCTTGGGTGTCGTAAGAGGCGACAGCAACTTAAAATAATTAAAAAAAACTACGATTGCCAATCCGCCTGCCAAGCGTGGCAACTATGACAAAATCCTGCTTTCAAGGCAATCTATAGGGAGGCCTATGTTCAGCAGTGGACAATATTATAGGTAGCGATAGATGGATGGTTGATGAATGTTCAAAAATGTCTGAGAAAATTATGATCTCCTAGCCAACATTGTTAAATCGTGGCAAGGTCTTTTTTTTCTTAATTTCTTTTAACAAACTTAGTACTTACCTAATTTCGGAGGCTGGTCGATAGGCAGCGCTTGTGACGTACACGTCGGAATCAGCTCTCGGTGAGCCGTTGGAGTGGTGATGACGCTTGCCATTGCGATGCTCGCCACCACCTGATCCGCCGCCGGATGGTGATCGCGTTCGCTCGTCCATTGTCTGAAAATTTAAAATTGTAAAGTATGTAATATAATGTATACTTAGAAATCGCTACACCAACATTTCTATAAAACACGAACTGTTATTGGTTTTGGGGACAACGTGATTTTGATTTTGTGTTTCTGACACACCCAGGCATCTGGGCACAGTAGGCACGTTAGACTATGTGGCTAAGTAGACACTTAAAGCTAGGTGTACTGCAAGTTCGTTTATCACTACAATTTTATAAATTATTCAGCCATTTCTTATTATGTTTTTGTTTTTTTTTCAACTGATTTCAAAAAAGGAGGAGGTTCTCAATTCGACTGTATTTCTTTTTTATGTGTGTTATCTCAGAACTTTTTTCCAGGTGAACCGATTTTGATGATTCTTTATTTGAAAGCTGGTGCTTCTCTTGTGGTCCCGTATAAATTTGATCAAGATCCGACCAGCAGTTTTTGAGTTGTCGTATTTAATTGACTTCGGCTACATTGATGATGTTCTCATTTTATTTATATTGAAGTCGGTTGTACAAATTTTTTAATTTTACCACAAACTTGTTATAAAATCAATTTTAAAAGTTGTCTTTCTTTCGTCCTGTCCTACCTCCATACAACATAACTTTTAAAAGATAGGCCAAAAGACCGCAAGGTGCAAATCAAGGCTTTTGATTTATAATTAGTATTGCTTTTTATAGAAGTAAGGTTAACAAAAGTGTATACAGTGCATCTGATAATAGGTGGACGCTGTGGCCCATAGGCTATGGAAGAATAGATCTCTATGAATAGAGTCTATGGGCCATAGATCCATTCATCATCATCATTATCTCAAGAATCAAAATGCAGATCCTTTGAACACTACAGCGTAGTAAGGCTGAAGTACGAATGAATCCGCTCGACCGGGGAAAGACCATGCTCGCACAGTATGCCAGCGTAAAATAGCAGAATAATGTGGTTGTGTTTTGTACGAATACTGCTGTAAGTATCCTTTGCCCGTTTATTTTTACTCATGGCATTTCATGTTGCCGTCAGCGCATCTCCATGTTGATACTTAAATTAAGTGAGATGTGGGTCTCTTAAACGGTGTAGTGGAGTTATTAGAATATACACTACCCTATATCGTTCCGTGAGTGTCGTATGAGGCGACGGAAGAAAACTGAACCAGGAGATGGGAAGCCGGGAGAACTGTCTTCTTAATTACAACTAAAAATAAAAAACTGCAGTTGCCAACCCGCCCGTCAAGCGTGGCAACTATAGCCAAACGGTAGGTCTCTATGAGCCACATTATGTGCTCGATTGTCATGTTTATTTTCAAATTTTTTTAAAGTTATATTATTAAAAATTGCCCAATATTAGCGAAAATTGTTCCCCTATAAAAGTTTCACTAACATTCGAATCAGATCAGTTTAAAAGTAGATCTGGTTCATAAAAAGCCGCAGGCTCTTTAGCATCAATCAACGGACGCATTAGAAGAAACAAAGAACAACAGAAGGCCACGTCTCAATATTTAAATAGAAGCAGTTATATCGTTATAGTTCAATGAGAAATATAACAACATAATGACCGTTCAAATGATTAACCTTAAAATATTTATCGCATTAAAGCGAATTGAAATCGATTACATCACAGAATTATACACCGTACGAATGCAGTTTAATTAGCTATGAACTTTAGCGATAAGATTCGGAGTAGTGTGTGAGATGTCTAAGTGTGTAGGTACGTGTGATAGGAGAGAGCGGCTGGTTTTAAATATGCATAATATTACGTATGTCACGATATAATACTGTAGATACTATTATACTGAGATATATCTTATTCAAGGCAACGAGACTATTCTATTACAGTGCATATTCTGAGAGGGTTATGTGTGATGGCGGACTTTACATGTCCTCGAAATATTTAATTTCTCAGACATGCAGGTTTCCTTACGATGTTTTCCTTCACCGCAGAGTACATGGTAAACAGCACTTGAAATTGCAGCTAATAGTTTCATTGTTGTTTCATTGGTTAGCGCTTAAAATTTTAATTCTATTAAATGCTTTAAATGAATTAAAATTTTAAGCGCTCGTTAAATGAAAATTAGCCGTCTATGTAAATGAAAATAACAAATGTGACAGGCGGTGTATGAAATATAATAGAACAATTCAATATTAACATACAATATGGAGTAATCTGACCATGGTTAAGCAATTTGTTTAAACATTTTTGATAGGAAAATAATATAAAACCTTTCATAAGGTTATGTAAATAACGAAATGATTGCAGATGCACAGAATAAATAATAGCTCTAGCTTACAGATATTTAAATAGTAGCTATATAAATCTATTATGTAAAACTTAAACAAGCTGTATTTTCCCTCTTCGCTGGGTTTAAATTAAACATTAATAATTGATTTAATAATCCGTATAAAAATTATCCGAAGTATACTATTCCACAATAAATTTTCTTGTATGCCAAATTACGCAGTCATACGTCAAACAAACATACTTTCACAGTAAATAGCGCATTTAATATTATGCGCTATTTTTTATGAAGACATAGACATAGACATGGAACAATATTCAACGTCCGCTTGTGGTTTTGGCATTCTACTAAATTCAGGTGTCAATCAATCAATCAATCTAAATCAGTCAAATTCAGTACAGCAGTACAATCAGTATTAGCAGAGTGAATGTGTATGAGCAAAATAACAAGAAACCCGCGTCAGTAGTACTTTTTTCTTATAGAATAAGCGTGACAAACGAGCACACAGTCCACCTGATGGTAAGTGGATGCTGTGGCCCATAGACATCTACATTTATCCTCAATTAAGAGTCAAAATGCAGATGCGCTGTCACCCCTGAGGACTAACATGGAATGCCTCGTTTCCAGTAAAAAGGGTCTCCGGTTCTTACTACTCTCACCATACTAAACACAGCAGCATTAAGCTGCAATATTACGCTTGTAATCTGTGAGAGCATGGTCCTACCCCTCTCAAGTCGACTCATTCGTGCTACAACCATAATATAGCTGCAGCGTGGCTCTACCACATAAATACCGCTTTATTTTCTCTGCTGCTATTGTAGGTGAACACCGCGCTTTTATGCGTGTGTTGCGAGACGCTTAGATGAAGATTTTGCGTTCATTGTGGTATTAGTACGAGATTTAGTCTCTACTATGTTTGCTCGCAGTTTGAATGATATGCATTGAAGTAAGAAATAAATCTTACTGTGTGCGTTTAGTGGCGCGGTCTATCACATTGTGGTCACGCAGTCTTGCATGTCTTGATTGAATGTTTGCGAGACGAACAGAGCGAACATTTAGGGGAGAGCTTGTTATATCTATCTTTTCCATTTTCTTGTTCCTGTTGATTTATCATACATGTTCCAGATGGATGGTAAATATTAGCCGACTGAGGAAGAAAATCAAAGCGAACCGCCGTGCAGTTGCGGCGTAAGATAATCTACTATCACATCATATCCTGTGGGTGTCGTGAAAGGCGACAGAGGGAAATGAAACTGGAGATGGGACAGATGTTACAGACAACAACTCAAAATTATAACTGCAATTGTTAACTTTGTGTATCTGGGTTCAAAGTTTACAAGAGATGGAAAGTGTGAGAGTGATATCGAAATCTTTATGAGCAGTCGGAAGGTGTCTAACAAGGCTCGTTTGGCTGTGCATGAGGGGGTGTTGGTTCCGACACTCATGTACGGAAGTGAAAGTTGGGTATGGCAGAAGAAACATGAAAGCAGAATAAATGCAGTTGAGATGAGAGCGTTAAGAAGTATAATAGGAGTTAAATTGAGTGACAGGATAAGAAATAGTGAGATAAGGAAACGTTGTGGTCTGAAAGAAGATGTAGTGACAAAAATTGAGAAAGGTATGCTGAGATGGTTTGGCCATGTCGAGAGAATGAATGAAGAACGATTGACGAAAAAAGTGTATAAGGCGAGTGTGAATGAAAGTGTTGGAAGGTAGACCTAGGCGGACGTTTCTAGACCAAATCAGGGACGTCTTGAAAAAGGACAGGTCAAGAGTACCCTAAACCGAAGAGCATGTATGAAGGGAATAATGAAAGTTGACGAAGCGAAACAAGTATGTAAGGATCGTAGCAAGTGGAAAGAAGTGGTCTCTGCCTACCCCTACGGGAAAGAGGCGTGATTATATGTATGTATGTATGTAATTGTTAACTCACCTGCCAAGTTGACTACTAGATGATGAGGTGGAACGCCTCTCAGTCTGTGGTTATACTGGCTCCCTATGCCCTTCAGACCGGAACACAGAAATGCAAGCACTGTTATTTGACGGCAGAAATAGGTAAGAAGGTGGGTGGTATCTACCCACACGGACTTCTAGACAGAAAAAGAGACCTCCCACCTAGTAAACAAAAATGTTACATGTCTTATATACAAGATGTATACAAGATGAAGAATTATATATTTTATGTAACTACGATGGTAGAGCTGCACTGTAGAATAATATGGTTGCAGCACGAATGGGTCGGCCCGACCGGAGAAGGACCACGCTCTTATAGAATACCAACATGAAATAGAACCGGAGACCCGTTTTACTGATAACGAGGAGTCACCTAGTCACCCTTATTTCTATTTTGTAAAATGCTAGCACTAGTATTTTTTCATATGTCGTTGAGGCTCTATTCGAACCCGCAGCTCAAGGGCGCCATAGCTGTTAAGTGGCCGCGATTGCTGATCATGAGGTCCCGAATTCGAATCCCGGGTCTAAAAAATCAGATATTGGGTTATCTGTCAAGAAATTCTCAGTAGCAACCCGGAGTCTCAAGTCAGTCAGAAAGTTGGTAATGATCCCAGAAAATATACAAAATTCGACCTGCTCAAAATTCAAAAACTTTATTAAACATAGTTTGTATAAAAAGGGTTATTATAATGTTAAGGAATTTATGGATGATAATAACCCTGGAATGAGTGTTCGCTGCCAGGCTGTTTCTAATTTGTTTTGTGGTTAATTGTGTAATATACATGATTGTAAGCTGTTATTTAAAAAGTCCCGCTGGGTTTCTTGCTGGTTCTTCCCAGGACAGAGGTTTTTCGAACCAGTGGTAATTAGACAAAGAGTGACTTTCAATAAGTATTATTTATAATCTATATTGAATAAAAAAGTTTCTGTTTCTGTTTCTGTTTCTGATCACACCATGCCTCGGAAAGCAAGTTAAGCCGTTGGTCCTGTGCCTGATCGCTCTCCGGTCGTGTCGGATTACCGTCTTATTAGACTATGAGAGTGAGGGAATAAAGAGTACTCCTGCGTTTGCGCGTACACTCGGACACTATGATCCTGCCAGATGGCTAGTTTACGTTGAGAATGGCCGCCATTACTGAAATTCGGTCTAGACGACATTATTATTGTATTTATATAACTCGTAGTCACAATCAGCACATCACTCTTAAATGTTCTTATATGTTCTTCGAGTTCTTAATTAGATCTTTATGTTCTATGTAACAAGAGGATTTGATATTTTCATTGTAAGTTGTAAATGTAATGCTGCGTGTTTTGCTTCAGTCTATAGAAGCCTATATTTAGCAGTACCGTTTGATGGGATGAATCATTAATGAGAAAACATCAAACCAATAATTTCACAAATGATTAGAACAACTATGAAAACAATTTTACATAATATGTAATTTACTTTCGTATTTTGATGATTAAATTTTGAAATAATAAATGATACCATTGTTACATATTATAAACAACATTGTGTTTTACAAAAGAACAATTGTAGATCGAACCAGAATGTCACAAGTTAACCTTGCTAATTTGAGTGCGGCTAAGGCTATAGTGATTTATAAGCAGAAGCGTTAGCGGAAAAGCTACTTTTTATTTTTGCATCTTTATAAGATAGATAGGGATAGCGATGCAAAAAAAAAAACAGCTTTTCCGCTTCTAAGCACAGTAGGGGATTGCTTCAGGCATTACGCCCTGGTATTACTGGTTATATATATAGTTAATAAAAATAGCAGATAAAAGGACAAACTATAAGGAAAAAAAGAAAATTTAAATATACTTATTTGAAAATTTAGAGAAAATTGCTCAAAGCACAAAATCAAATTACATCAATATATTTTCGAAAATTGTTTTAATTTACCATATTTTAATTTTATTGTTATATATTATAGTATATAACAATTAAATTAAAATAAGGCATGCAAGAATAAATTAGTAAGCAATATTATTATATAATTTATACTTGTATAAGTATAATAAATGATAATATTTTAAGACCACTTAATTAAAAACAATATGGTTGGTCCATTGTCATTTCAATTAACACTTTCGCTATATATTCTATCTCGCTCACAATATAATAAAACTTTAAAAACGAAAAACCGATTTCAAAGAACTAAAAAGGAATATAATCATCGAAATCAGTGCAGGTGCCTTTGCAAATTGAAGAATTGATTGATTTTCTCTTGGTTCCCCTCATTAGATCTTGACAAAATATACATGGAACCACCACTGTGGTACTCGCATCGTAACAAAAAACAAATAATTGTAATCGAACACCAGTGTTAAGAAATCGCTAAACATACATAAAAAATATTCCGACGAATTGAGAACCCTTCGTTTTATTTTAAGCCGGTTGAAAAACGTTGAGTTGACTTTAATTTAGCCTTTTTTAAAATACTTTTCGCTTTGTATAACAACATGATCGGCACCTAAGAAACAATCGGAGCGGAGTGCGGGCGAGCCGCTCGTATTTAATTATTTTCGTAGAAATACGAAACTTCAATTTATGTTTGAATAGTACGCCAGTACCTCCGTATGAAAATTAGAGCGTGTCCAATCTCCTTGTTTACATGCATAATGTGATGTATTGTTTAGATTTCAGGCCGTATACATCATTTACATATAACTAGTTTTGCTTGATAGATGGTTTAAAAATTCATTCGCTCTAGATTTATAATGACTGACGGTTTTTATAAGAAAATTGCAGTTTTACTGTTTTATTTGGTACCATAAATAATCATAGTTAATTTTAACTGAGTTCAAAAAAAAAAACGAGGTTTTATAATCGACTTGCATGTTTTTTCTTATCTATGTTCACCGATTGCTCGGATAGAGCTGATTTAAATGATTCCTTTTTATTAAATATAGGTTATACTTGAGGGGTAGTGGAAGTTTCATATAATAAATTACACAAAAGCAATAATTCCAATCCTAATGGTGGAAAATAAAATGGTTTTAATTCTTCGACACACTATGTGTTATTAGCACCGACTTCAGAAGCTAATATGTGGAAATTATTTTATTTATTATAGTTTTAAGGTCGTTTTTTATTAAAAGTTTAATTATTCTAATTGTGTCACATCACAGAATATGTCAAAAACGGATTTGTCCCTTCTCCTCTCAATTATTTAAATTTAATTCATGTTTTCGTTCATTCGATTTTATTTCAAAAATTGAAATGATAAACGAACTTACAGTGTACCTGATGGTAAGTGGACACTGCCGTCCATAGACACCTGGAATCAACTTCAAACGAAGAAGACTAGACATGCGTTGTCATCTCTGTGGATTAAGATAGCCTTATTTGTTATTATACTGCCTTTCCACACCGTTAAGACCGGAAAACAACAGTGCACGCACTACACAAAAATAGACAAGTAGGTGTTGCCTCATCCGATGAACCAATGATGATAAGTCCAACCACCTAGTATTTATTTTTATCTTTGTTTGTAGGATAAGAGAGCCATTATAATTACAAGACGTGATGCAGTTCATCTTAGTTATTGAGTGTAAAAATATATCTGTGTTATTTTTTTTGCCCAAATATGTTTTTTTTATAGGATAAGGGTGACAAACGAGCACACAGTCCATCTGATGGTAAGTGGTCCATCAGATGGACTGTGTGGTGGAGACCCTTTTACTTGTAACAAGGCCTGCCATTTTAGTCCGCAGGTGACAACGCAACGATAGTTTTAATTCTCAATTAAGGATAGATATAGGTGTCTATGGGTCTGAGCATCTACAAACCATCAGATGGAATTGTGTTGTCGTTTGTCACCCTTTTTTTTAATTAAGATTTTTGGCTTGGATTCTTGTCCTTTAAGTCATGTCTTCATTATTTATCTCAATATCAAGTGATAATAATCCTATAAAGTACATTGCTTCACAATATGTTGATGCGTCACATTGTGTAGTTTTTGGGAGATTTTGACGGCAACTTGAGGTAGCAAACAGTTGGCGATAGTATCTCAAGGCGCCTAAGTAGACAGACACCTTATCTTGAAATTCACGTCACCATCGGATTACTTGTTTTACCGTTTCCACTAATAGTTCACATGCGCAGACTTTTTAATACACAAAATCGCACCACCTTTACATAATATGAAAATCCGTAAAACTAGTTTTATTTAAATGTGTAGTGTTCGTGTAAATATAAGAAATCATTATGTAAACCAGTACGGACTGGTAATTGCAAATAAAATTCGCCGATTAGAAGATCTCATGACCAAGCGCGCAAGATATCTAACAGCCTTAAATTTCTTGAAGAGATGCCGAGACCATAATCTCATTCTTACGTGTGTCAAAATATCCACTAAAAAGGACATTCGAGGAAGCGCTAAGATCTTAAATCAGGCAAGTAAAAAGTTGTTACGAACGGTAATCCAACAAAAACGCTCCGATCTACATGACATAAACAAATCCATAGACACATCATTCAGTGAGTTAAAGGCAGTCTTAACGACATTTGATTATAGTATATTAGTGGTCTCTCTTATATAGGACAAACTAAAAGATCAATAAAAACCCGCGTTAAAGAACACATAGCTGATGTGAAGAATCGACGCTCCGGAAGTCTGCAGTCTGTGAACATGTACAGGATCGCCCTGTCACTACATTAGATTTGATAGACCACAAATCCTCGCTAAAGAACACCGATTCCTTCCAAGGATGATTCATGAGGCTATTGAAATAAAAAACCATCCTAATTTCAATAGAGAAGATGGTTGGTGTTACCATCTGCTTGGGATCCTATAATTAATAAAATTAAATCCCAACCCAAGCATACAACTGCAAGACTTCAAGATACTGTAAGTTCATACTGCGTAGATCGGAACAAAAATTAATAATTTTTAATCTGGAGGTAACCGTGGTTAACTATGACATTGGGACGTCAAATACCTCAGTCCCCCCCCGTGACCATGGGTGCTGTAAAGTACTCGAAACGTCGGGAATATAAAATAAGTTAATATACGAGATAAAATCCGTAAAACTAGTTTTATTTAAATCCACTTCAAACCTTTATAGCAGCAATCCGCCGTCGGTCAAGTTCCCGCCAAAACTCCTTTGTCACCCTTAGGTATAGGTAGCGGCACGAAAGTCTAGCGGTGACTGTTATTGCGCATTTCTTGTAGTTATATTAAATTATATTAAAACGTATTGTATTGTAATTATATTAAAACTTAAGAAAAAATTTCACCAACAAATTTATCCGTTGACAGTGGACATGAAAATCAAATTCAAATAAGGGGTTCAATTTCAGAATAACATAAATAACTGAAGATTTATGTTATTCTGAAATTGAACATATGTATTATGTAATTTTCCCAAAGAAACAATTAAGAAATCAATTAATTAAAATTTTACTAACCGTATATTCCGACAAGGTCCTCTCGGAGGGAGCTCGGTGACTGTCGTTTTCATCCCTCGAAGAAGCTCGGTGTAAAAATCCACCGGATGAAGGCGAATCAACACCAGAACGGTGCGTCGCCACATAATGATTACTTTTCACTTTATGCGCCATCTTGGATTTATCACAACACTAAGTTATGCTTACGTTCATTTTCACATTCGAAAATAGAACTAGTTAGCAGGGCACCATTGTCTGCGATTTATTTTTAATTTTCTTATATGCCAGTGAGCGTAATGCGCTGAGCCTATAAAGCTAATCTATCATATTCGTTCTGATTTAATGATTCGAATCTAGCGTTCCGTTGGTATCTTGTATTGTGGGTCAGCAGTACCGGTGAGCCTGCAACAAAGAATGGTTTGGTTAGAAACGTTTAACCTTTTTATTATTAACCTTGAAGTGGGTAATTTGTGGTTAGGCGATAGCGACTTGCACAAATTTCTGGTTTGATTGACGCGTCTGTATACAGGTAGTAGATTCTTTAATCGACAAATATATAAAAGAATTAAGAAATAATAATAATAAAACAATCTCTTACAATTGATAGAGATATAAAATTAAGGAAATTTGAAAGATGTGTTAATTTACAAGATGATGAATTATATCCTCTATGTTTTTGTTATGTGTAAATAGCGTATAACAGCACATAACTTAACCTCTTGTTCTAAGGTTTGCCCGGCTGGTGAAAAAGGGAAAATCTCCTACCGCGCTAGGTGTTCAGCATAGATAGAAAAGCGACCGACGCCCCGTGTGGTAATATCGGTCGTAATCGCCAAAAACATACATAAAGGTGTTTCCGGTAACCCTAGGGGTGCTCTGCTGTACATTTGAACTGCCACTTGAAACAAATTTTTGAGGCAACCTGTATATTGTTCGGAAGATTCGATAGCGTGATTCAGGCTTCGTTTATTGTTCAGTCTATTTACGCGGTTGTAGCGCGATGAACAGTCACTAAGGGAAAATGCTTCGCAGCGAAAGGACGGTTTATGTCGGAAATATCGGCAGGGCTGTAACGCTCTTGTTTCTTTTCAGAGGACAATTATTTACCAAGAATTACCACTGTAGTGATCAAACTTTCTCTATGGATAAAAATGGTGGTAAACAGTAGACTAGGCTCAAGTAGTGTACAATTGTTAATATATAGCGAATATATTAGTTAAATATTATATAACTACCGCCGTTTAGTGGGTGTGGTAATCCGTGGTTGTCGTAAAAGGTGATAGAGGGAAATTGAAACCGGAGATGAATAAGAATATCTATTACCCCCATATCATCCCGTATTGTATACAAAGTGATGAAATTAAAAATTTTGTACAACCGACTTCAATATAAATAAAATGAAAACATCATCAATGTAGTGCAAGTCAATTAAACACACATTATTAAGGATAATTCAAAAACTACTAGTCAGATCTTGATCAATTTATATGGGACCACATGAGAAGCACCAGCTTTCAAATAAAAAGAATCATCAAAATCGGTTCACCAAAAAAAAGTTCTGAGGTAACACACAATACAGTCGAATTGAGAAAGTCCTCCTTTTTAAAAGTCGGTTGAAAATAGCAGAATTATGCGGTTGTGTTTTGTACGAACTACTATTATAAGTGACGACAACCATTTTCCAGTTCTGGTAGCAGCATCTTCCTGATAACAACTCAAAATGAAAGAAACTGCGGTTGTTAACCCGCCTGCCTAGAGTGGCAACTTTGGCATATATGCCCCCTATGAAAATCTATCGGGAAAGTCTATGTTCAGCAGTGGACTTTGGTAGGCTGTAGTAATCATGTGTGAGTATTTAATGATGATTTATGATTTTCCTCGCTAACTGAAATGAAATCGTTTTGAGATTTGATTAGGTATTTGCCTAAAATAACGGAGCTTTGAAAGCAATCTAGCGCATACTACTTTAAACTATAAAATTTATCTCAGGGAAAATAACATACAAATAATCCCTATAATACTTATTACTGACCTAGATTCCGCTATCCAAGTAATAGAATTTTCTCTCAAATCATCCTTGTTCGTGATCTTAAGCTTTAACTTTCACTGATCTATTTTTCACGGGTATCGATTCGGACGTTGTATCGAACGATTGTATCGTTATAATCACTGATACTACCATTTCTTAATTACATCGATTGGGGCCAGAAGGCGATTGAATCGAATAAAAACTTTGACTGACACATCAGGGTTTCCTCGATCGCTAACAATAGTGGGAACTGTGTGAAGTTGATTTTATGTGAAGTGGTACGATTGGCTGCTAACGTAAGTGCTAATTGTTTTTTTAATCGTTTTTGATTGATTTTCAATCGAGTACACGATACAGTTGATTCTGTTGATTTAGATCGAATCGGTGATAATTAGAGCTTAAATGGTTCTCATTGTTTTAAAGAAGTAAGGGTGACAAACGAGTACACAGTTTTCCTGATGGTAAATGAATGCTGAGGCACATTGACACTTGCATCTATTCTCGAATAAGGAATAAAAGGGAGATGTGTTCAGCGTTTGAGACCACAGACCCTTCTTAGTTTTATCGAGACATTGCATCGATACCAGTAACAAAACTCTTCAATCCTTGTCACTTACCATACCACCTAGACTTGTCTGCAATTCATACAAATAGAATCCAAGAATTTGTCTTGAATCCATTATTAAATTTTAGTTCCATTGCGTTATCTTCCACTTTTATAGAATAAGGGTGGCAAACGTGCACACAGTCCACCTGATCATAAGTGTCTGATGTGGCCTATAGACAATTAATCTTCGACAAAAATTTGGATGCGTTAAAAGCGTGGAAGCTTAATGTTATTTTACGCTGGTATTCATGCTACAACCATAATATAGCTGCAGCGTGGCTCTACCTCGTAAAAATGTGCATTTGTTCTGTTAAACCATTTGTTTTTAGAATCAGAAATAATAGGTCCTTACATATGAAATTGGCGTTTTGTACGGTAGGAATATAAAGTCAATTTTTAGAGTATGGTGGATGTCGCAGACATTCCAATTGTAGCTCATCTAACTTAGTGGTTGTTTGTTGGCAGTGTGTGGTCTTGCGTTGTCGTGAAGCAGCAGTGGCCTAGAGCGATTGACCAATCTCGGTTGTTTAGCAGCTAGTTCTTCCTTCATGGTTTGCAGTTGCTGACAATAGATATCTGCCGTAATCGTTTGGCTAGATTTTAGAAAGCTGTAGTGAACGACATCGGCGCTAGTCCACCAAACACTCACAAGTAAATTTTTCTGACTCAATTTTCGTTTAGGGCAGGATTTGGCTGCGTCTCCAGGGTTCAGCCATTGCGACGAGCGCTTCCGATTATCGCACAGTATCCACTTTTCATCACAAGTAATTATTCGATTTAAAATCCCTTCATTATTGTGTCGGTTGAGCAAAGTAACACAGCAGTCGACGCGTGTTTGCAAGTTCGATTCACTAAATTCATGAGGTACCCATCGTTCAAGTTTTTTTACTTTCCCGATTTGCTTCAAGTGGATTAATACAGTTTTATCACTTACCCCGAAGCCTGCAGCTATCTCTGAAGTGCTTTGTGATGGATCCGCTTCCACAATAGCCTTTAATTCTTCATTTTCCACTTTGGTCTCCTATCGTCTACGGGGTTAGTTCTGAAGGTCGAAATTTCCAGAACGAAAACGTTGAAACCAAAAACGTACCGTGCTTTTGCGATACCAGCGCCGTACACATCATTAATCCTTCGAGCTGTTTCTGCAGCACTGGTGCCACGGTAGAACTCGTACTCGTAAATATACCGATATTTAATGTTTTCCATTGTGCGGTCATAAGTGACGCCAAAGAATAAAATAATGAGGAAAAACCAAATGAATGACTGTTTTCAAAATCAAATGTACCAGCTAAATGAATTTATAAATTTGAATTTGGAATTCTTAACCAAAGAGGAGATATTTCAGATCAAAGTGGTCAGTACGACAAAACGCTCATTTCGTATGTAAGGACCTAATATTATTAACAATTGTTTTCGGAATTGAAATCAACTAGGGCAGCATTTTATTAATGTCTTCATTCGTAATGAAAAAAAAAAAAATTAAATTCCTTGTTGTCGGAATTTTATGAAATAAACACAAGTCAGATTATAATTGTCATGCTGAACACAGAAAGGCGCAGTTAAATAACGTGTGTTTCGTTTTGATTGTAGCCCTGCCAAGTGTAGGTATGTATATGAGATTCAACGCACTTTCGCGACGCATTGTCGATGTGGACGCTAATGGAATAACAGTTTGTTATTTGACTTGTTGGCACTAGAAGCTTGTAATTTGCTGTTGCTTGAATGACAACGTGCAAAGATGCATTAAGTGACGAATTGTTAGGGCTGTGATGTTTATTGTTTTTAATAGATGGATTTAATACAGACTTCATTTGTAACCTTTAAGTTTTTTATAGAATAAGAGTGACAATCGAGCACACAGTCCACATGATGGTAAGTGACCAAGTATCCATAGACATCTACATCTGTCGATTAAGAATCAAAATGTAGGTGCGTTGTCACCCCTGAGGACTAATATGGAATGCCTCATTTCCAGTAAAAATGGTCTCCGGTTTTCTAAACTCACCTTACGAAACACAGCAGCATTAAGCTGCTATTTTACGCTTGTATTCTGTGTGAGCGTGGTCCTTTCCAGATCGAACCGACCCAATCGTACTATAACCATAATATAGTTACAGCGTGGCTCTATCAACATTAAAGCTGCGTATCGATTACGCGCTCCTGGCGCGCCCGCCATGAATGACAGCGCCGACCAGTGCATTCCGTGGAACGCGCTCCAAATGTTCGATGTGTATCAACTAAGCGCTCCTGGCACGCGCGGCAGCCGTTCCAGTGTTTGACCGTTCAACATGGATGTCGGTCGGTCGTGTAAGAGCAGCTGCCGCTTTCATAGTTCCATGCATCTTCTCTGAGCGCTTTTTATGGTAAAAACGACTTTTGCTATTCCACAGTAGTTCTTTTGAACCATATAATTTGATCAATTTACGGCAACTTTGGTTATCCATAGCTCGGAACGCAACGAACACATGAATGCTGAAAACAACCGTCCCAACTGGCGCGCACGCCAAAACTTAACTACTTTGATTTGCGGTAAAAAACCGACACCAGATTGAGCGACCCGCTCCACGTTTGAGCGTTCCAACGAACAATTTGGCGCGCGTTCCAAAGCGGTATCCATTTCGCGCGGCTGGAGCGCGCGCCAATGTTCGACCTCTTGGAGCGCACAATCGATACGCGGCTTAAAGGTATTATAATTGTAAAAAAAAACCTGTAAGTATTGTATAAAACTCTATGTAGCGAGATCACCCCATATCGTCCCATGGGTGTTGTAAGAGGCGATTATTGAAAATTTCGGAAAGATATCATGGCTTACGATAGAAGACAATATAACAGCACTTTAAAGATACGGTGGTATTGGTTAAGATAGGTAATTGCAAATGCAAACTCGGAAAGTCGTAGTATTCGACTACCTCCTAACCACTTTTAACTCAAGCATTTTAATATAATTAATAGAATCAGGCGTTACTTTGCAGAAATCCATTATATTAAAGTTGTAAATATTTACTTTGCAAACATCCGCTCAATAAAATAAAATGATGTGTCTTACCTAGTTTGAAGAGCACCTCCCGCCCTCCCTCAATTGCGTGCACTATCCCCGTCACCACTAATCCCAGCACCACTACTCCCAACACCACTACACTAGGAAAGACACACCACCGATGACAATACGACACGTGTTTCGCCTCTACACGAGGCATCCTCAGGTGATGTAGACTCTGCGGTGGCTGACCGCTAGCGGTATAGATAGCGTATTGTCATCGGTGGTGTGTCTTTCCTAGTGTAGTGGTGTTGGGAGTAGTGGTGCTGGGATTAGTGGTGACGGGGATAGTGCACGCAATTGAGGGAGGGCGGGAGGTGCTCTTCAAACTAGGTAAGACACATCATTTTATTTTATTGAGCGGATGTTTGCAAAGTAAATATTTACAACTTTAATTCAAGCATTTTAAGCTTACCTGAATTAGTAAACGGAAGTATTAGTAATCTTAATAGCGTTACTATCTATTTTATTATATTTTTTAGTATCTATTTGTTATTAAAATATTTTTATTACATTCCCCTTATGAAGGAATACAAAGGGCGGATTTAATGTATGTATATTTATTTGTTTCGACTAACAATGATCATGTCCAAAGGCATTCTCTATCAGACAACCGATAATAAAAATAGTATTCTTGTTGTTAACAAAAGAAAGAAATAAATAACAATTCCATGCTTTTTGAAGTGCAAACTTCTTTAGAATCGTTGTGATTTGAATCTCGATGGAACGAAAAAGCGACACTAAAAAGGGACAAACATATACATCTATAGGATTTAGCCTGCGAGGAGAGAATGACATAGAATACAGTATACAGTGTTCATTATAAATCATATATATTTTAATTACATAAACCCTACAATTATTCTACTCGCGCTACTCTGCAATCGTCTCACTCTCTCGAAGTTTAGTTTTCTGAAGGTTTGACTTCTACCGCGTGTGTACTGCACACATGTTTTTTTTACCCTTCAGTTATCAGTTTACGAATTTAATAGCCAAATCTAACTTAAATTTACTAATCCGCTGAGTTACGTCGATTACTTTGATACTGCGGAATTCATCCCGCAGGCAACAACATAATCCTCTCAATAATCCCCCCATTTGCCACCCAAACTCATCATAAAAATGGTTTGACTGGACAAATTGTATAAACACCTTCAAACTAGGACAAATCCGGAGAAACCTCAATAAATGGCAACACACTATTATTATCAAGGCAGAAAACTATTTGAAACAAGATAATTAGGAACTTAGTTACTTTAAATTATAGACCAGCAGAAATAAATTTGAACTGCAGAAACGTCTACATTATATAGGCAATTTGAGTAATTGTGGCTGCAAGCAAACTAAAAGCTAAAACTAAAGAAATAATAACTAAAACTTTTATTTGAAATATATTATAATAAGCTTATTTTTTTATAGGATAAGGGTAACAAACGAGCACACAGTCTTCCTGATGGTAAGTTTTTGCCCCAAGTTGCAGGCCCATAGACATCTACATCTATCCTCGATTACGAATCAAAATGCAGATGCGTTGTCACCCGCGAGGATTAAGATGGAATGCCTCGTTTCCAGTAAAAAGGGGCCCCAGTTCTCTACACTTACTATACGAAACACAGCAGCGTTAAGCTGCTATTTTACGCTGGCGTAGTCCTTCCCCGGTCGAGTCGACCCATTCGCGCTATAACTATACCAGTAATATAGCTGCAGCATGGCTCTACCACGTACAAAGCTTATATTCGCAACTACCGATCCCATTACAGCCTATTAAAGTCCACTGCTGAACATAGGCCTCCCCCATAGATTGCCTCATAGGGGGATGTTTGCCATAGTTGCCACGATTGGCAAGCGGGTTGACAACCACTTTTTTCGTTTTATTCGTTATTAGGAATACGCTGCTGCCAATCTCCTGATTTGTTTCCCTCTGTCGCCTCTTACGACACCCACGGGATTATATGGGGCAGTGGTTATTCTTACGCCGCCACTACTCGTAACTAAGAGAGTTTTATAATGTTATTATTTATAATTATTCATAATCTACATATTTCTTCTTAATTTCATCATTAGGATTAGGGTTAAAATTTTATGTGGTAGAGCCACGTTAGCGTTTTATTATATCTGCAGCACAGATGGATCGACTCGATTGGGGAAGAGCTGCGTTTGTACTGAATATTAGCAAACAAAAAAATCAGCAGAACCCAGTAGGGTTCTGCTGATTTTTTTGTTTCGTATGGTAAGCGATGAGAACTGGAGACCGTTTTTAGGGTTCCGTACCCAAAGGATAAAAAAATGTCCGTCTGTCTATCTGTTAGCGGTCTGTATCTCATGATCCTTAATAGGTAGACAGTTGAAATTTTCACAGAATGTGTATTTCTGTTACCGCTATAACATCAAATATTAATTTATTTTGATAAATATAAATAAAAATTAATTCAAAATTAAAAGGGGCTCCCTTACTAGAAACGTGTATTACGATGGTACGAAACCCTTCATGCGCGAGTCCGACTCGCACTTGGCCGGTTATTACTGTCGTGACGAGACTATCTTAGTTCTCTGCGCTTAAAAATGTATTTTGATCCTGCATCGATGATGAAGGTATCATAGCTGATCTATAGGTTTACTATCAGGTAGACTAGGTGCTCCTTTGTCACTCTTTGTATTAAAAATACCTTTTTCATTTCAGATAGGGTAATTGAGTCGGAAAGAGTCGGCCACACTGTTTTCAATTTTGCACAAAAAATTGAGTTACTTAAATTACCGAATAGATTCAATGATTACAGATCGCGTAATTGTATCAGCATACTATAATAACTTAAATTTAGAATTTTACTATTACTACAAAAATGACATTGAATGAATGCTGCAAATAATTAACATCTTTGTGTCACTGACGTTAAAGTTTCTTTTACACAAAATGTGCGTAGCAGATAAAACAATAGCAGCAATAATAGCTTGTCGATTGTCAGTATCGATTATAGTGACGCAAGGCATTGAGTGCAAGAGCTGTTACGGCAAACATAACAATGGGAGGCTCATATCCAGTCAAGTCGATATTCGATTCGATTCCTATCGCATTCGGATAACTTGCTAAATGACTTGTAATATCTCGGTAATATTTTTTTTAATAAGTCTTGCCAGATTTATCGATATGTTTTCAAAGCTGCTGTCTATTTATGGTGTTGGGCAACTGTTTGTTTTAGTTTCATTTGCAAGTTCTTTTTATAGACCTTTTAACTTGTAGCGCATTTGTTATGCTCAAATATATGAAGAAAAAAGTAATTATATAAAAAAAATTGCAAACACGAACCGCGAAAATAGGATTTAATATTGAAAACAAATAAATGTTTTTTTCATTACAAATGAAGACATGAATAAAGTGCCGCTCCTGGTTGATTTCAATTCCAAAAACAATTTCCAAATGTACCTACATTAAATATACAAGTCGTCGTCATCTGCTGGACAGCAGCCATGAAATTTTGAAACAGATGGCCATATTTACCACGCATAACAGACGGTTTGTTTGGCGCAAACCAGGTATTCTCGCACTGTTTTTCTTATAGAATAAGTAAGGGTGACAAACGAGCACCCATGGACATCTACATTTATCCTCGATTAAGAATCAAAATACAGATACGTTGTCACCCGTGAGGACTAACATGTATTGCCTCGTTTCCAGTAAAAAGAGTCTCCAGTTCTCTACACTCACCATACGAAACATTAGCATTAAGCAGCGATTTTACACTGGTATTCTGAGCATGGTCCTACCCGGTCGTGCCGACCATAATATAGCTGCAGTGTGGCTCTACCACGTACAAAATGGAATACTGGAATTCTTCTCAATCACCAATGTAGGAGATTCAGATAAGAATAGTTTCTTGTACTTGGACTACAAATGTTGTTATCGTTAGAGTCATTCTATTATAACAAAACTGTGCAAAGACTGCATATTTTATACGACATATTCATTAATATCTATTGTTTACTAAAACATTCAACGTTGACATAAGACAATAAAATTGCGATTGAATTAATTAAGTACGATTATGTCCTTATATGCGTTAAAGATTTGATGGATAAGTCTCAGATTCTGCTATGTTTATTTTTTTATGTTAAATGACACCAATTAAAATTTAAAAACATTTATTCCTTGAAATAGCTATGAGAACTCTTTGGTTTTGTTTAATGATTTCTTATATTTACGCGAACACTATTCATTAAATGAAACTAATTTTACGGATTTTATCGCGTTTAATTTATTCCAAGCAAGTAAGATACTAAAAGCTCGTGACCCCTCCGTGATCATGGGTGCTGTAAAGCACCCGAAACGTTGGGAATTAAAAACTTGGGTTATTAAACGCAATAAAATCCGTAAAATTAGTTTCATTTACCTTTGGTTTTGTTTCAATATTTTTTCAACAGATTTATTATGAATAATAATAATAAAATTCTTTTTAATTATTATTATTCATAATCTTTTAATCTTTTAGTTCTTTTTTCTAATTATTAATTTAATGCAATATACTTGGTGAGTATTTTTAAATAATTTAAGCTAAGTCTATGTTAAACTAAGTCATATGGTATATTTCGTAAAATAAATATTTTTAATTTGTTTATTAATATAAATAAAATAATTTAAGTTATGTTTTTATTATGATAATAAATAATGTATATCTTTTTGTTATATTGTTAAATATTATAATATTATGTACTTATATATTATATTGATCCTTTAACTACTTTTAGGGTATATAATATATTATACCAATAAGATCTTGTCCACTGTACAATGAGGTCTTGTCCCGTTTTTGTCCCAAAAGATGGCTTCAGTAGTCTTACTCAATGCACCGGTTAATGTGGCGGTCGAAGAATCGATCATTACAATACCCTTTGTGGCTGCTCACTGATCACATTTGATGGATGAGTGAGTGCGCTGCAGGTTAGCCTGTGTCATTGTTTACTTTGTTTCGTTTTGCGGGTGAAGGTGAATGAGATACGTTGATAGAACCGGCATTTTTGGTGTTCTTTTTTAACCGACTGTAGGTTCTCAATTCGTCGGAATATTTTTATGTATGTTCAGCGATAATTATTTACCGCTTGTCAGATTTTAATGATTCTTTTTTGTTGGAAAAGGGGTACCAAAGGGATGGTCCCATATCTAATTAATAATTATCAAACTTTTCAATTTGCAAAGCCATCACCACGATATATGGGCGAATAATTTTTACCACGTCAACTGATTTCGATATTATTTTTAGTACTCTGAAGTCGGTTTATACTTTTTTTAAAGTTTAATAAATTATGCTCGTTATCCTATATGTATGAAAATATAGTTAAATAAATTATTGTTTATTTCCTTTTTGTCATAATATGACATACATACATATTATGTAGTGTTTTGACTACTGTCCGGGTTTACTTTTTGACCAACGCCTCCATTTAATAGTGAGACCATTGACCCATGTCATGTTATGTTTTATTATAACTGTATCAAGGAATTGCTCCCTAACGAAATTTGTTATTTACGTATTGTTCTAGATTCTAGGTGAGCAATGAAATGCGACAAACTACGACGCAATACCAAGCATGCGATCGAAACTACATAAAATTTTCGTAAACTGATGCACGTGTGATGTAGGTACCTATACCTAACTATGAATTATTTGATTTGCTCATACTGTCACAGAACAGATTAAATAAGAGTACTAAGTGCTGTTGCTTCGAATCGCGTTGTCTTTTTTGTAGCTTATTAGGACAATACCTAACATAATCTTGGTCTTGACTGCCTAGTTGGTCTAGTTGTCGGAAACGCTGTTGCTGATCATGAGGTCCCGGGTTCGAATCCCGGGTCGGGTCAAAATCAGTTATTTTGTTTTTCTCAATTCTCAGTAGCAACCCGGACTCAGGAAGTTGGCGGTGTTTTGCCCCCGTGCCCCGGAAAGCACGTAAAGCCGTTGGCCCTGCGCCTGATGTCGCAGGTCGTGTCGGTTTGCCGTCCCGTCGGACTATGAGAGTGAGGGAATACGTGGGACACTCAATAAGTTTTAAGATATACAAAAAGTATTCTAGATACTATTAATATTTATTTTATATCTTTTCAAAATATTCTCCATCATGCTCTATACAAGGTTCCATTCGCCTAAACCAACTCTAAAAACACTTTTGCCAGTCTTGATCTGACAGGTCGGAAATCGCTTCTTCGTAGGCAGCTACGGCTTCTTCGGCGTTTGAAAAAAACTTGCCTTTTATTTTTTCTTTGACTCTTGGGAACAAAGAGAAATCACAAGGAGCTAAGTCAGGGCTGTAGGGTGGGTGACTTAGAGTTTCAACACCAGATTCCTCAATAAATGCTTTTGTTCTAAGGGAGGTATGTGAAGAGGAGTTATCGTGATGCAGCATGATTCCCCGAAGCCCGGTCTTTGGTCTTCTCTCCCGCAGAGCTTGAAAAGCTTTGGGTAATGCAACTGTAGTATACCATTCAGAGTTGATTGGCCTACAATTTTCCAGCATTGACGTCGACAAATGTCCGCTCCGCGAAAAAAAACTAGCCACCATTTTTTTGCCGACGTTTCGAGGTCTTTGCAGTTTTGTCGGTAACTGTCCTTCTGAGTAGACCCATACCGATGATTGCCTTTTATTTTCCGGATCATATTGATAGATCCATGTCTCGTCACCAGTAAAGATTTCTGAAACACGCCTAGATGCCCCGTTTTCAAACCGTAGACGCATTTCATGGCACCAATCCACACGAGTCTGTTTTTCGCTTTCGGAGAGCAAACGAGGGATCCATCGACAACAAAGCTTCCTCACTCCAAGATGTTGATGTAGGATGGTATGAATGCTCCCTGAACTAATGCCTACAATCTTTTCGATGTCCGTATATGTGATTCGTGGGTCTTCTCGCACCAACATTTCAGTAGTCCATACATTTTGTGCCGTTACTGCTGTTTGCGGGGCCCCGGTTCTTTGGTCTTCTTTAAGATTAATTTTACCCCTTTTGAATTCAGCAAACCACCTAAAAATTGTTGCGCGTGATGGAGCTGAGTCCCCTAATGCTGATTGTAACCGTTGTAAACTTAATTGTTCGGTTAAACCAAATTTAAAATCATAATATATCATAGCGCGCAAATGTTCACGGTTAAGATCACGGAATATATTTTTTTTTATATTCCGTGGTTAAGATCCATCATTTTAAATGAAAAGCGCGGGAAGCGTTGCAGGAAAATTAATAGAACTTTGTTTTTTTTTTTATATTGAGCAATCGGCTTATGGAGTTCTATTTTTAAATAAATATGCTTTTTAGAAACATATAACACGGTGCGTTTCATTTTTAAATTTCGAGCATCTCAAAACTTATTGAGTGACCTACGTAGAGAGTGCAACTGTGCTTGCGCATACACTCGGGCACTATAATCCTGTCCACATGGCTAGTCTCCGTTGACCCCGAAATTCGGTATGGAGAACGTTAATATAATTATTATCACCTAACATAATACATCTTATGTAGATAAAGCTAAAAGTTAAAATTCAAGTGACAGTAATACGTCTCTCTCTCTCTGGGCACAGGCCTTCTCTCATTATTAAGAGGGTTTTGGAGCAATAATGTGTCTACCGCGCACCTCCAATGCGTGTTGGTGAACTTCACGCGCCCTAAAATATCTTTGTAATTATTAACTTCAAGTGCTGATTTACGTGTTCGACGATAAAGAAAAACATCGTAAGCGAACTTGCATTTCTAAGGAATAATCATATTAATAATAATCAAATTTGAAGTTAATATTTTCATTGATGCTAGCGTGTATGGAACCCAGGTTGCTCGCGTATTGTGAAATTAACATTGAGCACTAAGCTCCGTGAGCCACGGCTTAACAATTCAACTTGGAGATTTTCTTTATTTAATAATAACTATAACAGTATTTATTTAAAAACTAAAACATGAATTACAAATAAATAAAATTTATGCATATATTATGTCATGTAAATGTACTTGATACTATCTGCAGATCTTGTCTGTCATTAAAATTTATAAGATGTATTGTTCTGATATTCCCTCAATGTATCAAGCAGTTATTATATTTAACTTATTCAAATAAGACACTTGAAAGCGTTTGAACAAGTTATAACAAACAAAATAAGTAAAATTGAAAAGTACATTACAATAAGTTGAGTTACTTTTTAACCGACTTCAAAAAAGGAGGAGGTACTCAATTCGACTGTATGTTTTTTATGCGTGTTACCTCAGAATTTTCTTCTAGGTGAACTGATTTTGATGATTATTTTTTTATTTGAAAGCTGGTGTTTATCATGTGATCCCATATAAATTTGATCAAGATCTGACCGGTAGTTTTTGAGTTATCATTAATAATGCGTATTTAATTGACTTCGACTACATTGATGATGTTCTCATTTTATTTATATTGAAGTCGGTTGTACAAAAATTTTAATTTCACCACTTATTACTGTTCTACTGTTATTTTTTTTACTGTTCTTAAGTAAACAACTTAAGAACAGTAAAAATATAATGAAACATTTTTTTAAACAAAGATCAAGTTTACGCATATTATGTACATGCATGTATTCATACGTTTGTCTTACTTTGCATCGAATATTTTTGTTTAATACTCAAATATTATTGCATTTTCTTACGTGATATTACGATTTGTTTACTCTTATGCACACACTTTAAACAGTCTTTAAGTTTTATTTTAAAGCAGCACGGTTGATTTTTGAATGTGTACATAGATTAGGGTTGCCAACCCCAAATTTAAAAAACTAGGATTTGAAGTTGGAAAAACTAGGACAATTCAGTTTAAAAACTTAGCGAAGTAAAGGCCTTGTCAAACATAACTGCGAATCGAACCGAACCGACAACGTGGCAAATGTTTGTATTATGTATGCAAGTATCGGTTCGTTTTCGCTTTTTATATGTGACTAGATTCAAAAGATACCATACATAACAAAATAAAAACGCCGCGCGCGAATTTTAAATTACATGACCTTATCAGGGTGCTTTAAAAACCCAGGACGCTGCTTAAAAACTATCCAGGACATCCCAGGACACTAAAAAACTAGGACATGTCCTGGGAAAACAGGACGGTTGGCAACCCTAACATAGATAGACAATTAGCTATTGCTTTGTTTTAGGCTATTTACATTCGTTTCGTTGCGGTGTTCGCTTTCCATTTTGATTGCATATTTGTTTTAGCAAGCTTAGTACTACATACTACTATACAGCCTTATATTTGCGTCCTTTGTGATGAAGTCGTATTGAGTAAAAAAATAACTAACAACGAAAAATGTCAAATTTTTATTTGAATTTTTTACTTTATCTGTTTATATTTTTTTACTTTTATTTGTTTCTATTGCAAGCTGAGGTAGCTCAGGGGGCGCTCACCGTAAATATCAAAGTACGCGAGCAACCCTGGTTCGATCCCCGCCGGCACCAATGAAATTGTTAATTACAATTTTATGTACTGATTTACCACGTGCACGGCGGTGATGGAAAACATCGTGGGGCAAGTAATAATGTCTGATAAATGAAAATAAACAAATATTCGAAGAAGCGAAGTCTGCTAACACCCATTGGGATAGAGTGGCGGACATTTCCTTGCCCTAAAACCTTCTCAGAATTGAATAGAGGCATGAAGTGAGATGTATATTGGCTGTAACTCTATTTTACTTTTATTAAAAGATATACATATTTGACAATTGAGTTTAGTATAGTAAAGTTCCTCTTATTTATCTTATATAAATTATCTTAGACTTCACATGATTTCGAAAAAAATTTGGTCCTCAGACAGGTTGTTTTATAGAATGAGGGTGCCAAACGAGCACACAGTCCATCTGATGGTAAATGGATGCTGTGGCCCATAGGCATCTACATCTATCCTCGATTACGAATCAAAATGCAGATGCGTCGTCACCCTTGAGGACTAAGATCGATTACCCTGTTTCCAGTGAAAAGAGTCTCCGATTCTCTACACTGACCAGATGAAACACGCATCATTAAATTGCTACTTTAAGCTTGTTCTGTGAGCATTGTCCTTCCACGGTCGAGCCGACCCTTTCGTGCCACAATCATAATATATTCTATACAATAGGGCCTTCACGGCACCGATGAAGCTGCCACGCTACTATATACTGTATACTACTGTATACTATACTTAGTCGGGTCATAAGTTCTGTCAAAACCTTATTATTTAAAATTTTTGAATACTGGCTAGATGAACTTCACCAATTTTAAAAAATATAACGTTTGCGCTTGCCGAAAATTAAAAAGACATTAATTTTTATTCATTTTCAAATGTGGAGTGGTCGAAGAAAGAAGATAGAGTAGCGGTTATCGCGTTGCACCGCTGTGGTTACACGCCAAAAGAGATTTTTAATATTCTACAAAAATTTAAAATAACCCTACGATTTGTTTATCGTACTATCGAACGATTCACTGAAGATTCAAGCTTCGAAGATCGTAAGAGGACCGGCCGACCTCGTACAGTTAGGACACCCGCGATCATCAAAGCAGTGAAGGCGCGAATCCAACGAAATCCTGTTCGTAAACAAAAAATCTTAGCTCTTCAGATGGGCCTAAGCAGAACCACGGTCAAAAGAGTGATCAATGAAGACCTAGGACTACGAGCTTATCGTAAGAAGACCGGACATTTTTTGAACGAGCGTTTGAAAAAAATTAGGCTGGATAGATCCCGCGCTTTGTTACGGCGGTACGCGGTAAATAAATGCCGCGAAATTTTGTTTTCGGATGAAAAATTTTTAACATCGAAGAAAGTTATAATAAACAAAATGATAAGGTGTATGCCCACAGCAGTGAAGAAGCCAGCACGCGTATTCCGAGGGTTCAACGAGCACATTATCCTTCGTCACTCATGGTTTGGCTTGGAGTCTCATATTCAGGCTTAACTGAGGTGTTTTTCTGTGAAAAAGGTGTAAAACCAATGCCGAGGTGTACCAAAATACCGTTCTATCAAACATAGTGGAACCTCATTCTCAAAATGTTCAAAACAGAAACTGGATATTCCAACTGGACTCTGCACCAGCTCATAGGGCACGAAGCACGCAAAACTGGTTGACCGCCCATGGAATTGACTTTATCGGACATCGGACTGGCCCTCTTCTAGTCCAGATTTAAGCCCACTGGATTATAAGATATGGCAACATTTGGAGGAGAAAGTCTGCGCTAAACCTCATCAGAATTTGGAATCTCTCCGAGCATCTTTGGCTAAAGCAGCGGCAGAAATAGATATGAGTGTGGTGCGTGCTGCGATTGATGATTGGCCGTGTCGATTAAGGGCATGTATTGAAAATAGGGGAGGGCATTTTGAATAATGTAAATAAAATTGTATTCTAAATTAAATTACCTTTCATTTCATATACAACTTCTATATAATTATCAAAAAGTGTATCATTAATTTTATAAAAAGTTGACAGAACTTATGACCTGACTAGGTATACTGTAGCGCATCGGGGATGTAAAAATATAGACGGATTTGCGGCGATCATTCGGAAGCGCGTCGCGTCCCTGATGCACCGCATACGGGGCGGCTCCAACAGCTATATGCAACTGTTCGCCTGGCAGATGGATCTGGTATGCCCTATAATGCGACACTGGACCAAGTTGCATGTTGAGCACTCCGGATATAAACCTAAATTTAGATTACGTTGAAGTTGTGTATCTGTTGTGTTGTATTTGTGTATTTTATGTGAATTTAAGTAATAGTAATAATTTAATTTAAGTGAAATAATTATTTTTTATGTAATTCATATAAAATTGACATTATAACTTAGATTTAATATTTTAATTTCGATGTTTATCTGTGACTTGTGATATGGACTACTTCTACGAGACGAAATGAAATAAAAAAAGTTCTTAGACAACCACCATAAATCCGAATATTTACTCGCACAGAATCATAACAAACATAGATAATATAGATTACTAGATAGTATTACAATCGTTTAACAATTGTCGCGCGAATTAGTAGATACGTAATGACATTTCCCAACTCTAGGTTTAAGTGTTCTGGTTGAAAGCCTAGGTCAGAGAACAGCACGCTCGTCGGACGCTATGCTATACCATTCAATGCATTTTACAAATTCCTTCTGCTTCGATTGTTGGCGATTCAGGTCATGGAACGTTATTGTAATAGAAATAATTTATATGAGAGTTGGTAAGAAACCGTTTATTTTACACGTTGCAGATAAGTGGTAAAGAGGCTGAATGAATGAAAATAAATAAAAATTTTATTTTCCAACATAAGAAATGAAAACAAATTTCATAGAAACTTAAGTACCTCTCTTTTGTCGTTTTTTTAAAGGCCAATAATTCAATATACACATAAATGAAAAGGGTTATACCCATAGGTGAGAAGTCTATTCTATATTTAAATTATACAAAATAAAACATATACGAACATTGATTTATTAAATTAATATAATTAAAGATTACTTTGTTATGCTTTACCTGAAACTGTAGGACATGTGTAGTGTGGTAAAAAGTGGTTTGTAAGAAGATGTTGTGACTAATGTTGAGAAAGGAATATTTCGGTAGTTTGGTCACGTAGTTAGCGATATATTGAAGATGGGGCAACTCAGGACCTAAATTCAATGTAAAGCTACTACGCCACAGAGCCGTCAAAGTAAAAATTAGTCTTATGTTTTGAATATTGCGGCTATAGTAAGGTCCACAGTAGAAAGACGTATGTAAATACAAATCACGCGGAACTAAACAGTTAGCAAGTTACTATATAAGCTCTTTATGCGATCCAGTATTTCTTGTTGGAAATTTCACAGTCGAACGTAGTATTGTATCGCACGCAACTATTTCATATTGCCGCAATAGAATTAAATTTGCATAGTTACCGTTCAGATCTACAACATTCGATGTCGCATTCCATATACGGCAGATATTTGAATACAGTGAATATTGTACTTGAATGCGTTCACCAGAGCATATTGAAGCAGCTCGTTAGCAATTAATTCTAGCATGCACATGCGCGATTCCATAACTTAATATGTAAATTTCCCAAGTTATTTTGTTCAAGAATTATATGTAAATAATCCTTGTGATAAACTTAGAAATGAGGATATCCACGGTAGAATCAGAGTGACCGACATAGCCCAACGGATTAGTAAGCTGAAGTGGCAATGGGCCGGCCATATAGTTCGAAGAACCAACAACAGATGGGGAAAAAGGTTCTCGAGTGACAGCCTCGTACCGGTATGCGAAGTGTAGGGCAACCCCCCACTAGATGTAGTGACGACCTAGTAAGATATGCAGGAAGTTGATGGATGCAGGTGGCTCAAGACTGTGCTTTGTGGCATTCCTTGGGGGAGGCCTAGGTTCAGCAGTGGACTTGTGAAGGGCTGTGATGATGATGATGATGATGAATCCTTCCAGCCTATATACTCATTAATTTCGCTCCTGGCCACAGGCCTCTGCTCATTTCTGAGAAGGTTTCAGAGCAATTAAATGTTCGCACGCTTCGTGGACTTCACATGTCTTCAATTTTTATTTATTTCTAAGACATGCAAGCTTCCTCGCGATGTTTTCCTTCACCTCCGGCACTGTTAGCATTGTTAAATCAGCACTTAAAATTGCAATTAGCAATTTCATTGGTGCCGGCGGTGTTGGTGCGGTTGTAGCGGTTGCTCGCGTTCTATTAAATTTACAGCGAGTGCTTAGGCTTAGCCCCAGAGCTAAATAATTGGAAATAATCTATGTGAAAATGATTAGCTTATTATTATATATAAATATAGATTTACCTGTAATTTATTGTTGTAGTTTGCATTATAATGTGGCTATGTAAATTATAGTTGAAGTTGGCGCGAGTTATAAGTTTGACGGTAACGGGAATGAGTCCGCTTGAGCGAGGAAAGCCTTCGCGCTCACAAGATACTCGTAAAAGAGTATAACAGCAGCATAACGCTCGATGTTTCGTATAATGAGTGTCGAGAGCCGAAGAATTTTCTATATTTAACGTAAGGTAATGAGGAATTCCACCTTCTTCAGGGGTGACAACGTATCATTTTAATTGTTGATTGGATTGCTTTGTCTATCCACTTACCATCGGGTAGAATATATTATGCTTGCCACCTTTACTACTTTACTGTACCCCTAAAAAGAATATTGTATTCATGCTCGTTTACACCATTTGAATTTGTAATTTAGTTTATACCACATTAATGTACTAATGCCCTTAAATCGTCGTATAGTTATAATCGACATTCAAATAATCATGAAAAAAAACCTTTTTAACACTTTAACGATATAATATGTATCTTCTAATCACGTTACCAATGTAACAAACATAATTAACTATAGCTACACCCATCAATCTCAAAATATAATCTATTTTAGATTGATGAAATTATTTTAAGTGTGATCATGTTTTATTAGCTTATTACTGATTTATAATTTATATTATGGTGTTGATAATGGTTGTGCACCTTTAAGAGTATGTAAAATTAAACAATTGTTTTAAAAGTGAACAAGTGTTTTTATAAAAAATATATTTATAGTTTTTATCAACAGTAATTATTACCATCATCATCCCATCACAAGTCCACTGCTTGACAAAGGCCTCCTTCCATGAATGTCCCAAAACACGGTCCTTAGACATTGGCATCCATCTATTTCTTGCATGTCTTATATGGTTGTCGCTGCATCTATTCCTGGGCCGTCCTACACCGTTTACCGGTAACGGACACGGCTGCAACTTGATAACATTTAGCTTTGTTATATTAAGATCGATAATCACGGGTTCACTCTTGTTGAGAGGAGACCTAACCAGCGTGGGACTGCCAAAATAAACGCAAGTACAACTCTCCGTGTTGTGGAGCCTACCAGACGGCTCTGCATCTCCCGTTTAGACAAAAGTACGTCGGGACAAGACGTCCTGCGTTTCGTGGAAGAACAAAGTCGATGCCGCATAGATGATCCGATCTCTTTCTAGAATTTTTACTTTACCTTTAATATTAACTGACATGACATTAGCGAAAAATCTTCTAGTGACATTGAAATACAACCGGATATCAAGCTAAAATTTTAACATGTTGACAAACAAAATGGTCGCTTTACAGTAACTATATGAATATTTCTTTTGGTTTAATATCGGCTCTTTAGAAGACGTGTTAACAGACAGAGGAGATAAGCGCTTAGGAGACAAGCAGAGTTCCATTCCCCCGGCACTAACGAAATTGTTATTTTCGAATTTAAGTGCTGATTTAGCATACGCTCGGCGTTGAAGGAAAATAGCGGAAAGTATGTTTTTTTTTCAATTTCTTGGTTATACAATTGAAAAAAATTGAGGTCATGAGCCTGTCCCAAAACCTTCACAGAAATGAAAGTTTTCTTTACTTGTTACCAGCTTTCAGTAATAACATATGCCATTTCTGGTACGAATCAATAATAATAACGTAATGTTTTAGTTCTAATATTTATGTCTTCTTTAATCTTACTTCATTTTAATGGTTGACTATAACCAGAAGCACTAATGGCAGTTCTCTCTCTACTTATATCATAATTCGGAAGCCCATTTCGTTAGACCTCTTATGAGAAGCAATCAAAAAGCCGTCAAACTATAATTAAAGCTGACGTTGGCTCGTCGTTCGGGCCTATAGCAGTCACGTTGCCTGCCGTGTCATGTGAACGAATTAATGTAGGTAGTTTTATTTTTACATCGAAACGAATTAGATTAGTAACGTGTTATGAGATTTGTTGTAATATAAACATTTCATTCATAATTTCATGCGATTTGAGTACATTTACAAAATGTTTATCGTGTTAATTCATAATATCATGCGATTTGAGTACATTTACAAAATGTTTATCGTGTTAATTCATAATACATATATAAACACTTATACCTGTCGCCGATAGGGGTAGGTAGAGACTACGGAGTTCCATTTGGCATGACCCCACTCGCGCCTTACTTATTTGGTCGTGGAAGAAATCTACCGCCGGGCATGGTATTTTGCTCGGGGCGGCCCACGTTCCGTTTGTTATTTCGGAGCTGTTCTATATATAGCGCGTTAACTTCTGAACTTTGATAGCGCGATCTAGGCTTCGGTGCGTTTCGCTTACGGCGGCGACGACAGCGCCGCCACACTTATACCTACGCTGGCCAGATAAGGGTACTCTAAATTCGACCTATCTTCAATATATCGCCGTTTTGGTCGCTAAACTTCTGTTTAAGATGTCCCTTGCCGACTACTACTGTCACTATTTCCTCATTTATTCTTTCTACATAACCAAACCGTATTACTTCGTTTAAAAATTTCCAAGGTAATCACCACATTTTTACCAACAATTGAATTATCTGTCTTCTTTATCCATAGTCTCTAGTCCATAGAAATCCACTGCTGGACATGGGCCTCTCCTATGTGATGATTGAGGATAGCAGTACCAGATGTTTCGCACCGTTGACTTTTCTGGGTATTTTACGCCTTAACAAATAACTATACGCTATTTAATTTTTCCCGTGTGGTGGTGGGAGTCAGGGGTGCAGGGAATCCATCACCATAATTCATACCATGAGTATTGTAAGAGGAGACTATGGGACATACCACATGCCAATGACCTTATAGCATCCGATAGAGAGCGGTATAACCATTTCGTTTACTCTAGTTAGGTAACTAGTTAGGTAAAAGCGCTGACTTGATTATTTTATTTTGTGTAAAAGCATAGTTTCTGAGGTAATCGGGGCAATGCAGCTTCAAATCATATTAAATGCATATCGCACACGCTGTTCCTGGTTTTTGTACATAATCTATGCCTGTCCGATTTTAATGATATCTGTGCCCAGTAGTAGTACGTATATTGGCTGTTACTTTATTTTTTACTGGCTTTCAGTAATAACATATAACATATTCCGGTACGTAGTAGTTAAATATTAACGTAATGATGAAGTAGTTAAATATATTTAATGTTCGTGTATTTTCAATCTTTTTTAAATTATTAGTTTATTTATGTTTAAGTCTCAATTATTGTGTGCATTTCGGTAAAAAAAAATACTACTCATTTACTGGGAACACCAGTGTGTTACCAGATATAACGCTTATCTTCATCTTTTAACTAATTGTAACAGTGATTCTAATTTCGTCTCTGGCAGTTGGTCCGCTCAAACACATATCGTATGTGCTTACTCACTAAGATTGGTGGGAGGTCAGTCTATAGTGTAATTGTCTATAAAAGATTACATTAACTCTCGTAACCAAAAATAAGTAACAAATCAAAACCGCGTCAGTATTACATTCTATTTGATAGGGCGACGGAGATCATTTATATCTTTAATTGGATCGGAAACACAGACACGCCTATTCGATTTCTTGTAGCCTATCGATTCCCAAAAATTAGATTACGTCTATGAGTAAGCGACTTTACTTTTTTTTTCATTAACACTAAAAGCTAAATGTATAAGTGGAAATTAAGTAGATAATAAATGTTGTGGTAATTTAGTTATTAATTAATTTTATACGGTAGATTAAGGTTTATACATGGTATAAACATGCTGCAGTTATATAATGCGTCGGCTCGACAAGGAAAGCACCACGCTCTCACAGAGTACCAGCGTAAAATAGCAGCTTAATGATGGTGTGTTTTGTATGGTGAGTGTAGTTACCACTGGTTCGGAAAATACCACTGCCATGGTAAGAACCAGTAAGAAACCCAGCGCGACTTTATTTTTGAAGAAAGATCAGTTTACAATCATACGAGTATATTTTACACAATTAACAACACAAAACAAGTTACAAATAGCTTGGTAGCGATCACCTCATTCCAGTGATTGTTAATATTAAATTCTGTAATTATATAATAACCCTTTTTTACAAACTTGGTTTAATAAAGTTTTGAACTTTGCGGAGGCCAAATTTTGTATTATATTTTCTGGGATTTTGTTGTAAAAACATCGCCCCAAAAAGGAAACGACGTATTCCATCTTAGTTCTAAGGGCATCTGCATTTTGTATCTTAATAAAATATGGATGTAGATGACTATGGACTACAGCATCCACTTACCAACAGGTAGACTATGTGCTCGTTTGTCAACCATAATTTAAATATAAAAAAAACTAATAATGGTTGTATTTGGTAGTATGTACTAATGAAGTTTGTCTTTGAGAGTTTGGAGGCAACGATATTCGAATATATAGACATTATCTATACATATAAATAAAATTAAAGTGTCTGTCTGCATCATAGAAATAACTGCCTTTTATAGTGCTGAATTATTTGCATAATAGCATGCAAATAATGAATAACAAATTTTTAAAAATTTTGTCTGTTTTTGTTCGGGCTAATCTTCGGAAGGGGTGAACCAATTGTAGTGAAACTTCAAGATTTTTTCCGAAAACTGGAGATTTTTTCTTGGAAATGGAAAAATTGATAGAATAAACGGTCTTTGATGATTATCTTAAATCTCGATAACGCCACGTTAACAACAAAAGACCTATTCCTACACAGGCGAAGTCCTCGTCCTACCGTAGCGGGTCGCTAATATATATCTATATAAATAAAATAAAATTGAAGCGTCTGTTTGTAATGTCAAAATAACATATTTTTTACTAAATGCATATGAAAATCTATACGGTACTTATAACAAAAAAAAGCAATTTTTAAAATGTTTGTCTGTCTGTCTGTTTGTTCCGGCTAATCTCCGAAATAGCTGGACCAACTTTGAAGGGCTTTCACTGCCAGATACCTAATATTATAAAGAGTAACTTAGGCTATTTTTATTTTAGAAAAATAATTAGTGTTTCGCGAAAATAGTTAAAACCCATATAATCCAATCGTAATAAATTCCACGCGGGCGAAGTAACCACTAAAATAAAAAAAATACATAATTAAATTTAGTGATAGTTCTTATAAGTTTCTAGTAGTACCTAGTAGTAGTTATAAGGTAGTAGTAGTATTTCAGGCTTAGCGCACTTAAAAACTTTGTTCTGCTATCCAATTTATAGCATTTCCTTTATTGTACTAAAAGTGCAACTAATTATAAGACGACCAACTACGACCAACCCATGAAATTGATGATATAATAGACGTGATGATAACCTTATAGGGTCAAGTGTCACGTCGGGGTCCCCACTTTGGCAGTGGAAAGACAAGGCCAGATCTCCCATTGGGCAGGATATCCAGTCCGGAGGGGGGCCAATGCTCCGTGTGAAACTTTGATAGCGCGATTAAGATTTCAATTCGTTTACGCTTGTATGGGATGAGTGCGAATTTATGATGAGTTAATTGATAATCTAAATCCCAATGTGATTTGCTTTGCTTTCTAAAAGTTCTTAAGAATCTTTGCAATATCACTATTAATTTAATTAAAACTAAAACTAAAGCTTTTCATTTATTCCATCTTAGCCCTAGATGACAATACATCAGTAACCTTCTTTGCCTGAAGTTTGTAGCAGATGTCCTTGGACTGCAGCAGTGTTCGTCGTGTTAAAAAGCTGCCGCAAGCTGAAACTACAGCTTGTGATGCATTCCATCATTTGTCCTTTAAGATGACTATTCCGATTCTTTGCTTTAAGTTTGTTGAACTGTGGTAATCATTAACTTCTGGTGAACTGTTAGCTCGTTTGCCATGTTAAAAAATGTCTTGAAATATTAGAAAAAAAAATAACAGCAATTATTTCTTTACTTTATCACGCTATATCAATTGTTTAGATTCCTTAAGCTAGTTAACCTATTAAGATAGTTAGAAAGCTACGAGGATATCAGAAATAATGACACATGTACCAAAGCCGGAGGGTACAAGATTCTTCCCCAGCAACAAGTATGAGTAGGACAGTTAAACGGAATCGATCCCGAGACTTGGCGTGCACGAGCGACGATTGAACAAGGAAACGAAGGTGCACATTAAATCTTCTTGGTAGGTAATTTCACGCGGTAGGTAAAACTGAATAAACGGGTGTGATACAACGGTTAAGTCAAGGCGGGGTCTATTATTATATGGCCGCTTACAGGAAAGAACACGTGCTACGGGATTCTAACGAAGAGTAACAAATCTTATGGCTTGTAGAAATCCATAGAATCAGTTTAGCTTGAACTAATGAAAAGAGTCAATATTGAAAATACTATATTATATTAGTGATTTACAAAATATGTACATAATATATATGGTATTTATTTATTTAATATTATATCAAAGATTTAACATGTGCCCAAGAACAGCGGGTTCTTAAAAATCTTTTTGTTTCGATAGAAATCTTTAGGTATTTTATTTAAAAGCATAGACCCAGTAGTCTCGATTTCTTGAAGTTTATATTAGCCTGGCCGTGATTAATTTAAACGTAGGTATTTTAATACCCAGGCACAAAAAACTTTTAATTTAAAAGTAAAAGCTGAGTTCAAACAACTAAAAAGCATAAAATAATTTCATATTCTGAAGTTGGTGCTAAGACATATTGTATAGAAGAATTAAAGCACTTACTTAAGAATGTAAAAATGTTTTATTCTTTTTAGGCAGCACACACACATATTTGAATGGTAGCAGAAAACCTGATATCTATCATTCGGTCGCCGAAGCAATCATGCATATTCCCCTTAGACCTTATTATTATTTTGAATTTTAAATTAGTTAATTTATATTCATTCCGCTAGACTGTTTTAATTATTGATTGTTATTCTTCATTATCTTATATTATTGCTTTTGATAGATAGCAGATGAAGATCTTGTTTACGTTGAACGTTAGATACTTGGTACCCAGACCGGTCACTGGCAGAAGTGTCAAAGGTGCTCAATTGGTACCTACCGCTACATATGATTACTGTAGTCATTAAAAAAATAGTTTCGTTGTATTTTGTTGTAAGTTTTGCTTGGTTCAGAAATCGAAAAATCAATTAATTGCATTTTACTTAAGTCTTCTTTTTAAAACGTACATAGAAGTATAAACATTCACCTGTCACACAGAGGGGTAGGTAGAGAATACGGACCTCCATTTGGCACGATCCTGACTCGCCTTCTAAGATAGATAAGGTTACACCTATATACCTACTTATCGATCTTCAATATATGGCCAATTCGGTCGATAAACTTTCGTCGAGGGCGTCCTTTCCCAACTCTGCCGTTCACTTCTGCAACATAAATTTGCTTTGTCACTCTTTCCTTGTTCATTCTTTGTACATGACCAAACCACCGAAGCATTCCCTTCTTAATCACACGCAATATCATCTTGCAAACCACACTTTTCTCTCAGATTTCTTTAGTTTCTTTAGTTTAAGTAAAATAATATATAAGAGCAAACTGTGCAGTGCCAAGATAAACAAAATGATGTTTATTGGCACGAAGAAATTACATTGTAATAATAAACTGTTACTTTGTTGACATAAATTAAAAACAACGCAATTTCTCACCCTGTCATTCTTCAGATTCAGTCTTAACATACTCATAATGACTGCATTTCTACAGCATTTATTCTACTTCGTCTTCTTTTTAAAGAAACGTTTTATGAGCTGTATGTTAAACGCAAAGTTTTGTTGGCTTTAATGTTTCAACATTAAAAACAAAATCTAAGAAGCTATTGTTACAACAACCAAAACAACAATTAGTTTTGACATCGGCAATCCGCGCCCGATTTGTTACGCACGCGATCTCGCAGATTCTCCGACCTTGACTTCACATTCCTCATCAAACAAATTTAATCTAACAGTTTTCAAGAAGATGTGCGACTTTAATATCAACGCTATAAAGTTTAATTTAAGGGAGAAAAATATTTCATGTTGCAGAAAATTATGGTCGTATTGACCAAAAAGTGTAGAGCTCTAACGCGTTCGACATTTTAAGGTCGATGAATATTTGTTTCGTGAATACTTTTAAGGTACCGTGAATAGGTGTATCGATCATTAGAACAGCCTATTTCATTATTTGAACTGATAATTGTTGGGAAAAAACATTTCGTGTGTAACACGAGTATACGTTTAGAAATAATAATTGCAATACGCACATGATAAAACACAATGGGCAATTTAATTTGCTCGCACAACACAACATACATTTATTATTGCTTCACTTTAAGTTAACTTAAAATAATTGATAGAAACAGAAAATTAATTTACTGATATCTGCGTGCAATAATAATAATCTAGCACTTTACTATCAAAATTACACCACAAGTTACTATCAAGTCAATTCGAAGTCAAGCACAAAATTTAAATTATATTTTAGAAATTAAATATAATTTACAGTAAAAAATGTTGACATAAAACTAATAACAAATTAAATTGAAAAAAAGAACAAACAAATAAGTTACCTAAATAATTCGAAACTGAATACCTACTTACCAGGTATAAACTATAAGAGTAGATCGTTGTCACCAGCTTATATACGAGTATAGCTCATATATACTCGTATATCTCCTGTAACAATATACTGAGGTTTGTTACGACCATCGTAAATACTACACTTTATTTGTCCTCGTTATGGATTCATCACCCTATTTAATCCCGGCCACCATACGAGTAAGTGGCAGACTCCATTTCGTAGTCACGATGGCATTATAAGTAAAAGTCAGTTTTATTTATAACGCAATTATGTTATATCCATGTAATCCCATATTTTAAGCGAGCAATTATTCTTATGTATATCTTGTGTAGGTCGGGGAAAAAGTTTCTTCGTATTTTGTTTGTATAAAATTCAAGAAAAATCTCTTTGGTTGTACTGTTTGTATCTGGCTGGTTTTAATATCAATACATATAGAACATTAAGAAAAAAAAAGTAAAAAGCGTTTTCCCGCCATTTTGCAATTGTTTTTCTGTCCGCCAAAATGAGTGAATCTAACGAAGAAATTCGATACATTCTGAAGTTTTATTACAAAAAAGGGAAAAGTGCGCTTCAATACGCGAAAAAAATTTGTGACCTTTATGGACCTAATGCAGTGGCAATAAGAGTAGCACAAAGTTGGTTCAAGCGTTTTTAGTCCGGGAATTTTCATGTCAAAGGTGCAGCTCGCTCAGGTCGACAAAGTCGATGCCATTTTTGAAAATGTTGAGCAAGATCTAGTATAGTATAGTATATTAGTTGTTACGACATAGCCGAGGGATTGAGGATTGACCACAAAACAGTATTGACCCATTTGAAAAAGTCTGGCTATACAAAAAAGCTCGATATTTGGGTACCACACGAGCTCACTGAATGAAACCTAATGAATCGTGTACTCATTTGCAGGACCGCAACAACTGCGAACCATTTTTGAAAAGATTGATCACTGGTGATGAAAAGTGGATCACCTGCGACAAGAACGTGCGAAAATGATCATTTACTATGCCATGGCCAAAGGGTAGTCAAGCTCCACAGACTATAGCGAAACCCGGATTAACACGCAATAAGGTGATGCTGTGTGTACGGTGGGATTGGAAGGCCATCGTTTATTATGAGCTTTTACCGTCGCGCAAAACCATCGATTTGGATCTCTACTGCCAACAAATAATGAGACTCAAGCAAGAAATTGAGAAAAAACGGCCGGACATCAACAGAAAATGAGTGGTCTTTCATCATGATAACGCCAGATCACACACATCTTTGGCCACTAAGCAAAAATTGAGAGAGCTTGATTGGGAAGTGTTAATGCATCCACTATATAGTCCTGATCTTGCACCCTCAGATTTTCACCTGTTTCAGTCTCTTCAGAATTATTTAGGTAGTGTTTTTTTTTTTTTTTATAGAATAAGAGTGACTGATGGTAAGTGGTTGCTGTGGCCCTTAGACATCTACATCTATCTTCTCTTACGAATTTAAATGCAGATGCGTTGTCAGCCGTGAGGACTAAGATAGAATGCCTCTTTTCCGGTAAAAAGGGTCTCCGGTTCTCTACACTCACCATACGAAACACAGCAGCATTAAGCTGCTATTTTACGCTGGTATTCTGTGAGAGCGTGGTCCTTCCCCGGTCGAGCCGACCCATTCGTGCTACAACTATACTATTAATACAGCTGCAGCATGGCTCTACCACGTATGAAAAGTACGTTAGGTTAGGTTAACGTATGTTAGGTTAACATCAAGAGAGGACTGTCAGAAACTATTTGTCGCAAATTTTTTTGATCAAAAATCCCTAGATTTCACTGGGATTATGTCACTACCTACAAGATGGCAACAAGTTATTGAACAAAATGGCACATATATATATTATAATTAAATGTAATTAAACAGTGGAAAAAAAAATCTTGAATTTGTATATAAAATACGAAGAAACTTTTTCCCCGACCTTATATGTAATTGGTTTCTCGGAAACGGCTCGAACGATTTGGATGTATTAGATATTTTGCATTACTGCCGATAGAGGTAGTTTTAGACTCCATAATATGGCAATTTCCAGTAGTTGACTATTTTGAAAATTGAATTAGTTATGGGTTACGCAGGATTATTTTTCTTTTATAGAATAAGGGTAAGCGGATGCCGCGGCCTATAGACATCTACATTTAGCTTCGATTTAGAATCAAAGTTCAGATGCGTTGTCACCTATGAGAACTAAGATGGAATGGCTTCAGTAAAAAGGGTCTCCGGTTCTCTCTATACTCACCGTACGAAATACAGCAGAATTAAACTGCTATTTTACGCTGGTACACTGTGAGTTCCCCGTTCGAGCCGACCCATTCGTGCTACAACCCAATTTTAGCTGCAGCGTGGCTCTACCACGTATATAATCAATAAGAATATTGTGATTGTATAAAATAACGGTGAATTGTATAAAATAACGGTTCTTTTTCAAAACAGGAAATGTTTTAAAGTATGTGAAAGTTTTAGAAGAAATTTAATAGTTTGTTTCAAGATTAGTTAACAACGAAATTAATGCAGTCATAGTGTTTTAGTGAAGTAATTCGTGGTTGTAACGATCCGCTTGTTTTAGAACTTAGAATTTAGATTAGTCAACCATTGAATGGGATGAAATTAATATCCTTATAAGGGCCTACTCACGTTTATAGCCTCATATCGGCATAAAACGAGTTTCTAAGAGAAATGTTTAAGTGGGACAGTTGCTGACCATGAAAGATCCGCGAAGATGGCAATATCAATTTATTAGTCACAGATAATGTATATTATGTACGGGGTAGAGCCATGCTGCAGCTATATTACTGGTATAGTTGTAGCTCGTACCGTAGTATATAGGCTCGACCGGGAAGGAACACGCTCTCACATAATACCAGCGTAAAATAGCAGCTTAACGCTGCTGTGTTTCATATGGTGAGTGTAGAGAACCGAAGACCCTTTTTACTGGAAACGAGGCATTCTATCTTAGTCCTCACGGGTGACAACGCATCTGCATTTTGATTCGTAATCGAGGATAGATTTAGATTTCTATGGGCTACAGCAACCACTTATCATCAGGTGGACTGTGTGCTCGTTTGTTACTCTCATCCTATAATAATAATAATAATGTAGTGATTTTGATATTTTTAGTAAAATATCAGACATTGCCTTTCATTAGATTTACTCTGTATTTAAAAAATAGAACCATAGGATAGAACGGAGTAACGACGCACAACACGACGAGTGTCACGGAGCGAATTGTTTCTTTTGTTTTGTTAAATTACCTATATGTACTTGAATATAAAAATATATGTAAATTCAGTGAGAACGAAGTTTATTTGAAGGCCCATTCCCATATTTATTATCTTAATAAAAAAACTAAAACTAAAAACTTAAATTAACATAGAGTTACCCCCCGCGGCATAGTGCCAAGAACGCTGGCTTCGTTTCCTCGCTTTTTAAATTCAAATTTCGTTTCTAAAATAAATCAACCTTACAAGATCATCGTAATATATTACTAGTAACAAATATTTTTGGAAGGGTCCCGACAACGATTGTAACTGGAATGTGTCTAAAAGTTCACGATCACTCAGATATTGCAAGAGCCGCGCCCTGCGCTCGGGCCTGAGGTGGCTTTTTCGTAATCTAATTTCTGTATCTGGTCACTGCTACTCCATACCATTTGATTATTTTGAATAGTGGTTATGTCTTTTCTAAAGCTTAACTGTGAAATTGAACATTTGCAAATGTAAAATAAGATTGTTGTTAACCACGTTATGTGTGCAGTTAGGGTGTTTTCTTGTTTGTCGGCATAACCGCGGTGCAATATAATATGTCTTTCTCGTCGAAATCTTGCCAATTTCAATACCACCATCTCTCGATTTCATTACATGATTCAGCGCGGCATGACAATAATGTAATCCTGACCCATAATTGTGATTACTGAAACACATAAGAAGATTTTGCATGCATTTAGATATCCAAAGAGATCATCACAGATGCTATTACTACAAGATAATATTGACTATCCATGAAGTAGCGACATAAGGAAATCCACTACCCCATATCATCCCGTAGATGTCGTAAGAGATGACAAAAGGAAACTAAAATAGGAGATGGGCAGCATCATGTTTCTGATAACAACCCAAAATAATACAAAACTGCGGTTGCCAAGCCGCCTGCCAATGATACAACTATGGGGAAGCCTGTAATGATGGGGTAATAATGGGTAAAGAGTTGAAATATATTAACAGTGTAGGGCAGTGGCTATGCCTAGGTATATCTATGATAGAAGAGAAAGTGTGTGAATACTGTTTATTTAAGATAAAATAATAAAAGATTATCACTATGTTGATGATGATGATAATGATAAGAATATTTGTTAAGGATTACGCACATATGTTTTTTGAGTTTTCAACGGAATAACCTAGTAAAGCCGTAAAAGGAATGAAACCATAAAAGGAATAAATATTTACTGCGAATGATCTTCTACATTGCTGCTTCAACAGTCAAGACCTTAATTAAAGAAAAATGACAACAGAAGAATTTTTGCCATTCGATCCTAAATAGAATGAATTAAATCCTTCAAATATCGCTTTGCATTGAGATTGAACTGAATAATTGTGCCAGTAACTCAATGCTGTTTTTATAGGTATGGACGCAATTAAAGGTGTGAAGGCGCCGTCTAAATGTAAACCTGTACAAAGAATTTCATTTTTATGTTGACTCTGACCTTTAAGCAAGGGCACATTGCGGTCCTATTTAAGTACAGCTTTAATAGAATGCTCTAGGCGTTAATGCCCAGTAAATACAGTCTATGCACTGTAAGTATAGCGTCGAGGGAAGAAAACAGTAGCGATATTGCAACTTTGGTTTTGTGTGCTGAATAGAACGGACTCGTAAGCTTATCTACGCCTATAAATGTCAACAATGACAAGCACTTTTGAGTTGGACAATAGCACAGTATCAAACAATTTACAATCCCATAAAACTTTGCGACCGGCTTAGCATACGACTGAACTGTCTTTTATCAAAATTGTAGCAACTGTTCGAAGTCGCAAATGTTTACCTTGTATAAAGTTTAGATGTGGCCGCATATTTGCGTAACCTTTGTGTATTGTTTTTGGAGAATGATAATGGTTTACCTCATTCATTGTACAATTTTGTTCTTGATAGCGAGACCAATCGTAGATCTCACTAATGATAAAATATTTTTGGTATAGTGCAGATAAAACAAAGGCGTGGTAAACTGAAGAGTTAAATGTCTTGCCTTTTTAGTCGACTTCAAAAGCCGATTTTTCTTCAATGTATGTTACGCGAAATCTTCGTCAATTGCGAATCGATTTTGATGATTATTTTTGTATTAAATAGGATATGCTTCAGATGGGAAAAAAATAGTGGGTAGCAAAATGTGGGATGAAGATAAAATAATTTTACATTCGTTCTAGAACAATGAACCTAAAACTATTTGCATGCTTCAGCTTTTTCAGCCGCTTCACAAGCCGCACCAGCTCTGTTGTTGGTTCCATGTAGATGGGAAGAGGCCAGCGTGTTTGAACTATTCCATGGAATCAAACTCATACCGTCCGGTCTCTTGCCATCGTCTATTGCAATACCAGACGGCTCAAGTAGACTTGGCACGTTGACGGTGGCAAGGACCGGCGTATGATATCGTTAAGTGCTGCATGTCTCGAGCGGCCTGCACTTTTTGGCATGACAGTCCGTGATGTCCTAGCTTGTCGACGTCACTGCCACACGGACATTTATGAGGAGCGCAGACCGGAACCCCAAGCCGTAGACAGGTTGCGATTCGGAGCGTGTCAGGCTCAAGAAATGTTCTTGTATTTGACGAAGGGTACGCGTGAAGCCAGTAGCCGGCCTCATGCGTACCCACGGTCAAAAGCCTAGCACGCGCCGAACCTGTACTAATGCTCAAAGATTGTCATAAGTCAATTTGCAGTTTATGTCGTCCCAGCTCCTCTGTGAATTTGGAGAAACTGGAAAATTTTGACCTGGGCATGCAATTAAGAAAGTGTTTCTAGCTTCTTCCAGGCCAGCAATCTCAAAGTTTGAAGGGATGCCCTAAAATTTTACTTATGAGATTTGCTGAACTATGGACAGAATATGGACTGAAGAAGATAGGAAGGCTGGTAAAGAGACACTGAAATATTGCGAATCCCTAAACCACCCTAACGGATGGGTAGGGATGCTTGGGTCCAAGATTGCTCGTTCAGGTGCATATTTTTTTTTTTTTTTATAGGATAAGGTGACAAACGAGCACACAGTCCACCTGATGGTAAGTGGTTGCTGTGACCCATAGACATCTACATCTATCTTCAATAAAGAATCAAAATGCAGATGCGTTGTCACCCGTGAGGACTAAGATGGAATGCCTCTTTTCCAGTAAAAAGGGTCTCCGGTTCTCTACACTCACCATACGAAACACAGCAGTGTTAAGCTGCTATTTTACGCTGGTATTCTGTGAGAGCGTGGTCCTTCCCGGTCGAGCTGACCCATTCGTACTACAACTATACTACTAATATAGCTGCAGCATGATTCTAAATTAATTTTGATTAAGTTGTCTAATTGTGTCAAGAGATCTGTGTGATTCCAAAAGGAGCAGCAACGGAGCACATACGTAAATTTTGGGATGAAAAGACAGAATTTTAAGATGCAAAGTGCATAATGTGGACTAATTTCAAGGAGACGGTCAGCAGAATTTAGTAATTGAAATATTAATATATTCAGAATTAGATTCATTAAAAATTGGAGAACCTAAAAGGTAAAGGGAATTACTGTTAACTATTTTAATATTTGGAGCCAAAATGTAAAATTTTGTTTTACGTCATTTAAATTTAAGTTGAAGTTATTTATAAAAGTTCGCATTTGCTAAAATTAAGCTCCAAACCAATGGCTTCAAATTTATTTTGATTAAAAAGGTCCGAAAACACAGTATCCATCACCTCCTAGGGTTCCGTCGTCCAAATACCAAACGTTCAATTTAGAATTTAAATTTTTGATTATCGGATTTATAGCCAAACCAAAATTGCTAGCCCAAGGGGATCACCTTGTTGACAACCTACTTCGAGGACAGTTCATTAGAAAGATATAACAATTTTGTTGGGTCACGTAACTGAGAAGAAGATAATTGTATATTTCCGGTATATGTTGTTTTATTTCCGTCATCAGGGTATCCCTATTTACCGAATTGAAAGCATTTTGACATCAATTTTGAGCAACACGTCAGGATGTCCGTAAGTTAGAAAGAGCGTAGGGCATGGACGGCTGCCTCACACCCTCCTTTTACACCGAAGCCTAAATGTACGGGTTCAAATTCCGAATTTAATTTTGGTAAAATATGTCGAACAGCAATTTTGGAGACCAGGCGTCGTAGTGTTGATATTTTACATTCTGAAGTCGGGGCTTTAATTCTTAACACTACGTACATTCTCTTTAGTTCTTTGAAGCCGGTTTTTACTTTTTATTAATAATAGTTATTTGTAAAATATTTTCGAATTAAGTAGTAATGCACTATTACTGAGACGTGGTCCTTCACTGCTGGCCGTATGAGGAAGCTCAAGGTCGCTCAGCGAGCTATGGAGAGGGCTATGCTCGGGGTTTCTCTGCGTGATAAACTTAGAAATGAGGATATCCGGAGTAGAACCAGAGTGACCGACATAGCCCAACAGATTAGTAAGCTGAAGTGGCAATGGGCCGGCCATATAGCTCGAAGAACCGACAACCGATGGGGAAAAGGGGTTCTCGAGTGGCAGCCTCGTACCGGCAGGCGAATTGTAGAGCGACCCTCAACTAGATGGAGTGAGGACCTGGTAAGACATGCAGGAAGTCGATGGATGCAGGTGCCTCAGGACCGTGCTTTTTGGCATTCTTTGGGGGAGGCCAATGTTCAGTAGTGTACTTGTGAAGGGCTGTATGATGATGAAACTATTATCAGTATATTTTTACGTGGTAGAGCCATGCTGCAGCTATATTAGTAGTATAGTTGCAGCACGAATGGGTCGGCTTGACCGGGGAAGGACCACGCTCTCACAGAATACCAGCGTAAAATAGCAGCTCAAGACTGCTGTGTTTCGTATGGTGTAAGAAGAGAACCGGAGACCTTTTTTACTGGAAACGAGGCATTCCATCTTAGTCCTCACGTGTGATAACGCATCTGCATTTTGATTCGTAATCGAGGATAGATGTAGATGTCTATGGCCCCCAGCATCCACTTACCATCAGGTCGACTGTGTGCTCGTTGTCACCCTTATACTTTAAAAAAAATTAGGATAATTTGCCTTTGATTGCTAACGCGACAATTCGTGCAAGGCATGTGCTCAGCAGTAGAGCTAAAACAGTTGTTATTGTTATCATTAACTTTATCGCAAGATCCAGCCTCAGTTTCTCATGATATTTATAACCTTAATATTTTCATTCAATAATAAAACAGGAAGTATACATTTATAATATAAAAACTATACGTACCTACGTTATTATGAGCCATTAATTCATTTGCAAAGGCCGAACGACAAAGTGGCCGTGCGACCTAGAGATCGACTAACAAGCGTCCAAGGCATGCGATCCGCGAGACCTGTTAGCGGTCTATCGCCGATCTAGGTATGTGCCGGGAATGCACAGATTTATCGGTACTGCCCTCTGAACGCCGACTGATGCTATTACTCTGTAAATAGCTTTAAATCTATCAAGATATAGCATTAATCTATGTTCGCAGTTATGATTGTTAGTGTATTTGAATAGTAGTTGTCAAATTATATTTAGGAATATTAATATTTATAGATGTTTCTATATATAGTTTAGAAATGAATTGAAAGCGTTATTTTAAAGATTTAAGAATTGGTAGAGCCACGCTGCAGTTATATAATGGTAGTAAAAAAAATAGTTATTCTTTCTTGCCTTAAAGTAATATTAAATATTACGTTACGCCTTGGCGCTGCCATTACATTCACAGTCTACTGTTGTGTTGAGTATGAAGAGTAAGGGTTTCAGTATAATTTTTGACGTGCTGCAGCTGTATTATAGTTGTAGTCTCACAGGCTACCAGCGTAAAATGGCAGCTTAATGCTGCTGTGTTTCGTATGGTGAATGTAGAGAACTGGAGACTCCTTAATCGAGGATAGATGAAGATGTCATGGGCCACAATATCCAGTTACCATCTAGTGGACTGTGTGCTCGTTTGTCACACTTATCCTATAATGTTGTTACGGATGTTTGTCCTTGTGCAATTTATGTTTGTAAACTGCCTCCAAAATACAGAAGAAAATCCTAGTGTGGGGGTAACGTTTTTAAATCAAGACAGAAAAAAACAAGACAGTAGTTGTAGCAGTGCGACTGCTGATCGTGAGGTCCCGGGTTCGAATTCCGGGTCGAGCCAAAAAAAATCAGTTATTGAGCTTTTCCATCAAGAAATTTTCAGTAGCTGCCCGGAGTCTGGAAGTTTGCAGGGTCTCACCCCCGTGCCTCGGAAAGCACGTAAAGCCTTGTCCTGCGCCTGATCTCTCTCCGGTCCTGTCGGATTACTGTCACATTGCACTAAGAGAGTGAGGAAATAGAGAGTGCACCTGTGCATGCGCATACACTTGGACACTATAATTCTGTCCTGCACCGATGGCTAGTCTCCGTTGAGGCTGGCCGCCGTGTCCGAAATTCGGTTTGGAAGACATTATTATTATTAGTAATATTGAACATTTCAATTGTTTTACTATTGTGTCTTTTTCGCGGACAGGAAAGTTGTTGAAATAGATTCTTACAATTTAAAAATATGCAACTACATCTTAGTTGCATATTCTTCATCAGGCCGCAAAAGTGTGCACTTTTACGGCCATGTTGGACATGGGAGACCGCTTTAGGAAGATTTGCCTAAACCGTCACGCTTGACAGGAGGATTGAGGAATCGCAGTACCAGACGTGAGCACCGCCGCTGTCCGTCGCTGGTAAGGAAATTCTACGTCTGGCGTAAGCGAGACAGTATAACGCAATCTATCGGAAGCCTCAGATTTTTAGCGTTTGCCGTAGTCTATTCTTACGGTACCCTCGGGACGAAATTAGGTGATGGATTCTCGTTTCTTTTACACCGCATCTTAAAGATATATCGTGTAATGACGTCATAGATAAAAACCACGTCATTACACGATATTCTACAATTTATATACAAATGTTTTTCTTTTTTGGATAAATTAATACGTATTTCAATTGACCGAATTGTAAGCATAGGCATATTATCTTAGTTCTCAGTAGTTTGTTATTCACAATGAGATCAATTTTATAAAAAAAAAAAAACGGTAAAAGCATAAAGAACCCAGTGTATCTAATAATACCATGGTATATGGTTATCAGTGAATTAGAAAAAATAATTTCAGAGTTAATTAAAGTTTCGCTGCACTTTCCCTGTCTGTATCGGTTTCGGACATAGAAAATTTTATTCTAATAACCAAATTTTTAAAATTATTTTTTCAGGGTTAGCTGTCACATAAGGAATCGCTACATTTTGTTCCTATAACATTTAATATGCGATTATAATCAGTTTAACAGGTTTATAGTCATAGGCAGCAGTTACTTCAGTATGTATATTGTATATCCTATAATTATTACCAAGACCAACTGTTAAAAAGTTGATTGTGCAAACGTTGACGTGAGGGCACCGTGTAACTGTTGCATCGGAGCCAGGTGTGCTCCGTAGTTAGTGATGATTGCCCGATAGTTATCGGCACTGAATTCTGTCTAGGGTACGTCGTACACTGGAGTCTTGTTGCGAACTTTCATAGTAAATTTATTGCATCTTTTTAATTTGAAAGATATAATTTATTTAAATATGTTGCTTGCTGTATGTATGCATGCTTATTGTTTTATAATAAATTAATTAATACAAATATTCTACTCGTAAACTATCTTTACGAAATAAAGAAGCAAAAATTTTAATATTCGTTTTTCTTTTCTTTATAAAACTAACATGAGAAATAAACTAATAGCCCACCTGATGGTAAATAGCCATTGCAGCTCATACCGCACCAGCAGCCAAGTTCAAACAAAGAAAGCTACAGTTGCGTTCTCACTATTGGGGATTACGATGGAATGCCTCACAGCCTGGAATTATAATGGCTCGCTATTCCCTTCAGATATATTCTCTATTCCCTACTGTATTCCAGACTCAGTAGTAGGGTTGCCACCTTTTTTTGAACAAATATAGTATTTTTCCCAAAAAATGTAAAAATATAGTACTTTTGGGAAATTCAGAAAAAAGTACACATTAATTTTTAATCAATATGTATTTTTCCATAAACATGTATATTTGTTATTGCTCTTCGCTTTTACCTTTAAAATAATTATAGGAATCTGAGCAATTTAGATTCATATTAAAACAATTAACAATTTATTATTAATTAAATTAATACATGCTTTATTTCTTTCTTCTTTCCATTTTACATTCATGACGGAAAAATTCTTTCCGTAAAACTTACTTGTCCCAGACTTACAGTCACAGTTAATATAAAAAAGCGCGACAGTTGAATTAAAGATAAAAATATAGTATTTTTCGTACTATATTATTTTTAGAAATATAGTACGATACTATATATTATAGTACGGGTGGCAACCCTACTCAGTAGTGCATTCACTGCTATTTGGCGGCAAAATGGGTAAGAGAGTGGTACCCAGACGGACTGTACCAAGAAGTCCTGCCACCTAGTAAAAGTACTTGAAAGTCTGAAATTTTAATCCCGGTTTTTGGAATAAAGTCGCCTTTTGAATTTTGTCACTAATGAGGGCCACCACGACTTTTTCTGCCATCAGGGCGGCGCCACTAGAAAGTGAGGTATAATATTTGATAGATTTCATAGCGGGAAAGTTAATTTATTCGGAAAATGTAAAGGTTATTGTTTCTTTCTGTACTATTAGCTATATTTTATATTAATAACATTAAAAATAAATAAATCAAACCACAGATATTCATAAAAATAAAAAAATAAATAAAAAAGTTAAAAATGTGCAAAAATTAAAGAGCAAACCACTGACGCATTGTTTTGTGTATTAATATAATACTCTAGAAACTGATAAACTTTTATTAAAAAACAACTTCTCAGTTAAATTACATTGTGTAACAAAAAACTTTACCTCAGTGTCAACTAGCGACATCTGGTGAGCAGAAAATTATTAGCCCTCATTACCTCTTCATAATATTCATAATATCTTAACCCTTTAGCTGTCCCGTGCATTACATATAGGTCATTACTATTGTCTTACTATTGTGTCTGAAAACCGGACAGTAAAAATGTTAAAACATTTATGCTTGTCTGTCTGTTTTTTTTATAGAATAAAGTTGTCACCAACGAGCAAACAGTCCACCTAATGGTAAGTGGATGCTGTGGCCCATAAACATCTGCATCTACCCTTGATTAACAACCAAATGCAGGTACGTTGTCACACCTAGGAACAAAGATGGAATGTCTGCCATGGAAGTGAGTTTGCCAAGTAGATGGCTTCCGTTAGTTGGAGCTATCGCTTAAAGAGGTCAACATTATCTTGCCCCCCATTCACATTGTGATCATTATTAAACTGGACGACTTAATATGAAAACAAAAACAAAAATCGAATACTCACTTTTTGGTTTCAGTGTCCGCTGCCCCTTCCAGTTGAACAGTTAAGTGGCGTGTCGATGGTTCCGCGTTGTGTATCTGCCGAGAAATATTTAGTTGTTACAGATTTACAACTTAACGGAGGCGGTTAAATGATAATTAACGTGCATTATGTCCGCCATTACGCTCAACAAGTCGAACTAAATCAGACAGCCGCTAATTGTCTTTGAAAGCGTTTAGGGATTTGTTGGCAAATTCTATATTATTAAAACTTATTTAGAAACGTAAACATTTCAATATCTCAGTTAGTTGTGTTTCTACCTCCTTGTTCCATTGGTAGTAAGCCCGACTGCTGATAATCCGATCCCGGGTTCGAATCTCTGGTCGGGTCGCGGGTATTAAAGATTTTTTGTTTGGTCTAAAAGGTCCTTTTCGACCATCAAATTGCCGTTCAATCGGACTATGAGGTTGAGCGAATCGAAAGTGCATGTGTGCTTGCGCACACACTCGTGTACTACAATCCTGTCTTGCTAGTCTTCGTTGAAACCGCCTTGACCGAATTCGATCTTGAAGACATTAGTTATCTAAATATTTATTTTGACGGTTCATTAGCGTAGTGGTTCAGCGTTTAACTGCGGCGCCGCGAGTTCAAGTCCCGCACGGAAGGAGTATAGAATAGCTTACAAATTATTGTTCCAAGTCTGAATGTTTGCCCATATGCAATTAATCCCCACGACACAAAAGAAATGTATCTCTACAACGTATAAAATTGTTCAATATATGAAATTTGATATTAGTTGAACACAAAAGATTTGGTTATGTACTTATTCTTATATTACCATTGTGTACTGTCGATGAGTGTTCAAGTTATTTTAATAGCATAATTAAAATCAATATATCCCTTCACAATTCTAAGGCCCTAAACCACCAGCATCTATCGATATCCATAGTAAAACGTAATGTAAATCAGGCTGTGCAATCTAGATGTTGTTATAACGTGGTAAAGCCTCGCTGCAACTATATTATGGTTGCAGCACGAATGGGTTTGCTCGACCGGGACCGAACCACGCTCTCACAGAATATCAGCGCGAAATAGAAACAAAATGCTGCTGTGCTTCGTATGGGGAATGTAGAGAACCGTTGACCCTATTTACTTGTAACGAGGCATTCTATTCTATTCCTCACACGCGCGGTCGCAGCCTGAAATTTTGGAGGGTGGTCACTAATAATAAAATATGTCGAGTAAATAAAATAGACTTTATTGCACAATACACAATATTATTGCACATATTATAAAACAAATGGAAGTGATAATATTTGAGACGTCTGGGGCTATCTCTGGATGAATATCTAGAAGAGCTAAACCAGTCAGCCTCTCTTCTAACATGTTTGCTCTCAACCAAGTTTTTACACGCCTAAGCGTAGAAAATGATCTCTCTGATGTCGCACCGCTTACAGGAAGAGTTGCCAGAATTTTCAGCAAAGTCTTTATATTTGGGTAGAGATCATCGTCGCAAACTTCGATTGTAGAAACCATACACTTAGGAAATTTTGTATCAGTGTTTTCTTTGAACTCCCGTTTCCACTTTGAAATCCATAGCTGATCCTCTGTAACGAGAGTGGCAGCAGGAACACTCAAGAAATGGGAATAACATTCTGATACTTTCTTCACATTAAGAAGTTTTTTATTTATTTTGTAAATTTTTAGAAGATTTTTCAATATGACGTGCACGGTTTTGGGGGGGGGGGGGTCATGTCCCCTGTGACCCTCCCCTTCGGACCGCGCCTGATTCCTCAGCGGTGATAACGCATCTACATTTCGAATCTTAATCGAGGTTAGATGTAGGTGTCTATGGGTCACAACATCCATTTACCATCAAATGGATTGTGTGTTTTTGTCACCCTCATTCTATTTAAAAAAATACATTTACTTATCATAATTATTGTGAAATTGACAGAATTATATACTCGTACGATTGGTCGAGTTGTGGTAATTTAATGGTTGAAAATATTTATTCATAGAAATGCGAGTGTACCGGAATTGTAATCTACTTGTTTCAGATTTACCACACGCTGTGTCGAAGGAAACACGTCGAGGAAGCTACGACGTACAAGAAGACGCGGTGTCGGTGTCGTTAACAGTCAATGTGAATCAGCCAATATAATATAATACACTAGAATTATTTTTATTCAATATAGATTACTAAAATACTTATTGAATTGCTTTTTTTATAGAATCAGGGTGACAAACGAGCACACAGTCTACCTGATGGTAAGTCGTTCCACTAGCTCGAAAAAAAAACGTCTGTCCAAGGAAGAACTGGACAGAAACCCAGCGGGACTTAAATATTTTTAGGGCCTCGATTGTAAATTAAATAAAGATTTGGGATTGGGTTTATGTCAAAAATACATATTATGTAATCTAATATATAAAAAAATATTTTTGTTTGTTCGTATTTTATGCGCTGCCATACCGTTCATCAGATTGCAATAAAATGTCAATTTATTGCTTACACTTGCGCGAACTACGTGGTAGAGCCATGCTGCAGCTATATTGTGGTTGCAGCACGAATGGGTCGGCTCGATCGGGGTGGGACCACGCTCTTAGAGAATACCAGCTTAATGCTGCTGTGTTTCGTATGGTGAGTGCAGAGAACCGGAGACCCTTTTTACTGGAAACGAGGCATTCCATCTCAGGCCTCAGGGGTGACAACGCATCTGGATTTTGATGCTTAATTGAGAATAAATGTAGATGTCTATGGGCCACATCATCCGCTTACCATTAGGTGGACTGTGTGTTCGTTTGTCACCCTTATTCTATAAAAAGAACTATATAGTATAATTAAATTACAGTAGGTGATGTGCGTGTCGTATATTAATTTGAAAGTCATAATATGTCATTCAATTTCAATGAATGTATTATCATTCCTAATTAAACAATATAACCCTTCCAAACTTAAAAACGATATTTCCATAAATATTTTTTCTGGAGCAGCAACGCGTCGCGTACCAGCCAGTTTATTAATAAAAATTAATCATACGTTTCTACGTATTCTTCTGAATAGAATAGAGGATTTATATGGACTTTGACTTGCGATTTAAATTGTCTGTATTAATAATGTTGTTTGAAAATGACAGATTTTTTGCGAGTGCTATATTGGTATTATTGTAATAAAATTTGCTTTACTCGGAAGATGAAGACAAGCGATACTCCGCTGTGGATGCAATGGATACAGTTATAAACCATTAAGCTATGGTGTATTAAGTGTAGTGTACTATAATCTAAATATTGTAAGTAGACAAAGGTTATGTAGGTTACAAAGGTACCGAAAAATAATTATATAATTTAAAAAAAATATACCACTTTTTAGAATGGACAAAAATATAAAATAATTTCTCCTAGTCCCATACAAATTTATAACCCCATACAAATGAAACAAAAAACACATGTAATAGATAACAGTACCTAAGAAGTGTAAGAATGGTCTGCATGGGACAATGTTATATTCGCATTGTCATCCAGTCCTGAGCTATATTCAAAGTTTTAAGTCTCTACCTTATCGAGAATTTAGTTAAAAATTGATTGCGAACTTTGTACCGAACGGCATACAGGCAAGAAAGCTAGTTCATAAATACATGTTAATAAAAGCAGATATATAGATTTAATAAATTTTTAAGAGTCAATAGTAAAAAGAAAAATCATCGTTAATCCTATCATTTGTCATCATCCATCTAATCAATGTATCTATCAGTGCTGATATAAATTCCTAAAGCGGAGCGTTCCGTTCTTTGTTATACCGGTAGTAATCTTAAATCGATATAGGGCTAGCATCGTTAGTATTGGCACGAAATATAATTATTGTGCTGGCAGCCAGCACTTCTTGTCAAAGTTGTTTTATGATGGCCAGAAGCAACGGGACTACGGGCAGGGGTCTTTGTTAATGTAGGGCTGGCCGGTGTTATCGAAATGTTTTAGTGTTGTGGCTTGTCGATGGTTTAACGGTGAGATAACTTTCAGAACGGTCAGTTGTTGGGTGAACGCTTTACTCTGTTACGGTTTCAACGCTGATTTAAACCAACGATAGGCAAATTAAAACGAGGTCAATATGGCTTGCGAGTCAACATAAGTAATTTTTCTATAGAAAGCAAAATTCAATAATTTCTTTTTGCATAATTATTCAAATTGAAATAATTAAAATTACTAAAAATTAAAATAAAATCATCCATATGGTAAATAAAAAGAGTCATGTTCAATAGTCTGTTTATATGAACGACTTGTATTCCATTCATTTGGAAAAAAATGAATAGAAGTTGCTTTCGAACGTAGTAGTAGCAGGTAGTATATATAGTAGGTGTATCGAAAAGGCAATTACGCTGTTGTTTATTTTAAAATCTAATATATAAAAATTAATGTTTGTTTGTTCGTATTTTATGCGTTGCTATACCGTTCATCAGATTGCGGTAAAGCTTTGTCAACTTATTGCTTACCTTTGCGCGAAAGTTACAGACATAGTACAATTAACTTACATTAGGTTACGCGCGTATCGTAACGATATCATTCAATTAATGAATTATCAATCATTCCTAATTAAACAATATAACTCTTCCAAATTTAAAACCACATTTTCACAATTATTTCTTCTGCGGCAGTAACGCGCTGAGTACCAGCTAGTAATAATATAAAAAGTATTTGAATTTATTAGAGAATGCACATATTCACACGAAAAAAAGTCCAATGCTCAATTTTTAAATTAAAACTGATTATTAATTTAAAAACTTAGCACTTATAATCAATATTATTTTATTAAGAGTACAGGAATTGTTTTTATTTTTAACCCCCGACGCAAACAGCCCCTCTGTTGTGTTATATTTAACGTGTGTTCTGTGTATCAGTGTATCTGTGTATCTCGATGTCTGTCTGTGGCAGCGTAGCTCCCAAACGGATGAACCGATTTAGATTTAGTTTTATTTTTGTTTGAAAGGTGACTGGATCGAGTGTTAGCTATGATTCAAGAAAATCTTTTCAGCCGTTTGAAGATCATTAGCTCTTTTTTTCGGGGGTTTTAAAAATTAATTTAAGTTATTCCTCTAATAAAAGCTTTACATGAATGTTATGAAAGGAGTGTTTTAATAAAAACTAGTGTCCGACATGCGTTGCAACGCCTTTCTAACCTACTTCAAAAAGGAGAAGGTACTCAATTCGACTGTATGTTTTTTAAGTGTGTTACCTCATAACTTTTTCCTAGGTGAATCGATCTTGATGATTCTTTTTTTATTTGAAAGCTGGTGGTTCTCATGTGGTCCCATATAAATTCGATCAAGGTCTTACTAGTAGTTTTTGAGTTATCCTTAATAATTTATATTGAAGTCGGTTGTACAAATTTTTTAATTTTACCTCTTGTGTCAAAAAATCTTCCCGGGCGCACACAACTACTCACCAAAGTTTCATCGTAATCGAATAAATGGTATAGGAACGCATAAGGGACAAACAAAGAAATATTTATTTTTATATTATAAAATGTTGTGCGTCCACTTTTATTGATTTAGAACGTATAGCTACGATTTTGTTACACTGATCTCCAAGAAGTATTATAGAGATTGTAGAGTTTGACTTTGAAAATTATTTGAATAGAAGTCAGCTATGTTAAAACACCGAACCTGTGTATTTTTAACCCCCGACGCAAACAGAGGGGTGTTATATGTTTAAGGTGTGTATCTATGTATCTGTATGTCTGTCTGTGGCATCGTAGCTCCCAAACGGTTGAACCGATTTAGATTTAGTTTTCTTTTATGAAAGGTGACTTGATCGAGAGTGTTCTTAGCTCATCATCAGTTCTCGTTCAATATACTCGTATCTCTGATGAAATCTCTTCAGTGCGGCTATTGAAATAAAAAAAAACTTATTTTTAAATACTAAATATCCAGACATCTACCGTCGTCTTGGGATCTTGTAATTAATAATGATTGATGAAACCGAACCATACTACAAGTTTTCAACTACTGTAAGCTACTTTTGCGTAGATTGGATCAAAACTAATAATTAAAAGCTGAAATATGTAAAATATCCTCATGATGTAATGATACTTATATTATAACTTGAAACGTTGGTAATACAAATAAAGATAAATTAAATGCATAAAAACTGTGAAATTTATTTTATTCAATGGTAGCTCTCTAGTTACGGATAGATTTAATTTATTTACTGAATGAACTCTAAAGATTGTGTTCATCGCCGTTGGTGGTCGGTTACAGAGAAATCCTAGTCGATATTTTATAATCAGTTCTCAGAAGGCTTATTGATATTATTTTGCTTTTAATTTCTTGTAAAGTTATTTTAATAAAGTATGTTGACTGTTTTGATTGATTGCTTCATAGTTATACAAAAGTTTTTATAGAATGTAAAAAAAAAGATCATATTATATCAAGTTAAGTTAGCTGGGGATGAATGTTTGTTTACTTCCAACATTTATATGATTAAAATTAATGGCGTTAGCGTAACTTTTTCTTCTAACAAATGTAAAGTTTCTCTACATTACTACACAGTCTTAGATCTTTTAAACTTCGCAACGTATTTTAATGAAGTTTTCATCAATAGACAGAATAATTGAAGAAAAAGGTTTATATGTATAATTATGTATAAAATTCTTCTGTCGGTGTGCATGTAATTAAACTCCTAAACGGTTGGACCGATATTGATAAAATTTTGTGGGTATGATTAAGTTGATTAGAGAATGGTTTAGATTCACAATCTGAACCGGTAGGTGGCACTGTTGTCGAGATCCAGAAATCTACCGTGTGAAGCCGGGGCGGATCGCTAGTTTTAGAATAATTTATAGAATAACGATGACAAACGAGCACGTACACCTCTTGTGGTAAGTGGATACTATGGCTCACAGACATCTATCGATTCAGAATCAAAATGCGGATGCGATGTCGCCCCTGAAGAATAAGATGGAATGCCTCGTTTCCAGTAAAAAGGATTATTGTTTTAGAAAACTTCTTGTAGCACGAATGGGTCGGCTCAACCGGGACCACGCTCACAGAATACCAGCGTAACTCCAACTTCCACTTACCATGAGGTGGACTGTGTGCTCGTTTGTCACCCTACTCTATTAAAAAAATTCGAACCTCATGATCAGCCGCCGCGTTTACGAGCATAAGACCAACGGAGCAGTTATAGAACATAATATGTATATAAATGAAAGCTTTGGATATTTTTTGCACGAGCTTGTTTCTCAGATGCCTTTGAAGATGCCCAAATAAGTCATTAGCAAAGCGGGTGTGTTGCCGCTTAATTGGGAGCCGGGTTTCGTTCCGTATCGATTTTGTATCGATGTCTTCTCTACATTATACTGGGGAGGTGAAGGTGGCATTCTGCGTGTTAAGTGTAACTGTGTTCATTGATGTATTGCGTCTATTTACTTTAATTTTTTTAATTATTACATTAGTAGTTTTTGCAGAAACCCTATACTTACTGGGAGTTTTTATATCATCATTACAGCTCATCACAAGTCCATTGCTGAAATAATAATAATATAATAAATAAAGGCTTTATTTCTTACAAATTACAAACTTAAACAATATGGTAGATGCGTCCTCCTAGTAAGTTTAAAAGAAAACCTGTGTCAGGAGTCTCCTCTGACAGTCTTAATTAGGAAAGCATTTACAAACATTGCTATAAATTAAACTAGAAGTTGAACATATGCTGAACATAGGTCTTCCTTAAGGAATGACACAAAGCACGGTCCTGAGCCACCTACACCCGTCGACTTCCTGCATCTCTTATCAGGTCGTCATTTCATCAAGTTGTGGGCCACCCTACATGTTGCTTACCGGTATGAGGCTGCTACTCGAGAACTTTACTTTCGTTGGTTGTCGCTTCTTCAAGTAAAATGGCCGGCCCATTGCCACTTTACCTTCCTGATCCATTGCGCTATGTCGGTAACTCTGGTTCTACTGCGGATATCCCCATTTCTAAGTCTATCATGCAGAAAAACTCCGAACATATCCCTATCCCTAGCCGAGTGACCTTAATCTTCCTCATACCATACCAATTATTATTGCCAGTGATGGATGTGATGCTGGCCGTTTTACATAGTCAGTATTTGTGTCTAACACTCAGATCCAGAACAATTATTTTGACGGCTCCGTGGCGCAGTGGCTTTGCAATTGAGTTGCAGCGCTAAGGGCCGCGGGTTCGAATCCCGCACGGAACAAGTATTTGTATGGCCTACAAATAATTGTTCCGGGTCTGGATGTTTGTCCTTGTGCAATTTATGTTTGTAAACTGCCCCCACGATACAGGAGAAAATCTTAGTGTGGAGGTTACGTTTAAAAAAATTTATTTGTTGCTCATAATATAACAGAATGGGTAACAATTACAGCCACAGTAATTTTTATGAAAAACTTGCTGGTACCCAGCGCGTAGCTGCCGCAGAAGAAATAAATGTGGAAATATCGTTTTAAATTTGGAAGAGTTATATTGTTTAATTAGGAATGATAATACATTCAATGAAATCAAATGATAAAAGACTAAAATAAATTTGTCGTTAATTATAGACGCGCCACCTACTCCAAGTAAATTATACTATGCCTATAACCTTCACGCAAGTGCAAGCAATAAGTTGACAAAGTTTTACCGTAATCTGGTGAACGGTATAGCAGCGCATAAAATACGAACAAACAAATATTAACCTTTATATATTAGGTAAATTGTTCGTTTTCGGTACAGTATCTTTGATACTGTATCCAAGCTTCCCTTTGATGTTATTTATCTTTATAAGCCCATAAAAGTCCACAGTTGGACGTAGGCTTATCTCGTTGTAGTTAGCCTTAATAGTCAGGCTTGCAAGGCGGATTGATGATCGCAGTACCAGACGTCTTGAACTTTTATCAGTTCTGCCTGAAGTCTGGTGTAAACGAGGATTATACCGTCAACTGCGTCATCTATTATACCACCTTTATGACACTCACGGGACGGAGTGGAGTGATGGATTCTCTTATGAAGTCACCACGCTGCGAACTGACGATCCTTGGATCTTATTACATAAGTATTAAAATCGGACATGGGTAGATTGATGCAATAAAGATAAAAATAAGATAAAGATAAATTTACGTTAGTAGAAACTAAGATAAAGATAAATTTACGTTAGTAGTTAGTCTGTTTAAATAGATACATCAATCCGTTGTTGGGACATCTTTTTAAGCAAATATATTCCTGTGCCAGGATGTCCCGCTCTTCCGTAGAAATTAAAAAATAATTAAAACATAATAGTCTTATAATAACTCAGTTAAATGTAATGTAATGATAATATGGGATTTAGAAAGAAGAAGAGGAAGAACAAGCAAAACTTATCTAAATGTATTTTAAGCTTATTAACAGCTTGTTTTTTTTAAATATAAAATAAGGTTGACAAACGAGCACACAATACACCTGATGGTAAGTGGTTGCTGTGGACCATAGACATCTACATCTATCTTCGTTTAAAATGCAGATGCGTTGTCAGCCGTGAGGATTAAGATAGATAGCCTCTTTTTCAGGAAAAAGGGTCTCCGGTTCTCTACACTCACCATACGAAACACAGCATTAAGCTGGTATTCTGTGTATGTCGCCACAGAATGTTAGGCGAATATTCACTGAAGAAAAAACCTAACAAAATATTTATAAAGGTTTCTGCGTGTTTTTATTTTTATTTTAAATGTGATAGGTACTGATCAATCAGTTTATTACAAAGTTGGAACGTTTATTGAAAAGGGATTTATTGAAAATGATTCTCTATCTTTAGTACTTCTCAAAAAATAAATCAATTTTGAATTTTAAAGAACGAAGATTGGATATCCACATAGTTTGTTAATCGACTTTCAAAAGATAATAAAATGATTTACTATGTGCATTCCGACGTTTAAACTAGTCTCAATATAAGACACTAATTCTTTAACAGTAGGTACATATCATACATTTTATTATTATCAAAAAGCCGATGTTTGATTACTAAGATCGCACGTAATGTTAGATATTATTCACAAAAAATCTTTTTAGCTTGTAAATGCACTATTGTTAACTATCGGTAATGCTGTTTAGCACTGCTATACAACTTTGTATCTTTTTCTCTTGTGAATTGGAGCCACCACCATGGACTCCGCCCATGGAAATTTGTTGATAAGATTGAAGATTTAGATTTGCTAAATAATTTGTTCTGTCCGCATTTATGGCTGTTGCGCAGTAAGCGTCAACTAAATATCATTCGATAAATGACAGTACGCCCGGTTTCAACATGTCTGTCTGTCTGTCAGAGTTTTTGTACTGTATTTGAAGTTACACTGAAAGTGAATCTAGCAATGCCATCTAAGTTTATAGCATGGTCTACTAAATAATATAATCTATTACTTATTTGCTTAACCTATACCTTGAATGACAAATATAACTAAGTAGTTTATTTTGAAATACACAATGTTGTGTATTTCAAAATAATGTTAATATGTTGTGTATGTTATAAATGTTAATATTACCAAATATTAGAGTGTGTAATTAAATGTTTCAACATTTATCTATCCATTGAAGATTCTGTGCTCGATAAGTCGATTGCTTTTATAGTTTTCGGCCATTGCCCTCAAATTGCAAGGGCCTAACCACCTGCAAACTTAGACAACGCAGTTAAACGGAGCGTATAGCTGTTAGACCAGATAACGGTCCCAAATGATAAACCGCCCGCGGTTTGAGAGCCTGACGCTACGGAATTGGGTCGGAACCGAACTTGCTACCATTTTAGTTTGGAAATATTGAATATTTTTTGTTTGGTTTAAAAGCCCAATAAGTAGGCGATTGGTGGCATTTTACGTTTCAATAAAGATTGTAAGTATGTTTTGTTTTAGTGGTTAGTTTAACACTTACTGCCTCATTTAACGTTTATTATCGCTTACTTAAATTAAGTATTAATTATTTTTATTTATGTCTCTTTCTATTGTCATTTAGTGAATAGAGAAAGAGCAACTTTAAGCATTTCTTTGTTGATTTTATGAGTGAGGTCGTACATTATTACGTTTTTATAATAATTACTAGTAATTTTTTTGACTTCTTCGTTAGTCAAAAGGTCGTAAGCGTGATTGCTGATCTTATGGTCCCGTGTTTGAATCCCGGGTCGGTCTAATTAGTCATTGAGTTTTTTCTGTCAAGGAATTATAAGTAGCAGCCCGGAGCCCGGAAGTTGGCGGTGTTTCACCCTCGTGCCTCGCAAAGCATGGAGTACATTATATATAGCCGTGACCGAAATTCGGTTTGGAGGATATTATCTTTATATAAAAAATTACGTGTCACATTGTTTGTCCGCGATGAACTCCTAAACTACTGAATTGATTTCAATGAAATTTTGCACACTGTGTGCAGTTTGATCCAACTTGAGAGATAGGATAGTTTTTAACCTGATAAGTGACCCTCAAAGTTTATTATTGCGAATTTAAGAATTATTTTAAAGAAAAAAGGGTCGTCTGAAAGGGCAGAACAACGTCTGCCTGGCCATCTAGTTATTATTATAAATTGATAAGTGAAAAAAACTGATGAGATAATCAACTTATAATATTAACAGATTAAAAGGATTCATCCGTCACTGATATCAACTATATTCATACATTTATTTGCATACTCATACATGCTAGACAGTTGACCTTTTGATCTTTGAGTTATTGATTAAAGTAACTTGATAATGTGAATATCATAATTGAAATCTTATTACTCTAACATTTAAATCCATTTTTGCTTTTCAACATTTTTGTATTTTGACAAAGAAAAATATAGATATAAGGATAGTACTTGTAAAACTTAGTGATTTCTTAATAGTAGGTGTTATTATAATGAAGTGATTTGTACAACGTACCTTACGGAATCGAAAATACTGTTGAATTTTAAATTAAGAACACTTAAAAATTTATGGCGTTTACAAATTGCGTTTGATAATATTGGACAATACAAATGTTCTATGTCTTAATTAACACGTATATCAAATGAAATATCATCATATTTGTCTTTGGAGTGGACACATAATGTTAGGATTAAAAAGTTAGGACTTTAAATTTTATTGGATACACGTTAAAGGTTAGTCGATATCCCCATCCGAAGTAAGCGTTGGCATTAGGACATACTGTTGATACAGTAAAATATGTAGTACTAAGTCTTCACTAATTGCAGTAAGGCTTCATATTTTTTGTACCGCGGGTGTCGTTAGAAGCGAATAACCACGACGTTGTTGTATTATTTGTTTCATAACAAATTATACAATAAACTAGCGATCCGCCGCGGCTTCGCACGGGTGATTTCCGGATCTCGACAACAGCGCCACCTGCCAGGTCCAATTGCGCTCGAATAAAATTAATCACACTCACAAAATTTCATCAAAATCGGTCCAGCCGTTTAGGAGTTCAGTCACATACACACTGACAGAAGAATTATAACAAATCTATATACAAATAAATAAAATTGAAGTGTCTGTTTGTAATGTCAAAAGAATAAAATATATACGGTACTTATAACAAAAACACAATTTTTAAAATTTTTGTCTCTGTTTGTTCCGGCTAAACAAAACGTGACAAAATTGCTACCGAGTTTGTTTTTGAATGTATGTTACGCGGTAGAGACCACGTTCCTAGAAATACGCTATATGAAACGCTTATTCAAGTAGCATTACAAAACAGTAGAGTTCTTCGCATATTAGTTTATTAGTTTTAAATCTTAAACACAATCGAACATATTTCTGAAAGCTTGGCTTACTCGTGATAATTATTAGCCTAACAATTAAAGTGTCATTTCGATTCACACAGATGGCTAAATAATTTAGTGTGGCCAGGACAGATTAAATAGATCGGCGCAACTGATACCCGTGTCCTGGTTCATATCCAAGAGAGCCGGCTGCTACCAATAAACTAAGGCAATTGCGCAATATAGTTAATGTAGGCAGTAAACGAGATGAAGCGGAATCTATTGGCCATGCGCCTGCGCAGTTCCCACGCGTTGGTCGGCCTTGCAACGAACTTGCGGTGCAAGGATTAGGAAATCCGCGAACATGATAGCTAGTTTAATTCATTCTTAAAATGTAATGTCCGTGACTGCGTTCGCTTGAAACCAACTAATGTAAAAAGCTACTTAAATATATCTTCTATAAATAAATTATCTTACTACTAAGGTCATCAAGATCCGTTCAGAAAATTAGTTGTGGAAAGTTAAAAAACACCCACGCAATTGAAAAAGCTTTTTTTTATAATAATTAGTTTAAATCCATAACAGCCTATAAAGTCCACTGCTAAATATAAGCCTCCCTCACAGATAGCCATATTAGCCATGGTTGCCACGCTTGGCAGTCGAGTCAGCAACCGCAGTTTTTATTTTTAAGCTGTTATCAGTAGGATACTGCCGCCCATCCCTTGTTTCAGTTTCCCTCTATCACCTTTTACGACACCCCCGGGACGATGTAGGGTAATGGATATTCTTACACCGACACTACAGGATGATATTATTAGTAATAGTTGATTAGAAAAATAGCAATAACAAAAATTTGAATAAAGTTCTGCATCTAGACTGTCGTTTTTATTGCTCAAAATATAAAGTTATGTCTCTACAGTTTATACACATATGACACCAAATCATTACAATTCATAATGACATTACAGAGAAATTAATAAATATAACATTCATTAATTTAACATCATTACAGCAAAAACATGCTGAATTGAGCACATGAGAACCGTGCTTTGGGGCATTCCTTGGGGGATGCCCCAAAGCACGATTATATTCAGCATTGGACTTGTGAAGGGCTGTAGTGATAACGATGAACGATGATGATGATGACATAAACAACATTGGAACGTGTTTGACGTTCCAATGTCGTTTATGACACGCTTATGTAAAGTGCTCGAAACCTCGGGAATATAAAATAAGCTAATATACGCGATAAAATCCGTAAAAACTAGTTTTATTTAAAATATATACGTCGTTGATTCCGGCATCTTTCAATGTATCCTACTTACATTCAAGATCTGGCATTTTCTTTTATCGAATACTATGAAACGACAAGGTAAAGTGATGGATTCTCTTGCGCCGTCACCACACAACAAGTAAATGGCCATCATATCAATAATATTCGTTGATATTACATAATATTAGTTAAGATTATACAGTATTAGTTAATAATAAATTATATCATTTACTACAGTGAATGGCGACCGAAATACACTAAATCCTAAAGACAGTCATTATACCACTGGAATAATTTTCAATTTACTAATAGAATAAGCAATTAGGTCTGACGACATTTATCGATGTTAATATTGTCCGCAAATTACCTTTTACGTTACAATCCTGAGGTAGAGTGTTCGGAGAGTCTTCATGTGATCATTATATTACTGACATTATCTTTATTTTTATTTATTAATTGATGTTACTAAAAGAAAAGTTACACACAACGGTATGGCCACTAAACGCGTAATTATTGTAAAGACTTAAATACAATACAATTTTTTTTTTGACGAAAGCATAATGTTATATGGTATGTCTTAACAGGTGTATATATGATAAAAAAATATACGAAGATAAAATAAAAAAGGCTTAAAAAAATGTTGAAATGTAGATAAAGATGAAAGATTTTAATGTAGATGTCTATAGGTCACAGCATCCACTTACCATCAGGTGGACTGTGTGCTCGTTTGTCACCCTTATTATATAATAAAAGATAACATTTTAGTATGATACAAAAGGAGTCTGACTATGTGTATATTTAGTTAATTAAAGTTGACATAGCTGCGATGTGATTTTAAATTATTGAAAGCGATATTATAGTTAAAATAAGAGTTTTAGTTAGTAAATACATTTTAAATTAAAAAAAAAAAAACAATTTAAATTTTAACATCAATAAAGAATATATTAAAGAAACATTATATATTATTAAAAGTCATGCAGGAACTACATTTAGGTTGTTTCTAAGAAGGACTATAATTATTAAGACTTTTAAATACTAGCACAAAATCATACCGCTAAGAGAAAAAAAACAAATAGTGACTAAGTTAAGGCTGTCTTATGCATTTAATATAGCAAGATAGATTTTTAAATGTTTTCGTACTGTTTATTTTTTATTTGTTAATGTAATTTGAATTTATTTTTTTAATAGTTCACCTGATGGTAAGTGGTTGCTGTGGCCCATAGACATCTACATCTATCCGCGATTACGAATCAAAATGCAGACGCGTTGTCACCCGAGAGGACTAAGATGGAATGCCTCGTTTCCAGTAAAAAGGGTCTCCAGTTCTCTACACTCACCATACGAAACACAGCAGCATTAAGCTGCAATTTTACGCTGGTATTCTGTGAGACCGTGGTCCTTCCCCGGTCGAACCGACCCATTCGTGCTACAACTATACAAGTAATATAGCTTTAGCATGGCTCAATTTCCCTAAACCACAAAGGTTTGTAATTAATGCTATTTCCCACATTGATATTTCCATAAGGATTTAAAAGAAAAAAATATTTACGTAATGTTAATAATTTAGGTAATTAAATTAATAGATGCTTGTTAGAGATCTGTAAGATTTTAATTTTGTCTTAATATTTTCTCGCGTAAATGAGACCGTAAGTTGTTTATAGTTTGGGGAACTTGACAAGTAGCCGTTGGCCTTAGGTCTTATTAGCACGAGTAGTATTACACCAATTTAGTCCGACTAAAGTGGATAATGGATCAGCATATCTTCCTTATTTAGTTCTGCATCTAGTTGTTATAAAAAGTTAACTTTCATTAAAAGTAAAAGCCGAATTTAAGGAACTAAAAACTATAATTTCATAGTGTATAGAATAATTAAAGGCCTGACTTCAAAATGTGAAATTATTTTATTCTTTGTAATTCTTTAAAGTCAGCTTTTATCTCTCATATAGACATTTTTTTCCTTTTTAAGTGGACTACGGTATAGCACCATCTCAATGTCGTCTAATAGTAAGAGCCATGCTGCAGCTATGGTTGTAGCGCGGATGGGTCGGCTCGAACGGGGTAGGACCAGGCTCACATAAATTGCCAGCGTAAAATAGCAGCTTAATGCTGCTGTGTTTCGTACGGTGAGTGTAGAGAACCGAGACCCTTTCTACTGGATACGAGGCATTTCATCTTAGTCCTCAAAGGTGACAAACACATGTGTAATAGAGGATAAATGTAGATGTCTATGTGTGACAGTATCCACTTACGATTAAGTGGACTGTGTGTTCGTTTGTCGCTCTTATTCTATAAAAAGTATCAATTTTAGGTTATTGAATTGGCGAGTTTCTGTTTATATGCCGCATGGTAGCTGGACAAGAGAATTCTTCGCCTCATTTCGTCTCATGAGTGTCGTAAGAATCAACAAACGGGCCGGGGCTCCCCAGTGCCAACTCATTCCATTTGATCGTATCCCGCGCAGAGCGGTTCGAATCGTCGGCGACCCCACTGGCACTGCTAAGAGATGTTGCATCTCTTTGAGTATTTTATAGCATCTACCACGGGGAGTGCTCTGAGGAATTTGTTAAATTGTTCGGACTAATTCCAGCCGCTCAATTTCACCATATCACATCGCGACAAAACTCGCGATACCATCCATACCATCTGGATGATTGGCGGTCTACCACTGTGCGATTTACAAAGTTTTCTTCCTCGCGCAACTTCTTTGTGGAATCGATACGACCGAGGGACCTTCAAGGAAAGAGCCTACTCTTTTTAAAAGGCCGGCAACGCACCTGTGATTCCCTGGTGTTGCAGTAGTTTGTGGGCGGTGTTCGAGACTTATTGTCAGGTGAGCCGCATGTTCGTTTGCCTCTCTTCTATAAAAAATCTAATGGCATTCGATAGATGGCGGTTAACCACTTCCTTTACGCCAGATGTTAAATACCCAGACCGGTGACGAGCAGCAGCGTCAACGTACCATACAATGTGAACGTCAATCCGCCCGCCAAGCGTGACTAGTTTCCCTACAGACCGCGCGGCCCAATTAGGTATTTGGGAGCATTGTTGCCATCTCTGTCCAGTCCCACGTGCACTGGCGAGATAGCACGATAATCTGACAAACCACAGATAAGATATTAGTTTATAGATAGTGTTTACAAAAATTTTATTGACTTTAATTGGTTTATTTTCAATCTAGGATCAAACTTCCTTTGTATGGAGCTCGCTAGGAAGTATCTTACCTTTAGGCAAACACTACCTACAACGGGAGAGGCACATATCTAGACGTATGACGTCAACTATGACGCAATAGCTTAGATCACCTATTTTTGAATGCTGGCTGGTCTACTCTAGTTTGCTATGCATTGATAAGCTCCGTCCTTTTTAGTATGTCATACGCATAGAATTATTACGTATAGAAACGCAGTCTAGAACAAAACACGAGCGTTAAAGTGACGCAAGGTCATTATGTTAGTGGGCGCGAGTCGAATGTGCCTACGCTCGTCGCACGCACACATTACACGCTATTCAGTGATACCAGTTTCTGGCGTTTGCAATCAAATTGTGCAAATTACTATTTTATTGATTAATTTTAAATAATCGATATAATAAAGATTACGTATTGCGTACGAAGACGTATTTTATGAGAATATAAAATGGAATAAAATAAACACGATAATGATGGTACTAATATAACTTTATTATACATATTTTTAATGGTACAAAAATGCAGACGTAATAAAATTTAAGAATATTATTAAACACAATTAATTTGCTCAAATACAATAAGCACATCGTGTAATGTTTAATTTTAACCGACTTCAAAAAAGGAGGAGGTTCTCAATTCGGTGTATTTTTTTAATGTTTTTACCTCAAATTCTGTTATTTCTAAACCGATTTAGATTTTTTTTATTTGAAAGGATATACACAGATTGTCCCATATACACGCTGAAATTTTAATGGTTGTTTTCCCGATGTCAAATGATTTTGTCTTGGTAGTACAATAGATTTATTAAAATAAAAATTATTAGGATGTAAAAATGGCAGATTTACAATATAAAAAAACAAAACTCGAATGCGATCTCAAACCAATAGCAATATCTCGCGAGTAGGTCGAGCGTGCAGGCTAGCTTATGCCGTATTATTACGCATTAGAATTTATTTAGCTCTGAATATTTATTAAAAATCCTAGAAATCGACATGAACCAGACCAACTTGTCCTAGATGTCATTCCTAGGCTCGTTAAATATAACAAAATTGTCTTAATATGTGTGTAAAAATATTTAATAAAATACCTAAAGAATTTAAATTATTAAACGAAAGATTATATAACAAATATTTGTATAATTGGTTAAAATTGAATGCTTTTATGACTTAAAAGATTTTTAATAATTATTAAGATTATTTTTTAAATTTAAATAATTATCAATATTGTCATTATATACCTAAACATTTTAAAGTCAGGAATGCGGGAAAACAACCACTAAAATTATAGCATGTATATACGAATTGATCTAGAATCGTCTTAGAAATCAGCGTACATACATAATTGATAACCTCTCCTGTAAAGTGACATCTGCTTCGTAAAGGCGTTCTTATTAATAATCTCTTGACGTAGAAATAAAAATTTTTTTATTCTATACTCTAAAACGTCGACTTGGTCAATGAACAAAGCAATAAAAATAAATTAGTTGCGTTAAAATGGCGTCGACGGATCGCGATCAGCTGATCACTCCGTATTAGTTTTAAATAGGCACCCATTGTTAATATTATGTTAATACTTAGAGAAGTAGGTATCTACATATAAACATTTGAGTTTTACACAGAGCGTTGCGATTAAACGTTTTAAACACAAATAGAAAATAAATATTTTTAAAAGAAAATTGTGATTTTTTTCCCCACAACTAGCAACATTTGTATTATGATAGCTTAGGTAAGTATTTTTTTAGTTTTACGTACTAATAATGAATTAAATATATGAACTTTTTATGTTTATCATCACTGTTGTGCCAATATTTTACAACACAAACGGTCATTTTACAATTTTCGCGAGCTCTTCTCCGTAAGACGTGACGTTGCGCACCGACGCGTCGCTGAGTGAACTTACGCGGTTTCGCGTTAGTTTTACTTGCTTCACTTTCGGTGCGCGTACATGCCGATGGATCTGTTATTATTTTCCAATTTGTATATACTATGCTATTTATTGTAATATTAAATTTAAAAAAAATGACAAATATTAAAAGCAGACTTCAAACAGCTAAAAGGTTTAAACTATAAAGTAATATCACATTTTGAATTCGGAGATATGTTGAAAAGAACAATTAAAGCCCTAATTTAGTTACCCTTATGGGGGTGAATGTTTTCTCTAAACTTATATGGGACTACCCCTGAAGAAGAATAGTCTATTTAATAAAGTAAGAGTCATCAAAATTAGTAACATACACACAAAAGAAAACATAATACTCTAAAGTGCCAAAATGTAGGGAATTAAAAATAAGTAAAATCCCTAAAAATTGTTTTATTCAACATATAGTCGTATTGTTAACGTCCTACTATTTTTGACGTCTGCTAAAAAGTGGATACGTGCAGAGTTTCTTTTGCTGCTTCCGGTCGGCGGATCCTCATTTTGAAACTGTGGATTTGAAAAAAAATTATATGATAAACACAATTTATTTTCTTACGACAAAATAAATATATTTCATTTCATTTCACTTACTATTACTCCAAAAAAGTCACTAATTAACAGCAGGTATCGTACTTGTTTCTTCGTAACAACACTCGATTACCGAAGAAGTTCCAGGTATTTGTAAATAGCCAATAAGTATATTTTACTGCCTACATTAACTATATTGCGGTTGCCTTGAGTTTATTGGTGCAGCCGGCTCTCTTGGATATGAACCAGGACACGGGTATCAGTTGCGCCGATCTATTTAATCTGTCCTGGCCACACTAAATTATTTAGCCATCTGTGTGAATCGAAATGACACTTTAATTGTTAGGCTAATAATTATCACGAGTAAGCCAAGCTTTCAGAAATATGTTCGATTGTGTTTAAGATTTAAAACTAATAAACTAATATGCGAAGAACTCTAATGTTTTGTAATGTTACTTGAATAAGCGTTTCATATAACGTATTTCTAGGAACGTGGTAGAGCCATGCTGCAGCTATGGTTGTAGCACGGATGGGTCGTCTCGAACGGGGTAGGACCAGGCTCACATAAATTGCCAGCGTAAAATAGTAGCTTAATGCTGCTGTGTTTCGTACGGTGAGTGTAGAGAACCGGAGACCCTTTCTACTGGATACGAGGCATTTCGTCTTAGTCCTCAAAGGTGACAAACACATGTGTAATAGAGGATAAATGTAGATGTCTATGTGTGACAGTATCCACTTACGATTAAGTGGACTGTGTGTTCGTTTGTCGCTCTTATTCTATAAAAAGTATCAATTTTAGGTTATTAAATTGGCGAGTTTCTGTTTATATGCCGCATGGTAGCTGGACAAGAGAATTCTTCGCCTCATTTCGTCTCATGAGTGTCGTAAGAATCAACAAACGGGCCGGGGCTCCCCAGTGCCTACTCATTCCATTTGATCGTATCCCGCGCAGAGCGGTTCGAATCGTCGGCGACCCCACTGGCACTGCTAAGAGATGTTGCATCTCTTTGCGTATTTTATCGCATCTACCACGGGGAGTGCTCTGAGGAATTTGTTAAATTGTTCGGACTAATTCCAGCCGCTCAATTTCACCATATCACATCGCGACAAAACTCGCGATACCATCCATATCATCTGGATGATTGGCGGTCTACCACTGTGCGATTTACAAGAAGTTTTCTTCCTCGCGCAACTTCCTTGTGGAATCGATACGACCGAGGAACCTTCAAGGAAAGAGCCTACTCTTTTTTAAAGGCCGGCAACGCACCTGTGATTCCCCTGGTGTTGCAGTTGTTTGTGGGCGGTATTCGAGACTTATCGTCAGGTGAGCCGCATGCTCGTTTGCCCTATCTTCTATTAAAAAAAAAATGTAATGGCATTCAATAGATGGCGGTTAACCACTTACTTCCTTTACGCCAGATGTTAAATACCCAGACCGGTGACGAGCAGCAGCGTCAACGTACCATACAATGTAACGCACTGCGAACGTCAATCCGCCCGCCAAGCGTGACTAGTTTCCCTACAGACCGCGCGGCCCAATTAGGTATTTGGGAGCATTGTTGCCATCTCTGTCCAGTCCCACGTGCACTGGCGAGATAGCACGATAATCTGACAAACCACAGATAAGATATTAGTTTATAGATAGTGTTTACAAAAATTTTATTGACTTTAATTGGTTTATTTTCAATCTAGGATCAAACTTCCTTTGTATGGAGCTCGCTAGGAAGAATCTTCCCTTTAGGCAAATACTACCTACAACGGGAGAGGCACATATCTAGACGTATGACGTCAACTATGACGCAATAGCTTAGATCACCTATTTTTGAATGCTGGCTGGTCTACTCTAGTTTGCTATGCATTGATAAGCTGCGTCCTTTTTAGTATGTCATACGACATGTTTTAGTTGCCGATGGATCTGTTATTATTTTCCAATTTGTATATACTATGCTATTTATTATAATATTTAGTATAAACTATAAAGTAATATCACATTTTGAATTCGGAGATATGTTGAAAAGAACAATTAAAGCCCTAATTTAGTTACCCTTATGGGGGTGAATGTTTTCTCTAAACTTATATGGGACTACCCCTGAAGAAGAATAATCTATTTAATAAAGTAAGAGTCATCAAAATTGTTTTTTTTTATTGAATAAGGGTGACAAACGAGCACACAGTCCACCTGATGGTAAGTGGTTGCTGTGGCCCATAGACATCTACGTCTATCTACGTTTGCGAATTTAAATGCAAATGCGTTGTCAGCCGTGAGGACTAAGATAGAATGCCTCTTTTCCAGTAAAAAGGGTCTCCGGTTCTCTACACTCACCATACGAAACACAGCAGCATTAACCTGCTATTTTACGCTGGTATTCTGTGAGAGCGTGGTCCTTCCCCGGTCGAGCCGACCCATTCGTGCTACAACTATACTGTTAATATAGCTACAGCATGGCTCTACCACGTAAAAATTGACAAAGATATTGCGTAACATACACACAAAAGAAAACATAATACTCTAAAGTGCCAAAATGTAGGGAATTAAAAATAAGTAAAATCCCTAAAAATTGTTTTATTCAACATATAGTCGAATTGTTAACGTCCTACTATTTTTGACGTCTGCTAAAAAGTGGATACGTGCAGAGTTTCTTTTGCTGCTTCCGGTCGGCGGATCCTCATTTTGAAACTGTGGATTTGAAAAAAAAAATTATATGATAAACAAAATTTATTTTCTTACAACAAAATAAATATATTTCATTTCATTTCACTTACTATTACCTCAAAAAAAGCCACTAATTAACAGCATGGTATCGTACTTGTTTCTTCGTAACAACACTCGATTACCGAAGAAGTTCCAGGTATTTGTAAATAGCCAATAAGTATATTTTAATGCCAATCGTAATCTAATCTAACAGATCAATGGTTTTCCCTTTAGAATAAATATCCCGTGACCGCTTAATAGCCAAGAACTGCAGCACGGACGGGACTTTGTCTGCGCCATCAATAACGATCTCATGTGAGATTAACTACTAATGCGATAAAAGCGCAAATGTGCACTATGTGTAATATGAAATAAGGTGTATTTTAAATAAATTGAAGTGAAGAGGAGAGAGTAGAAAGCCGTACAACTGAATATATGTTGAGGTAGGTCTCAATTGGCCTGTAATAGAATAAATTATGAATAAATTAATTTTAATCGCCCCGTCTTGTAAATAATAATAATAATAATTTTACCCACTCACCCACCTATCAGCAAGTGTGGTTTACGCTGCGCATTTAATTGGCTACTATATACACACATAATTTTTGGATTTTATGTTTCATATCTTAATATTAAACTATGACATCTCTACATAGTATAAAACAAAGTCGCTTCCCGCCTTCTGTACGCTTAGATCTTCGCAACGGATTTTGATTTCAAGAGGAAGGTTTATATGTATAACACATGCATATTATATATTAAACAATTCTTCTGTCCTAGTGTATGTGACTGAACTCTTACTAAACCGGTGGACCGATTTCGAAGAAATTTTGTGTGTGTGATTAAGTTGATAAGAGAATGGTTTAGATTCACAATGAGGGCTAATAATTTTCAGCTCACCAGATGCCGCTAGTTGATACTGAGGTAAAGTTTTTTGTTACACAATGTAATTTAATTGAGAAGTTCTTTTTTAATAAAAGTTTATCAGTTTCTAGAGTATTATATTAATACACAAAACAAGCGTCAGTGGTTCTCTCTTTAATTTTTGCACATTTTAACTTTTTAAATTTTTGAATATCTGTGGTTTGGTTTATTTATTTTTAATGTTATTAATATAAAATATAGCTAATAGTACAGAAAGAAACAATAACTTTTACATTTTCCGAACAAATTAACTTCCCCGCTATGAAATCTGTCAAATATTATACCTCACTTTCTAGTGGCGCCGCCCTGGTGGCAGAAAAAGTCGAGGATGCCCTTATTGGACCCGGTAGGTGGCGTTGTTGTCCAGATCCAGAAATCAACCGTGCAAAGCCGGGGTGAATTGCTACTTAAAATATAAATAAATGATTTAATTATTCACACGTCGCAAAAACAGAATTTAATTAACTTCAGTTATGTTGCAGTTTTTATAAAAGTAATAAACCATTACTAATCAATAAATGTAAAGTTTTTGATACAATATTTCCATTTTGTTTAACTCTCTTGTTACAAAATAGTTAATGGTGTACAAATAATTTTAAAATTAATTACTATTTAAAAAAGGAAGAATATATTTCATCATAAAATTTATGCGAAGTAAACTAAAACCCTCTTATAAATTCATAAATTCATGCTATTTTATTATAATTTAAAGATTTCGTGATGAAGATAATTTCAACATCGAGCTTAAGAAAAAAATGATCACATGCTTTTATTTTGTTCTCGTCTTAATAAAAAAACATAAAAGCAAGATGCATGCGTGACTACCTTCATGTTGACTGACGTTTCAATTAAAAATAATTTATTTATAAAATTAAAGCCACCCGCACTTCGATATCGATCTTTTGTTTGTCGGCGCATCTCTAAAGCCGCTTGCTTCTTTTATGCCTTTGTAAAGATAGTGTTGTTACATATTTTTCTTTTGTTCATGGCAATTATCGATGAAACCGCTTTGTAGGCATAGACAGATCATTCAATTAACTTTTAATGATAATGTTTTATTGGTTTACGTTGCTTATCGCTCGACCCAACGATCAGAAAATTATCTACGTTCTTAAATAATAGAGTTCATGACTTGTGTTATTCTTTGTTATAAGCGTAATATATAAGTAAGCCAAGTAAAGTTTTTAAATAAATTAGAGAAGATTGTGTGAAGATTAAATTTAAAAATGGGAGTAGATAAAGTGTTAGAAGATATAATATGATAGGAGAGAGTTTTGAAGCAGGGAAGAGTCCGCGCCGTACGGCTTTAAGAAATGTTGGTGGACTTTACAAATCTTCGAAATATTTTATATTTTCTCAAGCATATGGGATTTCCTAGGAATCCACTACCCCAAATCATTTCATAGGTGTCGTCGGAGATGTATAGCAGCATCGTTCTGATAAGAACGCTAAAAAATTAAAACCTGCAGCTTTTAACTGAGAAAATATCCCATGAGACAATCTATGGGGAAGGCCTATGTTCAACAGTGGAATTTTGATTTGCTGAAATGGATGTATAGGTTTCCTCACAATTTTGGTTTGTACGGTCGAGCGCTTGATAAATCAGCACGTATAATTAACAATTTTGTAATAACAGTGCCGGGGACAGAATTTAGTTCGTGTACCAACTATTAGAATTTAAAAGAGCGCTCTGCCCCTGAGCTTAACTATCTATATTTTACCTTACGGAATATAAAATAACAAAGGTTCGAATGAAGATAGGAGTTTACGTGCGAACTTTCTAGTCTTTGATAAGAAAGGATGTTATAAATTTGCTTCTAACAAGCATGTATAAATAAGGGACAATAATGTTAGTCTTCACGGCTGCAACACTGTTCTGAGCCTATACTTAATCTAGATTCTAGATATCTAGGGCTGGTTGCCGCTAGCTTATCTTAACTCGATCTAGGTCATATCTTTGGGATGTTGGGTGGTGCAGACTTGTTACCTATTCTTGTATCTGGAGGGACAGTGTCTATGGTAACAGAACTGCACGTTCATCTTCTCGATTTTTAACCGACTTCAAAAAGGAGGTGGTTCTCAATTCGAGTGTATGATATTTTTGTATGTATGTTACGCGATATCTTCGCAGATTGTGAACCAATTTTGATAATTATTTTTTTATTAAATAGGTTATACTATCAAGGGTGGTCCCATATAAATTTGGTGAAAACATTTCACCCCTAAAGGTAGCAAATAAATAACGTCTTTTTTAGCAATTTGAAGTCGATTTTTACTTTATCTTAAAAGTTATAATTATTAATTAAAATATTTAAAAAGAAAAAAAAGTTTGAAAATCAGTAACAAGTAATGCAAGATTGCTTTTAAAAAATTGAGATTATGACTATTTCAGTATGTTTCTGTACGTGGTAGAGCCATGTTGCAGCCATATTATGGTTGTAGCACTAATAGGACTGGAGGAGGACCATATTCTCTAAGAATACCAGCGTGAAATAGCAGCTTAATGCTGATGTGTTGCGTATAGTGAGTGTAGAGAACGGCAGACCCTTTTTACTGGTTTTGATTCATAAACGAGGACAGATGTAAATGTCTATGGGCCACAGCATTCACTTACCATCAGATGGACTGCATACTCGTTTGTCATCCTTATTATATAAAAAAAAACTTTTTTATTAAAATCATATTAACTTTTGATAGACTGTAGAAAGAATTTGATAGAGAAGGAATTTGATGACGAGGTGGCTTTGATGTCTTTTTTTATTTGGAGTGTCTGCCAAGGTAACAGTCCATCTAATGGTTATGCTCATCTTAAATTCTTGAAGGCTCGTTATCGCAAAGGCTGAACGTTTGAGGTAATTTTGTGGGAACAAGTATTGGTAAGACCTACAAATAACTGTTCCAGGTATATATAGGCAGGTCCTGGATGTTTGACCATATCCAATTCATTTTATGTACAACGCCTTCACGATACAAGATAATATTTTTGTGTGGTTGTGAAAATTAAATATGGAGTGGTCTAAGTAGATAATAGATGGTATCCTCCACTGCTCCCACTCCACTCCTTTTCTGTCTAGTAGTCCATCTGGGTAGGTTAAGGTTCTCCTATTTCTGCTGCAAAACTGCAGTGCTTGCACTGCTGTGTTCCACTCTGAAGGGTATAGAGGGCCTAAGGGGTATAGAGAGGATATGATTAGAGGCTGTGTGGCTTTCGTCTTAGTCATCAGAGGTGAGAACGCATCCGTAGTCTACTTTGTTTAAAGTTAGCAGCAGGTGTCCACGGACTGCAGTAGTCACTTACCATAAAGTGAACTGTTAATTCATTTTTTACTGCAGTTTTATAAAAAAAATATTTTAATTCTCAGAAATATTAATGTCAGAGAGAGGATTGTATTTAATTTTATTATTCAACCGACTTCAAAAAGGGGGAGGTTTTCAATTCGTCGGAATCTTTTTTTAATGTATGTTCACCGATTACTCGAAGACGCCTGAACCGATTTCGATGATTTTTTTTTTAATTGAAAGCTGGTGCTTTTCATGTGGTTCCATTGATTAAGGTCTGACCAATAGTTTTTGAGTTATTCTAAATAATTTATATTGAAGTCGGTTGTACAAAATTTTTAATTTTACTACTTGTTTAGGCAATAAAGTTCTTAAAATTATAGGATGTGAGATTTTACATCTTAGTTTTTGTGGCAGGCAACGTATGATTTCCTTTCTTTGTTGGAAGTTGGTTGCAGGCTTAAAGTAAAAGTCAAAAGTTGACTTTTGACTTTCAAAATTGGCATCACAATACACTTTTTGAAAGTCAAAAGTCAACGCCATTGTTTCAAGAAGTCCCTACTGCGGGGAGACCTTTGCAGTATTTACTTACCACCAGTTAAACTGCTAGCTAGTTAGACACCATAATTCTTTTCACAAGTTTTCTTTAAGTATTATGATATTTTTAATACAGAATACTGATGAGGCTATTTGATAGGATAGGCTAATACGCATTTATATTATCATTATCCACTCCGTTGACTGTCTGTTTGGTCGTAAGTATGATCGCTAATCATGACTGGTTCAAATCTCGAGTCGGGCCAAAATAAATTATTGTGTTTTTGTCAAAGAAACTCTTAGTAGCAGCCGGGAGTCATGAAGTTGGCGGTGTTTTATCCCCGTATCTCGGAAGCCACGTTTTTCGTGGTCCGTTGGTTCTGAGCCTGATCTCCCTCCGGTCGTGTCGCGTACCACCGGATTCTGAGATTGAAGAATAGGGAGTGCACCTCTTCTTGCGCACATGCTCGTGCACTTTAATCCCGTCCTTCGGAGATGGTTAGTCCGTGACCGGAATTCGATCTGGGGGATTATTTAACTACTCCAAAGAAGCTTAAAATGTTGTGTTGGGAATGTTTCTTATCAGTAGTCGAATGGCGGATTTCAACTAACGCCTATTTAAGTTCGCTCTCAATACACTTAACCATTACAATACTGTTACTTTGATAGTTTTTCTTTTTTTACATGGTCAGATAAAAACCACTAAGGTACTTTACCACATTTAGTCAAGCGCATTTGCTTTCATAAAATGACGACGGTGGTCTAATCACAATATAAAACTATTGGGGCCGTGCCTCGTCACCGCACCGTTTTGTCGGCCTATCAGTCTTGGCAAACTACGCGGAAACGTCACCGAGTTTCAAATCGGCTACGGGTGATTCAATGTCTGATACACAAACCTAGAATATTATTTTAATGGGAACTTTTCGTTGCTCTAAAGTAGAGGCGGGCCTGTAAATCAGCGGGAAGCCATGAATATAATATTTCTGTATGTACTTCTGCGCTTTATCTCTCTCTCCGGTCGTGACGGATTTTCGTACCATTGGACTATGAGAGTGAGGCAATAGAGATTGCACCTGTGCTTGTTCATACACTTGGGCACTATAACCTGTCCAGCGCAGATAGCTAGTCTCCGTTGAAACTAGCCGCTGTGATCTGGAGGATATTATTACTATAAGTTTAAAACATGATTCTTGTAATATGTAAAAATATTAAATAATATTTTACCTATACAAAGCCTGAACATTTATAACAATAGCAATAACGTTATGAGAATTAATGAATAACTGTTTTATACGGTCTGGATTTCTGATTGACTACCAGGCAAACAGGGAATGGATATTGGTCATTGTAACGATTGGGTGAAATGATAACCTAATAACCGAAAGTGTCTATTCTAGACACATTATTAAACAATTACTAGGACTGGCCGTCACTCAAATTTAATTTTAGTCAAGAGTAGTCATCATTTAGAATACAGGAAGTGATATTTTGGATCTATTGGTTCTTAAGTGAACAATGTATAACAGTCGGGCAATGTCCTTTAGATGTTATTGATTACTGGAATCGTGTACCTAGTTTTTATGTACATACGTAAACACTAAGTAGGACACTCGGACATCCGAATTCCAATTCCTGTG